>JAODKC010000036.1:21184113-21195127 GCA_026777985.1 Mormyrops attenuatus
ATGTATGGATAGCGGAAGTGATTAAGCCGGCTAATATTTTACCGGAAATACGTCAGCACCCCGTGTGCATATAGCCTATTGTGCCCAAAAATATACCTCCTAGGATCTCTGGCACACACAGACCCCTCTACCATGGTAAGGTGTTGATTCATGGAGGGGAGAATGAAATTAACTGACTGCTAAATCGATTTGAAATTCTGCAAATAACATAAGCAGTGCAGGACACCGTTGCTTGAGTACTTTTAGTCTCAAAACAGGCAGGAAACAATTATAAACATAAAACAAGCAGGAAATGTGGATCTGCTGACCGCTTTCTCTGCTGCTGGGACCCAATGCGGGTAATGGGATGTGTTTCCCAGGGGAACAATAACAAACGAGCACTCCAAGACACAGGAGGTCAGGTGGAAATCTAATGCATGACTCTTCCTGCCAGTCATGTCCATGCTAAGCAGCAGCGCCCATCTCCAGAGCCTGGGCTTTCTCAGTTAATCGTGTGACTCCTCGTATTTTGGTTCACTTGTCTTTGAAGCAATGAAGCAAAGCAGATTCAAAATTTTTATTCAAGTAAACACATACTTGGTATCACTCTGCATTCTGGCATGTTTTTCATTTCAGACTGGAAGTCCAGTAATATTTCAGATTAACTCAGGTATACCGCTGCTTTTAGTACTGAAATCTGTTAACAATAAATACAATGCATCTCTGTTTTCACTTATGGAACCACATTACAGTGTATGATGAAATAAAACATCTACATCTAGTCTTTTTGAAATGCAGTGTGGATCTGAATAAACATTATCGTCCTTATTCAAGACCAGGTATCTTTGTCCCGAACTGAATATTCTGTCATAAAAGATGCATCACATGACATCCTGGGAGCCGCAAGTGAAATCCAGTGAAAACCCGGGGTGGAGTCGCTGACTGCTAAACAAACACCAATCATAATGGGAACATGACTCATTGAAACAGGTTTAATCATAAGATCAAGTAAGACACAAATGCAAACACCCCAGACTAAACCATCCCATCCGTACTGCCTGATTTTCTTCCCGACGATTCCTGCTCCTTCAGCCAGGACGCTGCAGGAAGTGTGTAACCGCTGGGACTTGTGCCACCAAAAGGACGGGAGCTTCCGAAACTAGGCGTGCAGGAAAAAAGTTAAGTGCACATAGTGGGCGAAACCACAGTAAACAAACCTGGGCACGAATGTAAAAGACAAAGAGCCAATGAGGCTAGAAAGGGAGGCTTGTGAACATATAAACATACGACCGCGTGACAGACTAAAGGCACAAAATCAGAGCTCAGCAGCCACACTGCACCCAGAGCAGTGCTTCTCATCTTAATTGCGGCCCAGGCTACACGGCTGTAACACAAACAAGTACGAGTGTAAAATCTCTTTGGTCGCGTCCGCTCTGCCATGAAACTCGGGCTGTGAAACAAGGCTCTGGATGAGCCAGCTCAGCACCAGCCATTGTTCTGGGGCACTGAGGAAGTGAACTAAAAATAGATGTTTTTCATGAGTATGAAGAACCGTGTAGCTTCCTTTGACCTGCATGCTGCAACACTCTCATTGATGCTTTTCAAAGTTGAGTATGGTACCTGGAGTCCATGGGGTCAGTAGGAAGCTTTGTCATAGAGGTGTCTAGCCCAGAGGTTCTATTTATTAATAATGGATCCTGTTCCAGCATCCCTGTAATTCCCGCTGTTCTACACAACTGGGATTCTTTGCGCAGTGCTAAATTCCCAGGGGGCTCCCGGCCCCTGGCCTCAAAGACTCTCGCCCGAGGTGCACAAGGTCAGACTTGTTTGGTTGCATGTCACAAAGCTAAGGGGCTCCTTAAATAATCTGTTTCCACTTTTAAAGGATCGGACGGATACTGGGTCACACAATTTCCCTCTGAGGAACTCAAAGAACAGACCTCAGGTAAATAAGCATACCTCCAAAAATAAATGCTATTCCAGCAGCAACGTGACTTATCACCTAGATAACCCAGATAGGATACATCATGACCGCACTGCTCATTGTTTGTCACTGAGTGAGTATGTAATGTGCAGGGGTTGCTGCCATCAGCAGAGATCACTGCCATGCTGCTGAGAAAGGTCATGGGAAAATGTTAAGACATTTTTCTTTTCTCTTTTTTTAACCATTCTCATGATGGACAAAAAACAAAGACATGAGGGTTTGAAGCTAAATGCTAAAGGCTACATGCTCAGCCGCTCATAGATATTTGATGGCCAACATCAAACTACTGACAATCTGTGAACATTATGTTTTCAACGATATCTCAGAGTAATCTGTCTCAGAACAGATTGGTGCACCGGTGGTAATCAGACATTAGCAACATTTATCTGTAATCTCAGATGCACTAACACCTTGGACTATTCTCTGCTTCAATATGCTACCACAACACTCATTCGCTCACTTACTTGCTCACTTACTCACTCACTCACTCGCTCACTCACTCATTCATTCATTCACTCACTCACTCACTCACTCACTCACTCCAGAACCAGAAAGTATTTATTACTAAAAAAGTAGATTATGTAATTGTAAAAGAGACTGAAATGCAACTGGAGACTTTATAAATCTTTAGGACAGGAGTGAAAAATGGAAAGGAAGAAATGTGTTAAACCGATTACGCAGATTTCTTTTCTCATTGGAATACGGATCATTGCTGGTCTTGTCATTTGAGTCCTGCAGCACAGTGAAAAACTGACGTGTCGTTTTTGTCTTTTCAAGCCACTCATATTTTCTGCCCAGTGTCTATCCCAAAATGCCCTAGCTAGAATCTCTTGGATATTTTTTTTGCCTGGATCCAAGAAATTCAATGCAAGAATCCTGATGGATAAGTATAATTCCACAAGTTTCCTAAATGTACTTGCAGACCTGCCAAGTGATGTACTGGTACATGCTAATTGTTTTTGAACGCCAATGGCGAACATGGCACCATGATCAGGATAAATCCCTAAGGACTATTTTTTCTCAAACTTTGCTGCATGAATGAACAAATAACTACAATAAAACAAAATCTAATAAACACCTCTTCAGGTGTTTGGCACAAGTAAAGTCAATAAACCAAGAAGCTTGTTTTTGTTATATAAGAGGTAACTACTGTAGATCTTCCTTGGATGGCATCCAGAAGAATGGAACACTTCTACTTATTAATTCAGCAGATGCCGTCTGTACAGAGTAACTCACAGGATAAGAGCACACAGGTACAGTAAATGTGTTGGAATGAAAGAGGAGAGGTCATAAACGTACTAACAGGATTGGTATATACAGCCTAGCTAAACATGGCGCTTTTGATGGGTGGATGTGGTGGAACTTCATCCTTACTCCAGGTGTTCATCTTTTGTTAGATCAGAAACATCATATAGGTACATTCCAGAACAATACTCTCCCTCCAAAGAAGTTAATCAAACAAACAAGCAAATAAACAACAACTGCATAGTACATTCAGTGCAAGTGGTACAGATAAGTCAAAAAAAAAAAATGTATAGGCTGTGTAATTTATAGCAGGTGGAAAAGAAAATGGCGGCAGGATCAGAGGAGCATCTGAAGAGCTCAGTCCAGCTTCTCAGGAAGATGATCTGTGGTTGAAGGCGCTCCTTAAATGATCCAGCCTTCTGAGATGATGGGATGCGTTATTCAGAATGGATGACAGTTCGGACACCGTCTCTCTCTCCATCACCACTTCTGAGGAGTCCACAATTTGCCCTGTGATGGAGGTAACAATGCTACCAGACTGGTCAGCCCTCTTTGAGCCTCCTTCCCCCAAGGAACATTACACTGGCTACATCGGACTGGAGCAACATGTGTCAGGGGTCAGAGGTGGCCTGGAGAGAGGGGGGTTTCTTGCAATGTTCATGCCTGCAGGACCTCTGTAGCCTGACCATAATAAAGGAAGGACTGACTAGATAGCTGCCCAACAGGTTTGCAAACCTTCTGAGGGAAGTGCATCCAGATAGCTTAGAAATGTAGGTGTTGAATGCTACTGATAGGACCAGCAAAGAAGAAGGGCTGCTGTAGCAGAATGAAGGACCTCGAGGAGCACCACGATGCAGGAGGGACAGGCTGCAGAAACAGGTCAAGGCTACTGAGGAGGGAATTTAGGAGAGTGTCGTTTTACATGCCGTACTTTGGCCAGGTTTTCAGCTCAAAGATATTTATGTATACGGTAACTGATTTAGCAGATGCTTTGTCCAAAGTGACGTACTATTGAGGCAGATGAAATATCACTCCAGGTTTATTGAACAGCCTCTGAGTTTAGGCAATTGTTAGTTTGTAACGTCAGTTTCCATCACCAGTACAGAACAATAACTGAATTAACAACTGAAACTAATCAATAAAAGTAGGGAGCATGAAAACAAACTGTGCACGAGTGTTTAAAAGTGATACAATTGTGATAAGAGATGAGCATAAATTTAGAAAGTCAATAAAGTTTAGTAAAGTAATTCTTAAAAAAATTACCCACACATTACACGCCCTTACAAATCACCAATGAATTTAACAGATAAAATAATAAAGCAAGTCTAGAATTTACAGGATGTTTGACGCATTACTAGAATAACACAAGAGAAACGCAATACAGAGAGAAGAGATGCTTTATTTAAGCACATTCCCCTTTGTAAACATGGGAGAAAGAGGCCAGTGGATGGTCATCACACCAGCTTACGGTCAGCTGACTCGGCCCCAATCACACGATCCTGTGCTGATGTGGTGAGCTGATCTGGTGGGGGGGGGGGGGACTACCAGCCTCAGTCCGCAGTCTGAGGGCCTACTGACCTACGGCTATGGTATCCATAAATGTATATGTATAACAACAGCTTGACGACCTTCAACTGTGAAGAGGCATTATACGTTTTATAATATGATGAAATGCAAGAGTTAAATAGAGGTCTGCCGGGGTTTGACATGTCTGTGGTAACTTGGAAAGAATGGGTGGACATAAGATCTCAGAAAACATTACTGCTGCAGTACTCCAGGAGAACTGAACAAAAACAACGTGTGGTAAGGGTATTCTGCAAGCAGGCATCTTCCAGGCAACTCGCATTATAATACTGGGCCTGAAAATCAATCACTCAAAGCTCTTCAAATAATGACAACAATACCATTCGGGCCTCCTCAATAAATCACCAGTGTTCAAGATGAATACATGGCTTTACTCAGTATAGTACATTCTGTGCAGTTGAATCATTTACACAATACAACCACCCTGTTAACCGCTTCCTCTGGTATCACGTAATGGGGGGGGGTCAGGGCCTCATGGACAGGGGTAAACCCTGGACAGGATGCCAGGTGATCACAGGGCACGTACACACACATGCACACACACACACAGACAGAGTGGAGGAAAGACTTAAACCCCCAGCTCTGTGTTCCTTTTAAAATGCTTCAAATCAGTGGTTAAATTAAACAATTTGGTACTGGAAAATAAATTAGAAGTCAAGTTAGAACAAAAGCCAAGTGCGCTTTGGATCACAGAGGGCAGCGCTGTTGCTACATCATATGAACAGTAACTCATATGCACAATATTTTTTCACCTACACTTAGGTAGCATGACGTGTCCTCGCGTTCTGTCACCTTCCTGACAGTAGGGTTATTTGCATCGCTAACTCAAACCTGACAGAGGAGAGTGCCATTACTGTCTTCCAGATCAACAGTTATGTGCATTAAAGTTACTGCGAACTCATGGTGTTTGTGTACTTAGCCATGATTGGAATAGTGAGCAGAGGTCACATACAACATTTGATTTTAATGGTGGACATTTGCGATCTTAAAGGATGACTAATGGGCAGCAGGGCCAAGCTTAGGAAGGGAGGGAGGACGTGAGGCGGAGCAAAATAAATCTGGCTATATTTTGTTTTCCAGATGTTGGGCAGCATTAAGAATCCATCACTAGTGGCTCATGTTCAACTTGGAATTAGAAACCTCAGAATTACAGCGTACTGCCATTTTCTGAAAGATATATTTGCTGACAAAAGGTTGCCCTAACTCCTGTACTGTAGTCTCGTATCATGTGAAATACTTGGAATTATAACACTTAAAAACAGGTCCTTTAGCCCAGTGTATCTGATGCTGATTAATTTCTGGGTATTTCATAGTGTCAATCCCAGCACACTCTGCCCCAAATCACTTAACAATCCTTATGATAATAGATGTGAAAGTGATTCTTTGACATTGTTGATACACCACAACAGAACATGCCCCATGCATTTAACCCATATGTGACATAGCAGTGGCCAGCTATCATTTAGCACCAAAAGAGCCAGGTCTTGCTGGTCAGGGATTCAAACAAGCAACCCTTCCACTCATAAATAGCCTTCACTAACCATTAGGCCACCACTGCCACGAGGCTTAAGACTGAATAGCAGTAAAAATTATACGATTGAAATGTCTGAATAGAAAAATCCACAGAGGGTGGAATCATTTTCAGGAAACACTAAAATGCATTATACTGTGTTTCAGTCTGAATGCGGACCAGGGTCTGCCATTTCAGTACCTCTGCTTTAAACATTGTTAACCTGCTTTGTCATATTAGCATTTTTCTGGAGATTTTAAGGTCACTAGCAGATCAAAAGCAATAATGTGAGCAGCTGAGAAAATCTGATTTGCCGACGGCAAACCAGTCCAGACCTACTGAAATCGGGGGAAGAATAATTCTGACTTGGTCATGATTTGTTGACAGAGTTAGACTCAATCGGTCTAAGCGGAGCATAGATAAGGAGTATATAGGAGGCACCCGTCCAGACTCACTAACCTCCAGTACAAGCATCTTGACCTAGATCTAAAAGATGACTGATTAGGTTCAGGCACTGATCACTCACCTTCTGGTAGACAGACTGACTCTCAAGGGATGCTGAGGAGACCTTCAGCCACACACATACCCGCCACCTTTGTGTTGATGGACGTCTGACATTGGGATCAAAAGGCCCAACCCTGCCTATTCCCATGAGAGACAGCCTCCTGAATATGGTCAGTTCCCAGAATCCCCCTCTCACCTCAGCCAGCCTATCAGAAACAGAGATGCATGAAGGCCTCTGTGTCTGTGTCTGCTCTGTATAGATAAATGACTGATTGTCCATGGAGTACTGCAATACTCCAGAAGAGGATGAGATTGTGATGACATTTTACCACTGTTATTTTTGATAAATGTGACAATGAAATACTTGGAACATGTAATATTCGTTGTGTTTATATAGAAGCTATTGCCTGTTTAATCAAATTACAAAGGGAAAATGTATGAAGAGGAACATAATGAGCAATATAATAAGGAAGCAGCCTAACAGCCAGGACTATAGAGAGACCGTAGCTTCTACAGTAGTTACCTTCCAAGGCCTAAAATTGACCCCAGATGTGACCTAAAAGACTTCAGCTTTCAGGAAATGTGAACTCTTTTATTGCAAAACGGTTTAGGTAAGAGAGCAGAGGCTCAGTCCGTGAGGGTTAGGTCGCTTGACTTTAAATTAGAATGAAGTCTGTCCTGTCAATCTGTATTATCCAGTAAATACTCTTTAACTGAAGGTTTTCTCATAGAGGAGGCTATTCTCAACACTGATTGCATTTTGGGGGTGAATTTTATTAAAAAGGCAACACTGTTGGAAACCTTACTTGTCCTTTGTCAGTTATTATTTTGAGCGTACAACATAACCATCCTAGTAAGTGCTTTGCTTACTTTAACTTGATTCAAGTCAGATGTTGAGGTGTATTGTGCTTTTCCACACATTCCCACATGTCTGGCTGAAGTATGGCAGGACATTAATGCTGTACTCCTACAGGACTCCATCTGGTTACTGCTTATTACTGAAATCTCACTTCTCTACATACTCGCTGTCAACGAGGCGGCTTTTACATGAAGGTTATTTTAATTATATTGATCAAAAAGACGTTTTATGCACGGTGCCGTGGTTAACACTGTCACCACACACCTCCAGGGTCTAGGGTTTGAATTCCACCCTGCCCTTTGTGTGTGGAGTTTGCATGCTCTCTGTGTGGGTTTCCTCATACTTCCCCAGTTTCAAGTCCAAAGTTGTGCCGTTAGTGAACTGGCATCTCTAAATTGCCCATAGTACATGCTCTGTGATGGACTGGCATCCTATCCAAGGTGCCCCCTGCCTCATGCCCTGTGATGGACTGGCATCTTATCCTGGGTGCCCTTGCTTCATGCTCTTTGATGAACTGGCATCCTGTCTAGGGTATCCCCTGCTCTGTGATGGACTGGCATCCTGTCCAGGGTGCCCCTGCCTCGTGCCCTCTGATGGACTGGCATCTTGTCCATGGTGTCCCCTGCCCTGTGATGGACCAACATCCTATCTTGGGTGTCCCCTGCCTTGTGCCCTGTGATGGACTGGCATCCTGTACTGGATAAGAAAATAGATGGATGGATGTATGGATGGATGGATGGAAATTGTTATATTATCAGTCAAACCTGTTCTTAGGTGTAATATGTATAATGAATATTTACTTAAAATTCAGATATTGCATATTTTGTACCTTCATAAAATTAAAGATGTTTTCTTGACTTTTCATTTACACTTTTAACAAGCATTTCGTTATGATTGGCAATTTGTTTAGTCATTCACTTAATTAATCATTGAGGCCCAAGAGGGAAATGAGGACTTGGTGAGTGATTAGAAACATTTTACAGTGAGATATATGATCAGTGAAGCTCAGGCAGTTTCTCTGAACATTCTGAGATGCTGTAGAAGTGTCTGTACTGGAGATGATGACAGGAGAGTATTTCAGCAAGAAACTTCTGACAGCATTCGGGCGACGGCTAGAGGAGGTCAAACCATAAAAAGGAGCAGCTTCCAATGTGTCTCTAGGGGAAGTCAGAGGTCTTGGAACAGAGCTAAAGGGGTGTCAATAAAAGTCCTTAACACAGTATGCTGAATTTTAATATTAACCAAAGATCTTTAGAAATCAGCTTCAAAAGATGCAGTTTGTTTTCAAATAAAGGCATATACAGTTATTTAATCATTTCTCTGAAGTTTAGTGTGAGGGACTGGGATTGTGATCTCCTGGGATAGACCGTAAGCTCACCATTACCTTGTACTGGATAAGTGATTATGGAAGATGGATGGGTGCGTGGATGGATGGACAATAAAAAGTCCATCTCTGTATAAGTACGTAACGAAGATGTTGTGAATGACTTCAAAACCAGCCTCTCATGCTGTTTGAAGTTCACTGCACATCCATTCGTCAGCTCTGCTTTCATCATTTATTGAATCATAAATTAAACTTTGGACAGGAAAACTTCACGCTGGTCAAGAAGCAGGGATCTGAGGTTTTCTATCCATTTTGGCAGCCTGCTGCTGTATGTTCGAATTTCAACTGGTGGATTTTCATAACAATATAAAAGTAACGAATGCCCAAATCCTGTGCCTTTTCTCTATTGATACTGGCTCATGGAATGTTTGAAACAGTATTCTCAATACCCATCATTCCCAGCCAGAAGATACACACACCATACAACACATTTAGAAGCATATGCAATGTTTTGCTGCAGCTGTCTGCAGGTGGTTCTTCCTTGATCTATGGCAATAATACCGCTGAGAGGGGATTACCCCTATATTTTCCTCCTTGGCTTAGTGGTATTAAGCTGCCTTTCGTTTTGCAAACCATTCATATCCCGGCTTTCCAAAAGGCATTTCCGAACAAAGCAATGGGTAAATAATTATAGTCCTTTTAAACTTAGCCGTGGGGGTGAGATCAGCAGTACTTTACGTTGCACATAGACAGAAGCGAAGACAGAGACCCGTCAAATCATTCATAATGAGTAGGAGAGATATCGGTCAGATGTCTTGCTGTTTTCAACAGTCAGCGGTGTCAGTGATATTAATGCAATGCATGGCTCATTCTCTATGACCTTCTGGAAGTCCTGCCTTGGATGTTTCAGTCAGTCTGAGATAAATGCCTTCTCACACTTATACTGGCTTTATAAGCACCAGAACCTTTTCCTTTGTCTTTAGGGGGCTGACGATAAAACTGAAAATAACATGGCAGATGCTCCCCCACAGGACATTTGAGATGCTAGACTCAAGTTCAACAGGAAATGATCTAATCCATTCTGCAGAGTGTAGCTTCCATAACAGAAGATTTAGGTCACAAATTGGCCTGCCAATAACTGATGGTTTCATCTGGGATTTTTGAAATTCGCTGCCGCCATATTCGTGACGCATTCTCCTTGTCATACCGACACATCGATCCATTGCCGTCTGTAGGAAGGTCATGGACTTTGCTTGTTATTATAAGAATGAAGATGCCTGTAGCTGCATCAGTCTGGAGCCGCTAACAGGAATGGCAGCGCGGGCATAATGGCGCACTAATTGAATCCAGAGTGTGGTCAATGTGGGTGATGCTAAGGATGGCTGCACCGTTGGTGCCAGTGGGTAAAATTTAATGCATGAAAAAAAATCAGAAATGGGCATGTAATCCTTTGTTTCGACAGTAGTGTTTGACATTCTGGAAAACCAAACACTGCCACAGGCACCAAGAGTTCTTCAAAAGAGAAACAGAATGATCAGCTTGGTCTCATCTAGGGCCCGAGCTTGCATTTAAAAGTCTGGCTTTCATTTCCCTGTCACATTTGAGTACATATTTTTATAAGATATATCTGCCACGTTTTCAACAAAGTGGCTTATTTATTCTCTTGTCTTCTGTTGACCAGAGTTTTTTTTTTTTCATTTAAATGTGAAAGCAAACTTCGTTTGGACTCACATCCTGTTTATGGTGCCAGTCTGAATATTGCGAGGCCTTCAACATTCACCCCTTCCTGATCCATCGCCCAGTGATGGGCGGTAGCGCCGCTACATGTAGCGAAGCTATTAGTTTAACTTCATTTTCTAGTAGCTTTCCTGTAGCATCGCTGATTTCTGAATCAAATAACTTTCCAGTAGTTACGTTATTTTTTTGATCAAGTAGCGATGTAGTGTCTACAAAAGCTACAATTTCCAGGACACGTCTGAGAAAAGCAGAGGTTTCCTCTGCAGTATGATTTTGAAACGCAACAAT
>JAODKC010000036.1:21195227-21225282 GCA_026777985.1 Mormyrops attenuatus
GTAGTGAAGCTTAATTTACTGTTGAGTAACTGATAGCTTAGCTCACTACACTTTACAAGTAGCTTGCCCAACACTGCCATCACCACTTAACATGCAAACATTGCATCGGTTAGCATTGTTGCCTCACACCACTGGGGCTAAAGTTCAAGTCCCCACCATGGCTCCATGTGTGTGGCACTTGCAGGTGCTCTCTATGTTATTATGGGGATTTCCACCAGGTACTCCCCCCCCAAGCCCAAAAACATGCTGAGGTTAATTGGAGTTACCAAATTAACTGTAAGTGTGCCCTGTGATGGGTTGGCACCCCATCCTGGGTTGTTCCCTCTCTTGCACTCATAGGCTCCAGACCCCCTGTGACCCTGAATAGGACAAGCAGTTTCAGATAATGGATGGATGGAAATATCAGACAGTTATGTTTTTGCTATTTGTTTCAGTGCAGAACACAACCTATATTTCTCAGTTTAATCTTGGCTGGTATGTCAGAATCATTAAGATAAGATGCTGTTATCATGATCAGAAATTTTGTTCCTTCCTAAGAAAGTCAACGTGGATCCACTGTATATGAAATCTTTTGATTTATTATCTTGGTTTTATAGAGATATTTATAAAGCACAGCACAGCAATATAGAGAGAATGCACATGAGAATAGAGATCTGCACATTGCATAAGCTGATAGATGTGCTGTGGAATTTTGGGGTCATTTTTATGAGGTCACGCTTGCTGCAGTAATTCTTTCGTCCTGCGTGTGATACAAACGCATCTAGTTGAGCAACATTATTCTGTCAGAGTCTGGTGATATATTTAGGATCATAACACTGCAATGGGTGCAAAACAGCCCCAGAAGAGGAGAGCCAAATAGCAGCCCATGAATCTGAGAAGAGCTGATATCCTCACAAACATTTTAAACATGACGTAGCTTGTGACTATCAGTATCTGTTTCTGTTACACATTTACCATGAAAATCGCACATGGTTATTAATCATAAAGGGTCATTTTAATTCTATTTTTTTCCTCTTGCACCAAACAACATCCCGTCCCATCCCAAATACACCCTAATCCTAAGCTTGTTTTTTTTCTGAATGAAGTCTTATATCTGATCAAAAGACTCCTAAGGTGGGCCAACAAAGACCAGATGTGAGCTGGTGTATCTGTGCTCTCTGCTCGAGCACCGTTCTTTCTCGCAGGTCTCCTGGAGGTGGCTTCTCAGCAAAACAAACCTTTAAAATGATAAACACGCCTGTCAGACTCCTGTCATTGGAGTTCCACGCCTCCGTTTCTGATTGTTTTCGGTAAATTTCATATTGTGTTTCACTCAACCACATGTATTTTCCAAATGAAATGCAGGAGAGCTTCCAGTGCTCATATTTGACATGAAGTGGCCCCATGTTATCTCTGGGGCATAGAGCGTGACCTCACACAGGAGGGGGGAGTGGGCCCAGCATAGTTAGGCGTGATGACTTCCTGGTCAGCTGACCGTAGCTGACACTGATGAAACCCTATATTCACCATGGAGCACACTCAGGCCTCGCCAAATATTTATGGATTTTTTACTGATGCTTCAGGCGCCACTCACGAGTGGCTTTTCCTTAATGTCCCTGTCATGAAGCTACAGAATGAGAATCAGTCAAAACATTCAGGTAGCTGCCTTTGAAGCCTAGAGGGGACATTTGACATTGACATATTTTTTAAAAGGCTTTAGCAGTTGCACTAAAACTTGCTGTAACTTAACTCTTTTGCAACCTTTACCTTCTGTGACATTTGACCAGGTACCGGGTGCCAGGAATGAGCAAATGCTGCAGAGGAACATGACTTAGCAGAGGAACATGACTTAGCAGAGGAACATGCACTCATATTTCCAATATTCCAGGATGTCTCATAAACATGATGATTCTGTTGAAAAGTAGCTGGCTTAAGACAAAGAATCTCTTTAATTATGGCCTTCCATCCTCGTATAGCAGAGTAAAAAATGAGCGCAGGAGCAGCTCTGCATTTGCTGTCAGTGTGACACTGTAAACTGAGATTAGCAGCATCCAGCATGCGCTATGCTCTCACGGCACTGCAGGCTGCGGAAGGCTGATCAATTACGATTAAAAATGCTGCTTTGCTTTGTCATTTTCATCCTTATTATTATAGAATTTTTAACGGATTAAAAAGAACAGGATTGTTTTGCCGTAAGAAACAAGCAATAATTAAACTCTGGAAATCGACAAGCTGGACTGTCTACTTGGAATCAGTTTTAATAAATGGCAACACTTTGCTAGGGTATAAACCCTGCATCCACCCATCTCCTAAGCTCGGCACAGCCGCAGCATAAACCGTAGATCTCCTGTAAAGTTGTATTTGTCTTGCGTCTATAAAGTATTTCTAATAATACTCTAGAAAGCACTTTGGTTTATGTATTGCTGGATGTGGCTGCCTTTGTCAGGAATCCAGGACTGCCCGGAGGCCTGCAACGGTAAACATGCATTACCTTAAAAGAACGAGGGCCTCGTGGAATTTATACCACCTCCAAATGGCAGAGAAGCTGGCCTCCTCTGCACAGCCCTGGCTGGCTCTGCTCAAAGGAAAGATGCATTAGATCATAGATGCTGTTTGTCCAAAGCTCAGGCTTCCAGACCCTCTGTGTCACCCAATCACCGTGCCAGATAAACTAAAATAAAGGTCACAGCTAATGGCAACTCTGGAATGGGTGCATACAGGCTTTAATTAATACCAAATCTTTTTGGGAATTACTTTTAAAAAGCTGGTATATGGATAATCTCATTGTCAGCAATAAATCACAGATAGGAAAAGAAAAAAATCCATGCTTTCATGCATCTTGCAGTAGAGGGTAGTGGGATTTTCAGAAAATCTACAGTTCACTCTCTATTCAACAGTCAAAGCAAGACATATGAAGTCTCTACCACCCGATCGGGCGTTTATGTCCCTGTGTTTACTGGTATCAACAACCTAGATCAGACAGATTATAACACACCTATGTGGGGGTTGACATTTATGTTTATCCATCTATGACAACAGGCAACAGCCTGTTTACAGATGGCCTATAATAAAGAAGGTTTTCTATACAGTACCAGTCAAAAGTTTGGACATGCCAAGCCACCTGCAAAGGAGAGCGATAGTGTGGCGTCACAAGACATGGACACCTGTTTTGGAGGAGTTTGACCAGAGAGTGAAGGAAAAGTAGCCAATAAGTGTTCAGCATATGTGGGAACTGCTTCAGGACACCCAGACAAAGCATACTAGGAGGCCACCTCAGGAACGTGCTGTAGGGCAGAAAGTACCTGGAGTAATTGGGGTTAAGGGCCTTGCTTAACAGCCTAAAACTGGAATCTCTCTGCCAATCACAGGATTTAAACCAGCAACCTTCTGAGTCCCAATCCACAGAGCTGCCCCCCACCAACAATTGATATTTTGTTTAATACTTTTATGGTCAGTGCATAATTCCATATATGTTGTTTTATAGTTCTGATGTCTTTATCGTTATTCTTAAATGTAGAGAATAGTACAAATAAACGTTTCTATGGCTAGGTATGCCCAAATTTTTGACCGGCACTGTATATCATGCATTTTCCCTTTGAAGTCAAGTGATGTCAATGTGCCATAGTGTTGAGAAAGTAGCATTTCCTGGGGAGAAATCACTGTACACAAGATGCCCAACGGGCTGGAACACAAACAGTATTTAAAGAGTTCTTCAAATCATTTGATGCCGCTACCCTCCTTGAATTAAGAACGAATATTATATTTCTCAGTTACATTTCTCAAAATTGTCATAAAGAGAAATGACTCAGGCTATCTCAGGAATTTTGGGGGGTATTTGGCATAGTTTGATATCCTGGAAATGACTGGAATGCATGATATCATTAAATCAGGGATCTCAACTGCCAAGTTAATGGTGGTAATGCAGTAAAAAGCTATTATGACCCACTTTGTTTAGGTGGGGATGATGAATTGAGAGGTTATGGAGTGTAATTCACAGTAGGCATTCAACAAAGGTGAAGGGCAATTATTAGTGCTGTCAAAAACAAAACTACCAATAAAAAATGCTAATTTAATGTTTGGAATAGTTCACGTTTAGATTTATGTGGTGTAATCGCTTGCCAGATAACTTTCTTTAGGTTTGGAGTGTCAGTTTCTTGGAATCTGGGAGGTAATATTATTGGTTCATAAAATGTGTCTAGTCAAAAACACTAACCACAATCAACCATAACCATCACTGTAATAACCGTGGCTATTAAGCTAGCGTAGTTAGCTTTTGAAACACTCAGCATGCTGGATGGCGTGGCACGGTAGGCACTGTGGTGTGTTGGCCGTGGTACCAGCGGGTGCCTGCTGCCGCAGTTTCCCAGACACCGGCGGATGCCAGCAGAGTGGCCCATGCTGTACATCAGCGGCCGGTGCTCTGGGAATGCCTCTTCAATGATTCCTCTCGTCCACATTACATTTACAATGAGTCATGTTTGAATTGTGTCTCTTGTAACATTAGCGCAGTTCACTTATTTCCAGACCGAATTCCATGTTCCATTCGGCTAATATTTATGGTTAATGATAGTTGTCCCACTGGGGAACAGCTGTGAGCGCTCACTCTACAGGAGTGCAGCAGATTTTCATCCTTGTGGCTTTTCTTCCTTTAGGAGTTGGACCACATTCCTCATGAGCCAAGTGGCGACGTTAGTCCAAGTGTAAACTGCTGGCTCCTCTAGCCACACTCAGAGGCATGAAGACTCCAAACAGCCACACACATGTGTGGTATCCTTGGCTGAAGCAGGTAGCCATACATAGCAGATCTCACTGCAAGGGCCTGTCATTCAATCATTCAGTTGGATATTCAGGCTGGGACGAGATGAGCAGAGGGGCAAGCAGAAAGACTTAAACCTACAAACACTGATGCAACGTTCCAAAGATGCATATATAACAGTGACAGGCAGTTTGCAGCTGAGTCATTATTGTTCCAGTATTTTCAGGTGTGGATTTAACAAACGGCGACTCTAACACCAGCTGAAATAATTCAGATGGTGCTTTTCTTTCAAGCCCCCCTGTGAAAGGGGTGGCAGAGACAGAGATGATCCAAGCATCCTTACTGCCTGCTTATACGGGGGCCCTGGGCATTGGGCCGGCCCATTGGGCCAGCTGGGAGGACACAACTGGGGGCAAAATGTCCACTGTATGACCTGCTGGGTTCAGGCATCCCACCAGAGTGTCCTCACATACTGGTCCCCTGACTAGACCATCAGTGAACGTTATGATTGGGATCTCCTGGTGGAAATGGTCATCCTAAGGCACAGTGGTGCAGTGATTGTGGTGACCTCATATTTCGGAAACACCATACTGAATACTAAGGGATGAAAGTCTTACTGGGGGATACAGACAATCATTGGAAGCTGGTAGGAGAAATGTTAGACAACAGTTGTTTTATAGTTACAACATGATGATCGCAAACATATAGTTTTGGGTGTAAAAATATTACTATGGGAAACTATAAATGATAAATGATATAATCCATTTTGACCAACAAGACTAAAGCAACTGAAAATTATGCCAAATGACAATTGTCCAAGAACATTTGCATGCATGAGCTGAAACATTTGGAAATTTGAGTGAAGCAAAGAGAAATGAGGTTCTGCTCTGCAGAAGTGACATTATCGTGTGGGGATTATACTTGTTGTTTTGCAAATGTTAATTGTCTTTTGAGAAATGCCCCAAAGCAATGCAGAAAAACTGTTAAAGAAAAAACAAAAAAAAAAAACAGTCAGTATGTCAGTGTAAGTATGTCAGTGTAAGTATGTCAGTGTAAGTCTGCTCCTCCTGCAATTCTGAATGATAGTCAGTTCCCACTTTCTCATTGTCACAGACTGATCATCCTTCTTTGGCAAACTGATACTTTTTCATGTCAAAGACATTAGTTTCACATTACAGCTTCACACGCACAGTATGTGAAGTTCAAGAAAGCACTCACATCAGAGCCTGCTCCGGATCAGCACTTGCAGGGGGGCATTTCAGCTTCAAGGGGGGGAGTGGGGGCAACTTCAGATTACCTGACGACGTGCACATCACAGGACTGAGGCAAATGAAATCAAACACATCAAGCTACAACTTTTTTGCTGCTTGCTACAAAAGGAAAACTCACACGGTTCTCATTTTCCATGAGAATTCAGTCTGATATAACTTAACTTACTCTGATGGAAGTGTTTTCGAATAAGCAGAGTTTGTTGCTAGTGAGTGGCATGTAGGCGCTGCATGCATTGCGAACCACCAATCACAATCATACTTTACAGAGCTGCACAATGGCGATATTGCAGTTTTTCCTCAATTGCTTTGGCACATTTTGAGAAACATACTGAACATTCTCAAGGCTGTAAGAGCATTTCTCAGAAAAGTTGTTGCATATACACTGGCATCTTGTCCATGGTGTCCCCTGCCTCATGTCCTGTGATAGGCTGGCATCCTGTCCATGGTGTCCCCTGCTTTGTGCCCTGTGAGGAAGAGGTTCCATGCTAGTTAGTCTGCAGTGAAAAGTTCCACTGACAACCTGGAAAATTCAAAGGCGCTATATAAATGTCAACTTTTCCCCTTGCGGTGGACACCTTCCAGAAGACAAGTGCTCCAGCACCAATTGCGCAAGCGAGCGACTCGCCAGGACATGGGGTATCTTGCACAGAGAGCTGCACGCCTGTGCCCTCTGTCTCAGCCAAACCCCACTGCGAAGCCGACTGTGTTTAATGCGACGCTTAAAAAGCACAAGCTGGGTTAATGCCCCTGCTGGAAACACTTCCACTGCATGCCACATTACAGCACTGCAGCAGCCCGGGACGAAATCATTGTCATTTGTATTAGCAAATTTATTTGGGGGTGATAAGTAAAGAATTGGATTTGTTTTCATGGCATGCTTCCTGATTTCAACTGAATCTGGACTATGCCTATAGAAGCTGGACCCTTACCATTAATGTTGGACACTTCCTACTGAACATGGACTCTTTCCATTGAAGCTGGACACTTTCCATCGAAGTTGGACACTTCTTACTGAATACGAACTGATTGTATGGAAGCTGGACTCTTTCCATTAAAGCTGTTCAGAGTTTACAGAGATTGGTGTGATGAAAAAAATACTTTAAATCAGTGGAACTTTAGTGGTCCAAATCACCTAGTTAGTGAGAGACATCGGAGCAGAACGGGCAGCCTCTTCAAAGCTAAGAGGGAGGCCACAAGTTTAAAAACAGCTCAGTACAGCCGTAGTATGCAGAAAGGCTCCCCTGAACACACAACTTGTCCACCTTTAAAGTGGTTCTGG
Organism: Mormyrops attenuatus; assembly: GCA_026777985.1. Taxonomy (NCBI): domain Eukaryota; kingdom Metazoa; phylum Chordata; class Actinopteri; order Osteoglossiformes; family Mormyridae; genus Mormyrops; species Mormyrops attenuatus. The sequence goes on from JAODKC010000036.1 coordinate 21,202,513, forward strand.
AAGTAAAAGTGAGTCCTACCCAGTACTAGCTAAGTGTATATAATAAACTTGGTCCTACCTTGTACTAGCTAGGTGTAACTAGTAAAGTGGGCCCTGCCCTGTATTAAGAAACCAGTCTGCTTGGTGAAATCCACTGGAAAAGAGTGAGAAATCACTCCGTATACGGAGTGGGGGGGAGGGTTACAATTTGAACCAAAAAGCCACAATGAGACAGAGTGCCATGATTAAACTAGCAGGCAATCTTGTGAGCTTTCTAATACTTTTGAAATGAAACGATTTGGTTACAATTTTGAGAAGAGTTTCTTCAAGATGTATTTTTGAAGGATTAAGGTATCCCGCACCGTGAAGATGGAAATAGTTGATTTCTGATGCCCTCAGCATGTTTATTCACTCTAACCGGGCTCATTTAGGGTTCTGGTTCTGCCTGAGAGCCCCGCAAACATACCTCTGCGAAGCCCCCTTTTCCACCCGCACATGCCTTCATTACCACACACATGGGTTTGCTCTTTGCCGGCTTTGAAGCAGAGCCAGTACACACATGAAACATTGTTGTTGCAGATTCAAACACTGTTTTGTCAAACATTCTGCTTCCCTCATTTATATTTTCCAACACAGAATGGATTCATTTTCACGCCTCTGGAGTAACTCTGAGCATTTCAGGGAAAGGCTCCATCTTCTGCACACACAAGCTTTAACTTACAAATGCGTAGAAGAGAGAAAATGACTTTAATGACTAACAGCTTCAGGCCACTTATGGAAGTTCTGAGAAGGTTTATTTAGATGAATAAACCAACAGTATTCAGCTGGGTTGAGCTGCGAACAATAAAGCAGATGCAGTCTTGCATGTGTTTTTAATTTACCCATCCCCCATTCTCCTGAGATGAAGGGTTATCAAATTCTGATCCTTCCTTGAGCACTGAAAACTTCTGAATGCCTCAAGTGTGAAAGTCCAGATGATCCAGCCACCCCTCGGTGGTCCAGCTGTCCTATTACACTCTGCAGATCACTGTGAGATCCCTCTGGGGAAGATGAGCCTCACTGTGAGGATGTTTCTGCACATATAAGATGTCGCTCATCTCAAAGTCACGGGTGGCGAACAGACCAACCATGGGAGATCATCCGATAAATCATGTCAGAGTGTGTCAAGCAGATGGACTTATGATAGCTGCAAATTCAAACTCAGCTACTGTCGCCATGTTTCAGTCCAGGCTCATCACAAAACTCCACATGCTAATTAGGCAATGAAGAATGACCAGTTCTTCCTTGCTGGTTTAGACAGCATCCCCTACTGGTATTTTCTGCACATTTGGCTACATCCGAATCCTCACTATACATTTTTATTTTTGCCTAAAGAAAACTGATTACAACAGGCTATTACATTATTACAGTACCACTACAACACCTGTAAATAATTTTGAAAGCGTCTTTGATGATGTCATTTTCATTACTGCGCTGTTATCTTCCAGTCACCTGAGTGCTTCACCCCCCGACGCCCTGGGGCCTCCGGCGTAAACGGTGGAACGGCCCTTCCGGCAAACCATGACACTGAGATAATATTTACGAACCCCTGAGCATGTCATGAATTTCTTTGCCCAAAGAGGGGCCCCGTCTCCCCCTCGGACAGCAGCGAGATGGATAATGGCTGTGTGGTGGAGGCCGCTGGCTGCGGGGCTGGAAAGCAGCCTTATCCTGGCACCCTCCATCTGGACGGCCATCAAAGGCCCGGCCGGGAAGTGCAGCGGGTGAGGGCCCGGGCCTGGATGGGGGGGGGGACTTGAAAGGCACTCGGCAGGGTGGCTCGATGGGGGGCCAGTTACAGCCGGTGAGGAGGCAAATGCAGCTTGAGAGCCCAATGAAGGCCGGCCAGCTTATTTGTGCACGGCTTCGGGTTGCTCTGGTCTTGTAAAGCCGCCACGAGTCGTTCCATATTTTTCTTCCCTGTATGACATAATGTTAAGCTTGGCAGCAGAGACTCTAAACAGCGATAAGGTCATTTCCACTTATCTAGCATATACACACACACAGACACACACACGCACACAGACACACACACACGTTTGTATACATATCTTTATGGGGACCATCCATTCATTTGCATGAGCATAACCCTAATCACAACTATGACAACCTTACCGCCTACCCAGCCCTAACCTTAACCATAAGTACCCAAACAGAATACAAGACTAGTTTTTTGATTGCATTCACAGATTTTTATCAAATTTAGGTTTCTATTGTGGGGACCTGAAAAATGTCCCTACAAGCTTAAAAGTAACAGGTTTTGCCTCATTGTGGGGTGAAAATTTGATCCCCACAATGTGGTAAATGCAAACCCCCAAACACACACATACAGACAGACAGACAGACACACACACACACCATAAGAGGGAACTTTTCCATCTCTCAGACACGATCTTCATTGGCCTGCTTTGGCCTCAATGGTGCAGCATGCATCCATTCAGCCATTTACAGGGTTTAACAGAAATCTGACCTGCAGTTGGCAAGAGTTCACAAGGGTTCCCAAAAGAAGTCTACCCACTGGATGCCAGGGCCACAACATCCTGCCCCTCTGTGGTGAGGGCCACTCTTACCCTATTGCCATCTCCCTGGCAAAAGGGCTCCAATCAATGGGCATGGGAAAGGGTACTGTCACCTGTAATACTCACACTGCAACCTCATCGATCAGTGAAGGCATTCATGTCATTTCTGTTGCATATTATCGTGAGTTCTACTACTTCAATCAAGGTACAATGTCTTGTGCAGAATTCATCTTCGGAGAATAAAAGATGTTTTGTGTGATGGTGCTCCTAGTTCATTCTAATTCTTTATAATTGTCAATAACATGGCAAAGAAAGGACACAATTTAGCTTTGATCTCAGATTTTTTTTGTGAACGCATTTTCCTTAATCAGGCTGAATTGCCCCTACATATGAAATCTGTTTCATGGTATTTACACTTGCACTGTCTTTATTCATCTAAAATATATGAAACGATGGGATGCTTTTCTCCCCACTGAAGGAGTTCACCAAGGACACACTCCAGAGTGTTGAAGTTTGGGTTTCACAATGAGTATGACACTGACTAGCTTGAAAGGTACTTCAGAAACAGATAAAGCAGATAAATTGCTCACCGCCCCCTATCTGTGGCTTGGGCAGTGGAGGGGGGTCCAGGAAAGAATAACATGGATTCACAAACATTCACATGTCCGCACACACACAGGTCCCGGCAGCAAAGCACATGGCTCTCACGCTGATAATGGCTTCAGCAGAACAGAACGTTTCAGTATAGAGCCTCAGAGCTTTGGCGGGGCCCCTGGCCACTTATCAGCCTCCTCTTTGTTTTTGTGCTGTGCTGACCGGTGATGTTTGATCTGCGCTAATCTGCACACACTGTCAGTGGTAACCCTGTAAGAATATACACCACACAGCATTTTGCTCTTTTCCTAGAAAACAGTGCATTTTGCTCTGTAGTCAAAATGCTAAATGTTATTCGGACAAAACAAAGATATGACTGCTTTAAATCTTGGCAGGTATTAGAGTGTCACTCTGCTCATGATCTCCCACGTTATTGAAATGAAAAAGGTCAGTTATGTCAGTCACCTATAAGCTGCCTTTGTCCAGAGCTGGGTACATACATTGTGCAGCCCAGGGTGAAAGTGCATATAGGCAGAAACAGTTTGGTACAATAGCAGCTCCCATATAGTAAATGGGAAAGGTGAAAAGTTCAAAGGTGACAGTGTCAAAAGTCTGCATCCTCTCCTCATCGAGTCGTTATCTGGGGGGATCTAAGCCCAAACATTCAGGGACACGATGTCCCCCGGCGTGGAAACAGTCCCTGGTGAGAGGAGGCGATGACGTCAGGGTGCCTGCGTGAAGAAAGAGAGGAAGTGAGGCTTGGTTATCCCCAAGCAGCCAAAGCGGAGCCCAACATGGGAAACGGGAACCACACCCACAGGTCCCTGCTCTTCAGAAATGTCACCAAGATCTCCATGTCCTCCAAAGCGCTGGGGGAAAAAAAGAATAAAAAAATCCCTTTGTTAAGTTAACAGACAGGCTGTTTTCCCGTGAAGCAATCAGGCCCAGTCTGGATAGAGGTCGACTTTCAGCCATTCATATGGTTGTCCCACTACAATTAGCCGTGAACCCTGGAGGGACCAAATCTCATCCAACTGGGTGAAAGTTCTGCAGGCCTAAGAGGAAATGATATAGTTAGTTTTTGGCCTGCATGTCAAACAACAAATGAGGTAACTAATTATGCAGTTAATTATATCAATTAAGAGCTGTGGCTGACTGGACAGCACCCAAAGAGCACGGCTGGGTACCTGGTAAAGTAAGACTTTTTAAGGTTATTTTGGGATTAAAGGCAATTTACTGTCTACAAAATACGGTTGTTTTGTTGGCAAAGAATGCAAATAACACTATTCAAATAACAATCCAAATTGCAATTTAATTATAATTAATGAGATGCTATAACTAATGAGATGTTATAATGAAGCCAACTGTACTGGACAGAAATGCAATTTAAATGTAATTCTCTCATTGCTCCATCCCACCCAGCCAGTATGAACGTGTGTGTACAGTCACCTGGCATTTCACAATCAAAGAGCTCCGAAATCTAAACCTTGGCCTAAAGACTGATTGAAACCCCAGGGCTTGAACAGAAATCCTGGCATGGGAGAATTTGTTTTAATTTATCATGCTGAGATCTACCATCTGCTCTCCAGGTCCGTTTTAAGCAGACAAGTGCAGAGTTAGAGAAGATTGAGTGAGAAGCTGAGGTGACCGCAGGTTTTGCATGCGTGAAACTGGTTTGTAATGCTGCTCTGGGTGATGACAGGGATCGTTAATTCCACACCTCGTTACTCCATGGTGTCAGAGTGTCTTATTTCACATCTTGAGGCAGCACTAATATATACTAACGCTAACAAACGCCAGCACACATAGCCCTGCTGCATCATCATAAATAAATAATAGCTTCCTTCACTGTGCTCATTAATATGATTAGAATGCCCTGCATGTATAGACAGAATGATACGGTTTCATTTGGCTAAACTCATAGTTCTGTGTTAGACACAAGTTCTGATAAATCAGTCTCTGAAAGACATAAACATGCACATACTAAAAATGTAGCAATTACAATGTTTGTCTGTATTGTTTATATGTATGTGTGTGGGGTTGTTAGCCAATGTTTCTTTGTCTTTGAGACCTGCATCAGTGTGAAGCTGACAATCGGCACGTCCGTACGGCGCATGGGCCTGATTGCAGCCAGAGCCACACATGCACTGTTTGAAATGTCCCAAATGTGATTAGTACTTACTTCGGCGCTGTATCAAAATGGAGCCTTTATTTTGAAATCAGATTTTGGCCTCCAAGGTAAAAACTATAAATAGACAGAAAAATACGCCACGTTGCAGCATCTGTGTTCGATCACACATTCGCCGCTTTCATCACCGGAATGGAGATGAAATGGACACTGACAGAGGGAGCAGCCTGTACCCACCTCACCCACTGTGCCTGCTGAGGCTTGCCTGCTTCATTTGAGCAATGCGGGCAAATTGCATTTATTCAGTCTGACGTGGTTACCAGTCCAGTCTAATTAGCCTGCGAGAACCAGTACCTCAGGCCATGTGCCACTTTGACCTTATGTCTCATAAAGTCCCTTATTGGTTGAGTTTAATGTGCTTCTCTGCATGTTGTGGAGTGTTATTTGATGAGTGTGAGACTGGTTAGTGAAGAATGATTGAGATTGATGAAGAGCCAAAGCAGGAATCCCAAGAAGGCGGTAGTGCCCGATGGTAGAATGACTCACTTGACCCAAGTACAACATCTCAGCCATCAATGGATTATCCTTCTTCTTTTTAAAGGATGTTCCGGAATAGTTGTTGTTATGGTTTCATCTACTTTTCATGTAAAAAAGATTCCCCCAGGTCAACATCAGACGGAAATGCATGGGGGGCAACTTGAACGTGACAAGGAGGTTGGGGAATGCATGGAATCGATATAGAAATTGTCTACACAAGTTATCTGTTGATTGCAATGCAAAAAATGATCATCACATGCATTTTGATTTTTTCATTTGATAGCTATATCCCTGAATATAGGTATTTAAATAAATAACAAATTGTCATTCAAATACTTTTTTTCTTGTTAACCATGTAACTAATTTGTTTCTAGCCACAGTCCCAAATTATAGTCTTCTTTAGAGCTCCTTCAAGCCCGTATCTGAGTGCAACATGCCATATGAATGAACTTGAAGAATCCTATTCTGAATTAATGTCTGTTAGTTTCCGTCCGTCTTCCTGATCATGCTGTAATGATTTTGTTGTTCGCAGAGAATTTAAAATCATTTACAATTAAACATGCAGAGGTTCAACATTTGTATAATTCAGAATCTCAGTAAAACTGGTGTAGAGACCAGGCCCACATCTGCAAAAGTATTGCCTCTAACTGCTGGCCAGGTGCCGCGTCATTCCACGGGAGCGGATTCTATGCTGTACCACGGTTAATCTACAACCAATGGTCAATCTAGCTACTACTGTGTAATAACTCGTAGAATCCTACTTTCCAATTCCAGTCATTTTATTCTTCAGATTAATCTGTTTTGTCCAGTTTAATTTTTCAATCTATTTCCCAAACACTGAGGTATCTACTGAATGGAGAAGATCTTAAATTGTTGATGCTATAGTTTTTCTTAATATTTAATAGTTTTTCCATCTGTTTGTGTCCTGGTGTCATTTTGCATTCACTGTTAATACCTGCAGAATGTATAAATCAGTAGAAAAACAGTCCTGTAAAACGACTTTCAATCAAGACTTTCACTTATACTTCTAATTCATGCAACCCGAACATATTTATCTGAGGTATAAAAATCTTTTAATTGTACCATTTTTCTCTGATAAATATCTTTCCAAAATGTAAGGGGACACATAAATTTGACATCAGTCATCGCAGGTGAAATATAATGAAGCCCAGCCTAGGCAGAGTGTTCATGGGGTAAAATACACATAAAAATAAACCCTCAATTGTTTCATTTCCCTTCAGCTCTCCATTCTGAGATTTTTTTGGAAAATAAAAGTCTTGACGGCCTCATCCAGAGAATTCTAGCAGCACAGAACGTCCTGCAGTATCGTGCCAAATCAGCGATGAACGGCCAGGGGATTCGCACAGGGTTATATCATTTGATTAAAGGCGTACTACGGGAAAAGCCAGTGGTAGTTTAGCCAAAGGCTATCCAAAAAAACAAAACGATGGAGAAGATACTAAAATCATGCATGTCTCAGTCGAGGGATTCTTCTTGTTAAACATCCAATTTCTCATTTTCCATTCATTACATAACTGCCCGTAATAGGTGTCTCAATACGGGAATTGTGGATTTCTGCTCTTGGAATACATAAACGGGAGCCCGAGAGTGATGGTTTAGATTTGGTGTAAAGAGGCTTTGAGTGTGATTTAGCGTAGCGAATATACTAAGCTAATAGCCAGTAGTGTTTGACATTCTGTCACCTCTGTGTGAAGACCAGAGTGCTACTGATGAGAGGGACTCATCACAGAAGCTCCCAAGGAGATCAGACTGTCAGGAGAGTCTGTAGCACTGTTCCCAGAGCCTGTCTGCCTGAAGTTTGTTGCCCAGGAGACTCCTTCCTGATTCTCTCAGGCCCCGATTCAGTTTCAGTTTGCTCAAAATGATATGGCGCACATTATACTCCACACAGTAGTATCTCCCAAATGCACAAAAATCTTCATTACAGAAGCCAAGTTTACGCATAAAAAATATAAGCAAATGCAGGAGTGATGATCAAGGCTGAGCAGGAAAACAGGCGGATGAATGAGGGTAGGGCTTCTGGGATTGGCGTCAAACCGCTATCAAGGTTCCTGTGGAAAAGACAAAACTACATCCAAGGCCAAAACACACATACATTTTCAAGAACCACAGGGCAGGTTGAACAAATAATTTCAAACACACCAGGTCACCTGACTCTCCCTCCTGGTACGAGGCTGGATCCCTCCCAGAATATTGTTCATAAATTTCTGAAATACAGTGGCACATTCATATATTACCAGTCGTCAAAACCAGTTTGTCCAATTTTGCCAATTAATTCTTCAGAAGCTGGTTGTGCCAGTTCCTTTCAGGCACAGATAAACTGGCTGGCTGATGGAACCACCTACCTCCTCCGTCTGCCACTGCGACAAACGATTTCCTTTTTCCAGCTTTTCATTTCCTGTTCAGGGATAGAATCCAAGAATGTCGATAAAAGCCACTCTGCCCCACTTTCTAGCACATTCTGGATTCGTCCAGCCATCCTCATATCCTCTAGTATTTTCTCTCTTGCTGTGACCTGTCTCACTGCATTAGGAATTTAAATATGGTACAGCATCCTAGACTCCATTTTCAGTACTCTCATAGCAGGGAATTCTGTCAGCAGGATCTGAGCATGGGTAAAATAAAAGTTGCCGGCGTGTAACGAAATCCCTTCTCACAAATGAGCCGAACAAAATGCCTCATGTCCACAACATGGACACTGGCGGGCGTTTTCCTTCAAAGTCTGGAACTCTGAGTAGAGTCAAGGAAGCAGAGCTTTTGAAGCACACGTCAGTGAATGACAAAGTGCTCCATCCTGCACCAGCTGATTTCACTCAACATCCCTGTCATCCCAGACTCCCGGTAGAGCAAAAACTGCAGTGGGAGAAGAATACATGCACTCCATATGGAATTTTAAAATGAAACTGTCACATGGCGTTTTTCTTGCAGATAAAAATTTTAACTAACAAAAAACATGCAGAGCTGCTGTTGTGGACCAGCCCGCTGTTGTTGGCCAAACATACAAAGTGTCCTCACAGTGTCTCTTTTCTAATCTGCCAATTTAATCACAATTTCCTCAATTAGCAGTTTCTCCCACTGCAAGACATAATGTGCAGAGAGAAAAATGAGAGAATCATGCATGAAATATTCTCAAGTGTAAATATAGCCCACTTTCTAATGATGGCAACAAAATACCAGATATGTATTAAAATACAAGACATTTTACTGCAGAACGGTAGTCTTCAACCTGTTTACAGTTAGAGATACCTTTGCAAAAAAAAATCTGGGGAGTACGATGGTTAAAAATGGACGACAATGAGCGCGGGGCTCATCGTCCGAGACTCAATCACCTACATATGCTCCTTGTGGGTTACTGAGCCTGCGATCACTGTATTACTGCAATCTCTGTATGCTAATAAAGTTAGCTAGTGACCTGGCAATACGCAGTGAAGCATGCAGATCCACAGCTGATGGTCTGATTGTCTCTCTCTCACACACAGACGTTTGTATTCATATCTTTGTGGGGACCGTCCATTCATTTCTATGGGAAAACCCCTAATCCCAACAATGACAACCATAACCCCTACCTAGCACTAACATTAACCATTAGTAACCAAACAAATTACAATTCTTTTGGCATTTTTAGTTTTTTGAATGCGCAGATTTTTATAAAACTGAGGTTATCCTTTTGGGGACCAAAAAAGAAAGTCCCCAAAAGGTCAAAAGTTACAGGTTTTTATCATCTTGTGGGGAAATCTGGTCCCCACAACGTAATAATTGCAATTATGTGCAGTAACATATATACACACACTTACCATTGGCAACTGAGTGATTCCAGTTACCCCGAGGTGTGAAGCACAACACTATACACTGGGTGAATGTGGGCAGTGGAGACGCATGCTGGCTCAGGGAGAGTGTTATTTGTCAGGATTTGTGCTACTCATTTCCAGCAGGCCCAGGATGACCATACCCTAAAGCCTCCCCTTCCTTTGGCTGTAGTGTCAATGACACACACGTTCACACCAAATCCTTGGGTCAGGGAAGCAAAATTTTTTACTCAGAAGATTCCCAGGTACATCCTCTCTGCACCATTGCTCAGTTTCTTAGGGTGTCACTCCCAGCACATAACCTCCATCTGATCCTTATTAGCAAACCCAAATCATCACGGCCCATAGACCCAGCGAGGGCTGGATTTGGATTTAATGCCGGGTCGCCATGATATTCTTCTAGCACGTTCTAGCAGTTCTGTCCAGCCTGACGCTGGAGAATCTCTCTTGTACGGAATTATAGATCACCAGTAGAATGAACTTGGCTTACACTGAAATGTCATCTCAGACCCCTGTTCCAGAATGAACATAAAAAGTAACACTTTTCTCAGGCAGAAGTGTCCATTACGTAATAGAAACAGCGGTGACAGGGTGAGGCGGACAATATCATTCACACTTGGTGACTGACTTTCTTGTGGCTTTTATACAACATATTTTGGATACAATATGGGTATGACATCACTGAGCCAGCAGGAAGTGTCCTGTGTACAAACAGGATGTGGTAAAGGCTTGATGGAGAGGTCTGCTCGCCATTTGCCTGATGCGTCCATCTCCCCTTCAGCACCATCTTGCTCCACAGCTGTCTTTCATTTTGGATCCATTTTCCTGGCAAGGGTCTTGCTTTAACTTTAGTATGACAGCATCTTTAACATTTTTTATTGTTAAAAAGCGTTTTTAAATTTTACATATGTTATTTCAATTGTTTTGAAAAAGACTCTAAAGTTGCTTCAGCCTAACAGCCATCATCCAGTTTGACCAAAAAGATCTGCAAAGAATGTACAAAAATCCCCCGATCATGATGTTGGAGGCTGACAGAAACACGCTCAAATCTGAAAGAGCTACCAGAGGTGCTCATGCAAAGCATTAACTACAAAGAGGACCACTGATCATGACAGGATGTTTCACTGAATTTTTGTTGCCTAGTATAATTTGTGATACTTCAAAATGTCAAATCCTTTGTGTTACTGGGTTATAATAACAGAGATAGTTGATATTGCATGTTCAAATGGGGTCACCAAGGGTGCAAATACTTTCTGAAGCTCTGAATGTCTGTTCAATCTTTATGATTAAATAACTGTTTATAACAGGAGGGATCAGAATGGGAGGTGACAGTGATCAGAATGGGGAGTGACTGTTGCTGTATAACAGGAGGGATCAGAATGGGAGGTGATTGTTGCTGTATAACAGGAGGGATCAGAATGGGAGGTGATTGTTGCTGTATAACAGGAGTGATCAGAATGGGAGGTGATTGTTGGTATATAACAGAAGTGATCAGAATGGGGGGAGGTAGAGAGGGTGATTGGGCTCAAGCCCAGTCCTCTGAATAGCAGAGTCTAAGTTTGGCTGCACACTCCAATTTACCACAAAGCGGCATGAATGCTGCTAAGGTACCACATTTTCTCTGCAGAGTCCAATACTTTTGACTATTTGTGCTCCTGTGATCAGAAAATGCACATCAAAAAGAGATCATGAAAAGAGAATCCTTATGCCTGGTTATGCCTGATATCATCTATAAATGTAATGCCCTACATTTTTTACTCTCAGTGCGGTCAGGACAGTGAACCACTTGTAGGAGTTTAAGCAAAAAGATTGTAAAAAAAAATATGCTAAAGTTTGGTGCTGCTTTCAGTGATTAGAGCATATTAAATTAAATCCATACTAGGGCCATCCATCATCCATCCATCATCTATTCATTATCCATCAATCCATCCATCCATCCACCCCTCCATCAATGGTCAGGGTCCTATTCCAGTTATACAAGGCTGGAGTATACTCTGAATGCGATGCTTGTCCATCACAGACCACGCACATTACACTTTATGGGCATTTTAAAGACCCCAATTAGCCTGTCTTTGTATTACAAGGAAAAAAAACATATATCTAAGGTTCTCAGGGCTTTAAAAAAAACTCTTCATGAGTAAGATGTCATCCAAACTCATTTAGAAGGTGACACAGCTGCACCAAAAGGGAGAGCCTGGGTCAAATTAGGACACGTGCAGCCAGGTTTTCACCAAATTCCCTTTTCATATTTCAGATATGCAAAGCCTAACTTGATTCATGCTGGTTGGATTTTTCTTAATTGCAAGTTTTCAAATGAGCAGTAATTTCACCAGAATTGTTAATGCATTTGTAAGATTCCTTATTTGAGTAGCTAGTTTTCAAGCATGATATGCTCTGGCCCGACACCGCTTTTGGTTTTCTGTGGACTTTGCATGTTCTCCAGTGTCTGTATGGGTTTCAGTCAGTGTGGGTGTCAGCATGTTAGGCAGGTGTCGGGATGGGCGCTGGGGTCTAGACAGGATTCCTGGGGGTGAGAAAGAGCCAAGCAGAGCAGACATAAACAAGGCAGAAATGAACCGAATCAGGGTAAACAGCCACAATCAGCTGGTCCTCCCACCCAGAATGCCAGCAAAACAACAGACACCAGAAACTTGGAGCACAAATTGCACATTTGCCAGCTGACGCATTCACACTGATCTAAACGTATGCTTCTCCAGGGAAGTGTTGGGTGGACTCAGCTTGTCTGAGAAACTTCAAAGGCTAGCATGGATGCAAAAATGCGCCCATAACACTTTAATCTCTCTAAAGCCGCGGCCATGTCTTAAGCAAAACCGCCAGTGCTAAACATTCACAACAACGTTTAGGATTCAGAACTTTTACATGCCAATAAAAATCTCGGTAAGGATCCTGGCTTACCCTTTTATTGTCTTTCATATATTTGTTTCTTGCATGTGCATTTGATTAAACGTTCTTTGCGTGCAAATAAACCATACAGTGTGTGTACATCAATTCGGTTATCCACATTATTCAAGGATTAGGCACTATGAATTCTGTGTAACAATGTAACATGTCTGGCATGGGTAACATGGAGCTGTCAGATACAAAATGTATGCCTCAGCTTTTTGGCAGGTGCCACCACGACAACCTGCTGGGATCTGACCACGGAGGGTAGGTGGAACCACTAGGGATCACTAGATGAGTAGATGTTTGATCACATCAAAAGGAGACCATGGTTTGAATGGACATATTTACTCTTGGCACACTGACTGATTTCATATCCCACTACGGATCATTTGAAAAAACCCGTAGTTGCCGTAGGAACTTGAGCAGGGGTGGGGAACCCGATCCATGGAAGGCCGCTGTGGGTGCGGGTTTTTGGATGACCTTTCTATCAGCCAATAATAAAGTCGATGGTTTTTAACTCCAGTTCTGGGGGCCCACTGTTATTGGCTGATTGAGAGGTCATCCCAAAAACTCACACTCACAGCAGCTCTCCAAGGATCCTGTTTCCCCACCCCTGAACTAGAGTGTGACACATTTACCCAGATTTGTACACCTGAGGTCCTTGAAGGTCACATGACGTATTCAGTTCTATGTCCCTCAGGACCTAAGTTGCTCATCTGAAGTAAGTGAATGGCAGGTGTGCTGTTTATAGGGCATGATGAGGCAGGTCCCCATTAAACTGTGTAATACATTCTACAGGAACTCTTCTTCAACATCTTCATGGAGCTGTTCAACTGAGGGTCATACCAACTGCTCTCAGTGCCCTGTAGTCCAGAAGATGCTGATTTAGAGGTCAATAGATAGATAGATAGATAGATAGATCCATTGTTAAAATGGTTACTTCATTTCTGCTGTTTTTAGGGTTAATACATTTTGCTATTGTTTCCTTGTTTATTTTTTTAAATTAGAACCAGCTTGCATAATCACATCATTCTGATAAAAAGAGAACAGTAACACAAATTGCCAAGTATGTGTTTCCAATTCTGCACACATGTCCTCAAAACACGAGTTTGAGTCCACTGTTTATTCGGCTCTCAGGACAGGAAATGCACTGCATGACATCATAACGAATGAGTGATGGACGTTTGCCAGCAGTCAATGCCATTGGTCCAACAGCCTTTATTTCCTGCAGTGGCTGTGGCCTGTGTCTCTGGGTTTATAGTCTGATGGTCTGCGTCAGCCAGAGCTGGGGGCTCTAGTCCATCATCCTTTCTGCCCCGTTGCCCTTGGAAGGATGTTTACAAGGGTCATGCAGCACTAGGTTGGGTGCTGTTGGCCATGTTTAACAATGCGGAGTTGTCTTCATGCTTGCAGTACTGAGTTCATTGTCACTAACAACCCTAAAATTAAAAATATAGATACGTAATATTTGAGGTAATAATTAACACATTAGGGATTCCGTGAAGTGAGATGACAAGCCAGCTAAATCAAATTCGTGTGCAACATCTGTCAAGCATCTGTTTTTTTTTCTTTTTTTCCATCACTGGTGGTAGGTGGTAATCATTAAAACATAAACTATAATTAGTTAAGATAATCACCTTTATACAGGGTCTGCTGCTAACTCTTACAGTACTTGACTCTTTAAACTGCTTCAGTAAATGTTCAGGTTTATACTTAAGTAATTTGCATTTAATAAGTGACAACAGTGACTTAATGGAATTAGGCAGCGTATAAATGGTGAGTTCCATGGCAGAATCATAGCAAACATCTCAAGCCCCAAATGAGCCAAGGGCAGCATCTCCTGCCCTTGGGAAATAGCAGGGTGGTGCCAAAAGCTATTGTTGTCTATCTCAGCTATAACTGATCTGGTGGGGGGGGGGGTCCTGGGGGATTTCCTGACACAGTGTGATAATGTTCACGTCCAGCACAAACATGCACAGGATGCATGTCGAATCCAGATCCAAAATCCTGCCGTCATCGGGCACCCGTCTCAGCTGACGGGTCACCTCTGGTCTTCCCATGTTTTGGTCCAAATCACGAGCAAGTTCAGGGTAACACCTGCTAGGCTACAAGCGGGGATGGAAAACGGAGAGATGGATGGATGGATGCTGACACTGTGTTCGTGTGAACATGCTCCACACTGTGCCCCCGATCAGAGTTACTCCCAAGGACACATACATGGCATCTAATCTGTACCAAGACTCACATTTATCAGAGTCCATCCCAGAAGTTACGAGCTCAAGGGAATAACTCTGGACGGGGTGCAATCCCTTGGCAGCCCACGAACACATATACACGGATGATTTGGAAATTCCATTTCACCCTAACATGTTTTGCGGGGGACTGCGGGGGAATCCCTATGATGACATGGGGAGAACATGCAAGCTCCATGCAACCTAGTCCCAGTGGTCCAGCAGCAGAGCATACCACTGCAGCACTGTCACCCACTTATGTTCAGATCAGTCCTAACCAAACAGAACTCATCAGTACAACTGCTGTGTACAGAAGGTCAATACTTATAATAAGGTATTATTTTACGATTGTGTTATGGCAAGTGTTTCCATCCATCCAGTTTCTGTACCCACTTGTCCCATTCAGGATTGGAGGGGGTGCAGAGCCTATCCTGGATGCTACAGGCACAAGGTAGGGAATAACCCAGGATGGGGCGCCAACCCGTCACAGGGCACACTCACACACCATTCACTCAAACTTGCAAGCAATTTGGTAATTCTAATTGAAGTTACTGTATTTTTGGACTGTGGGGGGAAACCGAAGTACTGTGGAGGAAACTCCACGATGAAACAGGGAGAACATGCAAACTCCACACATGGAGCCATGGTGGAGACTTGAACACTGGTCCCAGAGGTGTGAGACAACAGTGCTAACCAGTGCACCCAGGCAACACTGTGCTGTCCTTAGTTTGTGCAAATAGATACATACAGAACATGAGGAATCATTCAGTTTTATTTCAATATCTCGCCATGGACAGCATGGACCTGTGTTCTATCTCACAAATGACAATCGTCTGAGTTTATTGAGTCACGAATGTAAACAAATGATGTACTCTTCCTCTAACGTAAATAATGTAGAGAGTGTAAAGAAGCTGTTCGTCAAAGACACCACAACCTCCTCAGCTGCTGAGGTCAGCTACTTGGTTTGAAACTAAACGCATTTCACATAACGCCACCCAGATCATACGTATTCTCCAGCTTAGTGCCATGACCTCGTGAAATATTTATTTATGCGTAATTGCATTCAGAAATCGAATACTTAATCAAACAAAACAAATCCCTCCCGCGCTGTTGAAGAAGGACATTTGGATGTTTGTAAATGCACACTGGGGTCAGGAGGATCATACCGCACACACACAGGATGGAAAGGGGTCGGGTTCTGTGCCGATGGCCCCCTTCCTGTTTGGCCCGATCTTCGGCTTTGCAGGTCAAGCCGAAGCCTGGACTCGCAGTGGAGATAATGACCTCCAGTCCACAATGAGAAAGCTAACCCTTCTGACGACAAGCTCAGGCTGCAGACATGTTTTCAGCAAAAATCTCCACAAAGAGGGGCTTTGGTTTAGGATGGATTTTTCCATGACAAGCTGTTAAACAGTGGATCGGTCTGGATCTTCTTTTGTACATGTTGATGGATGGTGTGTGTTACTGCATTCTGCGTCACTGAAGGTTGTGGCGGTGTTGCATGGCGTTGCTGCTGCTGTACATCATCCATGGTACGCCAAGCGTCAAAAGATCCCTGCACCGTCTCTAATTCAGAGGTCTGTCAGAGTAAATTGGGTTACAAGTAAAGACTGAGATATAAAATAATTTACTACGCCATTTAAAATGTGCATAATATTTTCTTCCGATATGAAAAGACCAGTAACAATGTATTAAGACATAAATGACTCAATTAAAGCTGTCCAAAGTTCTCACTTCAGGGATATTTGTAAGGACATGTATGTCATTAATTTCACTGAGTCTGGCCTTCAGAGCAGAGAGGAGATGCATTTGCTCAGGAGCTCATTGTAAATGACCGAGACAGCTGCGAATGGTAGTCATGTGGTCAGCAGCCTGGACCAATGATGCACCATTGCTAAAGTTAGCTTGCCAGTGGAGTCTGAGAGCGCTCCGAAGCAACTCACATGTCATTTTCCATCAGGGCTGAACTCTGACCTTGGCACCCAGTTGCTCTCATCCTCGGGGAATGCCAGCATGCCGGCTTGATCTCATATGACACTTTCCCCGACACAAAGCTGCCGTTTGTGCGTCCTCAACAAGCCAGCAAGATTCTGCCCCCCGAACAATCATCTGCATATTATGGAGACTCACGGAGCGGCCTGCTCCCCAAAATAGAGATGGAAATTATTATATCGGGCTGAGATGAATGCACTCTTCATGGACACTGCACTCTTTGTGTGAGCTAGAAGGCTGCCTTTAATTAAATACATGGGGGGTGGGTGATGCATCTACAGTACCCCTTCTAGCTGAAAGACCCCACTCCCATCACAGAACCCAAGCACAGATCCATGACCATGAGAAGAAACTCGTGATCAGGGTGCCAGTTCCTCATCATTATCTACATAGGAGACATGGAGCAAGGGGGATGACTTCTTGAATGAGCTATCACTGCACTGAAGGGTTAGCATTGTGCTGCATGCAATCCCTTCTACATTTCATATACCATATTTCTTTGGGCATGAACAGTTTCCAGGCGAAATAAAAACCACAGGCTACTTTAGGTGTACTTGTGTTACACATACTCTGTGCAAGAATATTTCCCACAATGCTAAGGCAGAGTGTAAGCTTTCCGTGCCGAAATCCCCAGTGCTACTGATCCCTGCTTCTAACATTATAGCTGAGCCAAGGAAGGGAACAGTGCATTTTGACTGTTTAAATTTATCCACCAGTAACATCAGATGACATGAATAAGCCCCGTGGTGCCAAATGAGTTATCAAGTCCACCATGTTCCTGTCGCTCCACAGGCAGTCAGCCAACCGTGAAGAAGGTCAAGGGTCACATCTTTTTTTAAAAAACTCACTTGGCAGACAGCTCTTTTTCATAAGTTACATCAAACGATACCTATGAATTTGAGTAAATATGAATCCCAAGTACAAAATAAAGTGTCTCAACATTTTTACCATTATTTTAAAATTTTGCTGATTTTTCCATACATTTTGCTAATTTTTGCATACATTAGTTTGCAACTTACCTCATAACGTATGCTTTGTATTTGAAGTAAATACTGTAAATTATGATCATATTTAAGCTGTTTGCTGACTATGAAATGTGTACATAAGTTTACCGTGACTGTATTTTAGACCGTGTGTGAGCCTGGGTGATGGGCCACAATGGCAGGGCCTCTTAAAGCCCCAAAGGCTGATCTTTCAGAAGAACCTTGTGGACATCAGGCTGGGCTGTTTGTCCCCAATGCCCTCTCTGCAGAGACACACATTGGACACCTCCTACAGGGCCAGAGGTGAAAGGCACACTGAAGACCTGATAATGAGGCCCGCACACACACAGTGCATGCACACAGTACATTCACACGCAAAGCCCCACACCACGGTCGGTTGCCACACCCAACCTTCCAGACAACACATTTAACAGGGTCCTGGGTGAGGGCAATGAAACACCCCTAATATTAGACTCTGTACAAGATTGTAGGTCCTAAGCAGCTATCAGCACTGGAACACACTAACATGTTATCATGCTAACAGGGAACAGCCAATGGTTTCTGAACGTGGCCCGTTCATTAATTGTATATGACATAATCATCACAACTTTCAAATGATTGCAAAAGATTTTGATGATCTAAAATTATTTCATGTCCATCTTAAGATCATCGTAATTTACCTAAAAAAAACACAACATTAACTCACAAGCTATCTGAGATGTTTCTCTGTGCATTTGAACATTTGAAAGCAAAATTTTATTAAAGATCAAACTGTATGTCTTAGAAATGGTTTGGCCTCACCTTTACTTTAAACATTCTTAATACTTCTTTGATTTTAGGCTGGTAAAAATGTCAAATTAATTGGACCAAGAATTCCAGCAAAAACCGACCCTTTAATACGTTACGATAAAATCGGCTTGTTGGACATGGCATACTTTGGATTCTCTGCACACGTGACAGATCCATCTGACAGTTTGTTTTCTGTGAAACGCAATGACAGCATTCCCAAAGCATAAACATGGGTTGGAATATTCCATGGGGACTGTCAGGCTTGTTTACTTATTTGTTTGCAGTTATGCACAGATGGTTTCCATTTCGTTTAATCAGCTAGCTACTCATTATTGCATGTTGATATTGAATCATTTACCCATCGAACCATGTTTAATATCATTTTGCCCAGTTATGGTATTGGTGGTACAGAATTCATAGGTCAGGGGCCTGAAGGCTACCTGATGAGCTATCATGCTGACCACCAGTAAAAACACAACTTATTTATCAGAACAGATACGGACAGTGCGGTGGCTCAGTGACAGCCTCGGGCCTTCAGGGGCTTGGGGTCCGGTCCCCACCTCCTCTCTGTATGTGTTCTCATTGCCCTCTGGGTTTTCAGGTTCCCATCCACAGGTCAGTCTCTCTATTTCCCACAGAATAGAATAGAATTTCTTTATTGTCAGGGGTGGTTTAGGGAGGTGTGGGGGTGGGGGGGCAATACCCCCATGACAACATTCATGGCCCCCCGTTAGCCCCCCTAAATACGTATGCTACTTTGGTCTGAAATAAATAAATAATTATTATTACTATTATTATTATTTACATTTAAATACATGAGCTAAAATTTTGTGCGCTGGGAAGAGGCGAGACACAAACGTGAGCACATTTTCCTGACGGACTCTTAACGCGGGTGCGCTGGGTGGTCGAGTCGCTTCCGTTGGTGAAAAGCGAAGTTAACGACTGAAAAATAATCAAACTTGTGGAAGCAGGACAGTCTAAACAAGAAATCAGAGTGAGTTACATGTTTGTAAAAACTGTGAAATGTGACTGCAAAGCACTGCATAAATAACATCGATTTTCAAAATTGTGTTTTGCTTGTTAATGCTGGCAGTCCGGTGTAAGTAATACCATTAAGGTCAAATGCATATGGCCCCCTTAAAGGAACTGCTGGCCCCTGTCTGGACCCTCAGTTGAAATGGTCTAGGATTTGTGTGAGGGGTGGGCAGTAACCAAAAAGAAAATTAGCTACACCATGCTTGAGGGTCATACCGCCCCAGCTCTCTTCTTTGCCAGAACTTTCTTGAGATTTTGCACCATCCTCTCAGGTAGACCATTACTAACAGGGTGACACACTGAAGACTTTGCATGCTGTATTTCGATTTGCAATAAAAACAACTCGAATTCTTGCGAAATGAACTGAGGTCCATTATCTGTTACAACTTCATGGGATAAGCCGTAAGCGGCAGAAAGATTCCTCGGTGCTTTGATAGTTTTCACTGAGGTGGTAGTGTGCATATGAATGATTTCGGGCTATCTAGCAAAAGCATCCATCACTACCAAGATCATCTGCTGGTGGTCCTCCACAAAATCCAGATGTGTTCTCTTCCATGGGCTAGATGCCCATTTCTACAGATGTACGGCTGCCGCTGCAGGTATACTGAACCGCTGCTGACAAATGGCACGTTGGCCTACTTCCTGTTCTATACTTACTGCTAACACGGGCCACCAAAACAAACTTCTGGCCAGGAATTTCATTTTTACTGCACCCAGATGGTATTCATGAAATTCTGACAATCACCTGGATTGCCAGCGCTCAGGAACACATAAACCCCTCAACATGCAATCATCCTCCAGGGGAAGCTCTCTCAAAATGTGGCTGAAGTGACTCCTCCTGTACATCTTTAGGCCAGCCTGATAAAACCATCTGTTTCACTACCTATAGCATTGAATCTTTCTCAGTTGCATCGACACTTTGTGAGAGGTAAGTATGTAACATAACTGTTAATTGGGTTTGACACTATATCCCCAAAATGCTTGACAGGTACGCGAAATAATGCATCAGCATTCTTATGCTGCTCAGACAGTTTATACTGGATTTCATAGGTATAGGCAGCTAGAAATAGTTTCAGGGTCAGTGCTGTCTTACCCTGCCCTTGGTGTCTCTTCCCCGTTTGTCCAGCAGGTGTCAATGCCCATCCCACTTTTCTTCTCCTTGTCTTTTATTCCTAGTGTGTTTTTTCTGCTTCCTCCACTGCTGCATAGTTCTATGTGTTGACTATGCAGCTAAGAAACCATAAACTCTCAGGTCATGGGTTTAAGTCTGACTAGAAGTCAACTGTCTCTGTTTATTTGTATGTATGGTGTTTGGTTCCCCAGTGTTTGTTATTTTCTATCTTAGTATTCTTGTCCATGGTTTGCCCTGAATGTCTTCTGTTCCAGCTCTGTTTTTATTGTCTTTGCATTGTATCCCTTGTGTATGTTTATGTTTCCTAGTTTTGGTATCTGTTTAGCTTCCTAAGTTCAATGCTCATTATTGTTAATTAACTCCACCTGTTGCTTTTATTGGTTGTATTCATCATGTTCCACTCCTGCTCCCTTGTTAGCTTGGTTGTAGTCATTGTGTAGATGCTACTGTGTGTTTTTGTCCTTATGCTACTCTGCCTCTTTCCTAGTTCTATTCCCTTTGTTTGCTTAGTACATTTATGGTCATTATTTCATGGTCTTGGTTTCCCATTTGTTTTGATCGCTTGTGGTCCCTTTATTATTAGTTTTCCCCAGTGAGTTCAGTTCTGTTGTCCAATAAACCCCTGTTGTGTTGAAGCTGCTCATTGGATCGTCACTCTTTTCCCACCCACATCATGCCACGCTGTAACAGTTATTGCCCATCTTTGCATTTCCGGCAGCTGCTAATGTAGGCACTCCTGTAGGTCCTAAGATCCTAAACAGTGGCTTGTGATCTGTCAAAAGAAGGAACTTTCTCTCGTACAGGTATTCATGGAATTTCATTACACCAAATACTAAACCTATTGCTTCCTCCTTGATTTGTGAGTAGTGTTGTTCCATTTTGGTCAACTTTCTGGATGCAAATGCTATGAGTTTCTTCCATCTTTCATTTTATGAGAAATTGCAGCTCCAACTCCTACCAGAGAAGCATCACACACCAGAATGAGGGGAAGTTCAGGGTTGTAGTGAATCAGCCGTTGACTAGACTGTAATGACCTTTTGCCTCATAAAAAAATTCTTTTTTTTCCTCCTCCCATCATTTTTTCTCCCCATGTGCCTTTAAGAAAAGCTGTAAACCCTACTTAACTTGTTGATAGGCCTGCGACAAATCTAGCTTAGAGAACTGTTGCCCTCCTGACAGCTTGGGAAACAAATCATGGGTATGGGACAACAGCTAGTGCTGTACAGTACTTCCCACCAAGGATATAACCCTTCCCAGACTGATGGGCAGCAGCAATCGCTTCTTTATCATCACTGCTCCTGTCTTTCCTCCTTGGCATTGTGTTACCACACATCTCAATGTTCCAGACCAGCAAACTGCTAAAACTTCTGCTTTTATAGAGGTGGTCACACTTGCTGATTATCAATCATTCAAATGCATTTGATTAGCAGCACCTACACACACTGCTTCTGCATTTTGGCTTAGATTTTGTCTAATATATGATTACACTGTGTCATGCGCTGTTTTACCTAATAAAACACTGTAGTTACCTAATATTAAGACTGCTCAGGCCCACATTATTTTCTATGGTGTCCTGATACATAAAACCTCAGAATTGAGGGGGGGTGTACTTTCTTTTTCACATGACTGTACCTATAAACAGTAAAACCAGAGAAACTGATAATTTTGCAGTTGTCTCTTACTTTTTCCAAGAGCTGTATGTACAGGACCTAAGTGACTCTACTGATGAAAACACTGACCAGGTGGGCCTGGTTGGAACTGAGCTGTTCGTATTGGACTCAAGTGCAGAGTGTAGTAATAAACTGTATTTATGGTTCGAATTACAGGTGAGGTAAGGGGAGCTAGCCTTGTTAACTTTTGTATTATTAGTTAAATATATAAACATTTAAATAACAGTATAAATATATCAATGTTGTGTGTTTATTTGCTCATTGCATTCCATATATTAATCCATCCATCCATTTTCTACTGCTGTTCCGGGTCGGGTTGTGGGGGCAGCAGTCAAAGCAGGGAAACCCAGACTTCCCTCTCCCCGGCCACTTCGTCCAGCTCCTCTGGGGGAATCCCGAGGCGTTCCCAGG
>JAODKC010000036.1:21225382-21238477 GCA_026777985.1 Mormyrops attenuatus
GAAATCAGAGTGAGTTACATGTTTGTAAAAACTGTGAAATGTGACTGCAAAGCACTGCATAAATAACATCGATTTTCTAAATTGTCTTTTGCTTGTTAATCCTGGCAATCTGGTGTAAGTCATATTTGGAAGACATTAAGGTCAAATGCATCTGGCCTCCCTTACAGAACAACTGGCCACAGTTGAAATAGTCTAGAACCGCACTGTTTATTGTCATTGTACTGGTTTATATAATTAAATTCAGGCACGCTACCTGAGCAGAGCGCTAATAATTAATGAAAGTCACGGTAAAATAAACAAATACACACTATAAAAATAAGAAGAATTTAAAACTGTATATGCGAGACTCACACGCACACACGCACGCACATACACACACACACACACACACACACACACATATGCAAATTATGCCTACATAAGCACCCTTATCATCACCTCGGGAATACTGAGCAATAATTCCTGAATATACAACTAAGGGTATATGATATTTCAAAGGTGAAGCTATTGCACAGAATGTGTAGCCCAGAAGAAATTATTGCACACTGTAAATACAAATATTGCACAATTGTTAGTTTTTGCACAATATATTTATATTTATATATAGGTCCATAGTGTGGCCATGACCCTGATGGACTGGCATCCTGTCCAGGGCGTCTCCTGCCAGGAGAACTCTGTACTGGGTAAGCGATTCTGGGTGATGGATGGGAAATATAATATTATATCTATTTATGGTCTCAGTGTGGATTCACTTTCATTGCTCATTTAATTTGCTAGCATTATGTCTGTAAACATGGCTCAAATTTTAATACTTTTTGTCTGCCTAAAATACTCTTTGCTCATTTCTGTCTTGACATTGTGAAGATTTGCAGTGAAAGAAGAACATGCCAATTTTGGCATGAATATTTCAGCGCCACGTTTTAGTGCCACGTAGAGCCGCTGCCGCTTGGTTCCATTTGCGGCTCCTTTTTCGCTAAAGCCATTTGAATGATATTTAAACAATTAGCTTAAGGTGCACCTGTGACTTTACTGAGCAAGCGGCTTCCCCTGTTACAATATTATCGTCATTTTGGGCCTTGTGTTTTGGCATATCTTGTGTTTTCCCTTCCACTGAAATTGTTTGGATGACATTGCGTAGTACTGACCACAGTAGTAACGACTGTGAGTTCCAGCAGTGGATTCATGTATTTCTGGGTCAAAAAACCCAGACAAACTAAGGGTGTAGTGAAAATTGTGAACATACTTTATTCTATTACATTCATTAAATTATGGTTGTTACGGAATTGCGCAAATAACTAACTGCATATTTATCCTGTTAACACTGGAGAGATTTCACTGTGGAATGACCGTCTGCTATAAATTCAATAATTCATTTCCCAAAAACTACACACTCATACATCCCATAGCTAGTAGCCAATCACGACCCTTTGGCAGACGAGTTGCGGATGCTCTCTGTTTTGTCCCTCCCTCTCATCGTAGTCCGATGTCACCCATCAACATGCAGGCAGGGGCGGGAATGCGGGAGCACTTTAGCCCCCCGCAGCCGCCCATAAGCAATGCTTTCCTGCTGAGTCACACTCACGCGAGGCGTCCTGCTTGAACAGTGAGAACATCCCCCCCGACGTTACTTCATGGTGAAGGAAACGGCATCTAATAATGTGCTTGATCTTCACAGAGCATCCCGTTGTCTGTTCTTTTTGAAAATATGAAAGAAGCCATCCATCTTGGGAGTGTTAACCAACAAAGGAAATGATGTCACCGCTTTTCTGTCAAACTAGTCCATTATATCTTCTCCCTGAATGGATGCCCTCGCCCACAGGACGCCAAGCTGTCTGCCCAGTGCCTGTACTGCCCTGGGTCCATGCTGCCCTCCACCCTGTCCTGTTTCTCTTGCATCTATGTTTGTTTGCACTGAAAGGTGCTAATCAGGCTAACTGCTTTCCTGTTATTATGATGAAGGTGAGCTGAGATTTATGCTCCTCATCAGTCCTCCATGTGAGCAAATGACAGTTGTGTTGGTTTAAATGAGCACTCCTATGTGAGATTAACCCATATTCTGCCTTTAGCTGTGTGTAGCATTTAAATACATGACCACGAATCGTCTGCTGTGAAACTGTCACAGAGCACTAACTCATAGTAACATTGGCTTATGGTAATTATCAAGCAGTGAATCGTTTGCAGTCCGTAGCCCTGCACATCTCAGATGTTGAGTACCAAACGAAGTGGTCCCGGGGGACGTGGCCTGGCCTTCACGCTTTACTGACTTCACAGGCTTCTCCGACACTGGATGGGAATTGCAGGTGCTCCTAATCCATCGCTGGACGGGCTTGTGTGCCATTTGCTGTAGCCATTCCAGGAACTGCACAGGCTCCAGAGACACACGGTCCAGGATCCAGTCCAAGGCTCTGCCTTGAGCTCAATCCCTGCCCACCAGGGCACATTCCTTACCTGTCATCGATGTGTGCATTTAGTCGCCATCATCTGAGATCCAGGCCTCCAGTCAGGACAGAAGCAATGAAGATAAAAATCAGTTTAGGGGAGGCCTGACACTAGGAAAGCCATCCATCCATCCATCCATCCATCCATCTTCTAACCACTTGTCCTGATCAGGGTCACAGGGATAACAAATACAACTAAGAACACTTCGCACTACAGCTTCAGCCCTGTCCGTGCCGACCATCTTTGTCCAATATTTCATTAAATCTGCAAGAAGGGAAAAAACACATCATTTTGCTGATGGTGTCTGAGTCCTAGCTCAACCCTCTGGGTTTTAAGCTCTTCCCATAGCCTATCAATCATTTATCTAGTGCTGAGCAGACCCCTTCTTCACAGAACGGCCACCTGAGACGACACTAGGACACCAGCCGTGATTCCAGTTGTATGTGTTTATACGGCGTTTTATGTCCTGGGGAGGCATGTCTAATTGGAACTCGTGTGTTTCCACTTTCCTTCATGTTTTAAATGATTCTAACATCATGGTAGAGCTGGAATACGGCTTAAGCACTGATTTGCTAAATGGGGAATTATTGTATTTGTTTCAGGTTCATGGTCTGGAGTTTATGCTGTATGCATCATTCAGATAAAAGCCTAAGCATGGGAAACACATGCATGTGCCCTTTCACAGTTGGGCTGCATTTATCAGCTACGTACAGAACTATAAAATGATCCAGCTTGGATATCCATATTTTCACAGCAGAGTGATGTTTGCGAGGCCAAGAGAAAAACACACACGGCTGGGTCCCGGGGTCCTCACTTCAACCCACAAAATCCCTCACCTTTAAATCAGAGAGCTTTCAGCAAGTACTGGAACATTCTCTGCGTAGGTTATAATGAAAAACCACACATGTTGTGATTGTGATATAAATGAATGTGATTGTGAAATAATTAAAGTTTATAAAAACAAAAGTCTGACGTGCAGGGCCAGGTTTTCGGGCAAGCCTTCTAAGCCAGCTGCTTAATGAAGTGCATTTTATTCCTAATTATACCTCAAACAAGAGATTTAGTGCAGAAAAGAAAAATAGATTTCTGGAGTATAACAATGAAAAAGATAAAGTCAGTGGGAAGGTTTCTGTGATTCGTCACTGGCTACAGAGTAACGTCAGAGTAGCTGTAGAGGAGGAGAGACCGGGGTCGACGTGCTGTAAGGTTACTGTGGACAGGCAGGGATCGTTAGCGCACATACTAATCAGGCTGCAGGAGTTCCTGGAAAGAAATTACACTGGCCTTGTCCCTGTCCAATTCCCAGATCCGATTTCTTTTTAAAAAGATTTGCAAAGATTACCTCCACATGTTCTCAGAACAACTTACAATACAAAACAAGAAAACATATATTGTTATTCCTCACTTAGAAATTATACTCTTCAAAGAAACCCCCCTTGCTCCCCATATGTTGATCTAGTTCTGCTCATTAATGTTCATTCACATTGAATCAAATTGCTGTTATCTTATATGAAGTTTCGTCATAGTGTCTGGTGCTGATGTGTTCACAGTTGCTTTTCATTTATTTCGTTCTATGAAAGTGAATGTCTTTCCAAGAAACACACGGCTAAATTTGTGCTGAAGATGGTCATCTCATTGCATCCGACCTGATTCAGTCTTAGATAATTCAGGGCCGAGATCCGACTGAATAAAGAAGTTGTAGGTTCTGCTGGTCTACCCTGCAGCTGTGTGTTCCTGCGTCCGCATCTGCCATGGGAAGTGTGGATGATTATTTTCATCTCCGACTGGGTTTCTCTTGCTCCCTTTCGCCTCCAAATGTTTCTACCCTGAAAACCTCAGTGAGGAAACCCAAAACCACAAAGATGTTTCTCATTTTCACATTTGGATGTTTCTCGTCTTTATACACAATTGCGGGAAATTGCAAACTTTTGTTCCTGTAGTCATCCATTTGAAAACAGAGTAAAACAATTCATACGGGGTCGTAGGGCTTGGAGTTCATGGGTTCTGGGACACAAGGGCAACTGTGGACTATACCTGCCTTCACTGTTTGCAAAAACCAGACAGTTTGCGCAAACTGTGACAATCACAGCTCCTTCTTCGGCTACCTCCCCCGGCCGGCATATTTGTGAGGGTCTTTTCGCGCACGCCAGCAGAATCCCGAATCCCTAAAGATTTTGCCCTGCAAACTATGCTGTGTGGTATGTGCTTTTCCGCCCAGTTGGATGACAGAAGTCTTTAGGAGAAATTCCTTGGAAAGCTCACATTACTCACATCCCGCTCGAGCTCCAAGAGCCTCGGGGCCCTGAGCGCGGAGATGCCACAGCCCCAAGCGTCATGTGGCCCCTGCACATCGTTAGCCTGGGTGCTGTCCTCGGGGATGCAGTTCATGTGTGGGCAGGTGCCTGGCCAGTGAGGGCACCCCCCAGAGGCTGGATCCTGCAGAACTGAGCTTCACACCACAGAAAGATGTCAAGAATAGAAAGTACTCTAACTCGCACTCTGAAGCTGTTCTGAGGTCAGCAGTATGTTGCTGTGATTCACATGCTGTCCTCACTCACATTATGAAGCTGACCTTAGGTCAGCACTATGTAGCTGTGATTCATGCATCAACCTGCTTAGATATTTCAGAGAATAAATGTCGGAGTTAAATAAAATACACTGCATATATGTACTTGCATCTTGTGGCAAAACTGACATTAGTGTGACATGAAATCAGTCTCATATGACCCAGCATTGTTCACATATATTTTCACATGTCATATGCACAGGCACTGTTGGGGTGAAGCCTTCACGTTCCGGTTCCTTCTGTCCTTCCCTGTTCCAGTGTAAGGAGACTAATGTCCCTAGCTCCTCATTCCATGTTTTACTGTTGGAAAACAATCCCAGAAGACGTGTTTGTGTCTAGTGTAGCTCAAAGGACAATTTACTTCTTTTATTTGAGCTATAAACATCAGTGGGGGCTTCATATTGTTGTAGCTATAATGAGAAAAAGCGTGGCGATTTCCATGTGGCAGGAGGTTCTGAAAATGCTGCTTTGCATTACAGATGCTGGGGCAGCTGATTAAGCACAGAATCACACGTGATTTCAGCCCTACTGGCGTGTCCAAGATACTCCTCAGTTACTGAGGGAATTAATCGACTCGCCTAAGACTTTGAAGCAGGCAGATGAGACGTGGATTAGACACTACACTTAAGAGCAAACAGTGTGACGGTTTGAATGCCAGGGGTGCGTAGAGGCTGGATCAGGGCCTGGAGGAGGGTAGCTAAGAGCTTCCTCAGATATGGGTGTTCCTTCTTTGTAGTGCGTAGACAAAGGGTGGTGCTCTGGAGAGCCTTTCTGTGTGTGACCAAATGGCGGGATGAGAGGCAGTGAGCAGCTGCTGGGCACCGACTGCAGAGGCCTACGACGGCAACCCCTCGTCCTGCCATGTGTAACTGGCAATGCATCCCAGCAAGTACTGGGAAAACCCAGTATACCTGTATATGGGTGGTATAACATTAAAGCCTGCTTATTATTATTCATATTCTTATTCTTATTATTATTATTATTACTATTATTATCATTGTTGTTGCTTGCTGCCTGTATGCTGTACTGTGGACCTGGGGAATGCTATTTTGTGCTGTTGTTTACCTGTATATGGGTGGCATGACAATAAAGCGCCTTTGACTTAAGTTGACTTGATTTAATGAGCCAACCTGCTAACTTAGCTATTTAACTGCTGAACACTAAGCCACACTTCTGAAGGCATCGGGATGGATACTTGCCTGCTGTGTGCAGTCCTAAGTCATTCACGAAGGAGAGAAAAGGGTTCAGGAAATTTGAGCCAAGAAACATCTCGCTTCGTTCTCCTTCCCTGCCTGGATCTCGTCCATCCTGGCACTGGGAGTAGCGCTGATTAAGAATCCAGTGATGTAATCCGCAGGGACCCTCCCCCCGTAGCGGGCAGTAAATCACCGTGACCCCCACTCGCCGGCTCCCAGGGACCACGCAGGGGGCCAACACGCCGTCCAAAGAACGGCTGTACTCCGAGATCTGAGGAAAACTGATATTCAGCAAGGAGAAGTGGATAAACAACAGCATCTGTGATGGAATAATCTGTCAAAAAGAAAGATCTGCATCCTTTTGAAACCAGAGCGCATTTATAAATGTCCTCAGAGAAAGAGGAACATATGAGCCACTCGAAAGCGACATTCCCTGTGGCAAACTGTGAGACTGCACTCAACTTTTCCAATGAACCTCTTTCTGCACATGCTTTGGTTTTCCATTGCCTGTTGTAGGACAGAAGTTACAGAGACGCATCGTTGGAGCTTCGCAGTGTGAGGAGATCCCTCACTGGAGCCCTCGTCACCTTGCTGTGAGCTGCGGGAATGGGAGGACTGGGCCATGAGAGGCATGCTGATCAGCCTTATCACGTGGGGGCCCGCACACGCACACGCACATGTACAAACTGACTCTGAAATCCCCCCCACCCTGAGGCTGAAACGAAGATGATGAGGTGCCTTATCAGGCCAGTGAAGGGCGAGCAAGGCCCACTGGACAGGATGCTTAACCAGTGGGCTGAAGGCCTCGTGATGACCCAAGACCAGTGTTAGATGGTTCAAGTCCCAGGGTTGGCAGAGTGATATCAAAGTTGGGCCCCTGAGCAAGGCCTCCAGTTGTTCTGGAAATTGTCTGGTGCAGCTTGATCAAAAACAGAAATGTTTTGAGTAAAAATGTCTGCTCAATAAATAACATGTAAGAGAACCATAGAGAAACGAAAACAGAATATTAACAATTACACAGTGGATTTTTATTAACTTGTTTTACCTAAGGATGTGCACTATAACTTGTTTATGTGCTCTACCCCAGGCTGTGACAAGAACAGTGCATGCTGGGAACTCGAGAGCACACTGACATTGGTGGAGTCCAGTGAGAAGTGAGGACATTAGCACCAATGCTAACTTATAGCAGGCCTGGGATTGGGATTATAAACTGGTGTTTAAGACAGACAGCCATTGCTAGAGTGATGAGCTCTCTGTTGGGTTTATCACTTCTCACATCACAAAACTATGTTTGGTATTTCCAAAGAGAGAGCTTTAATTCCTTAACCCATTTGTTTTAATTGTTCCTAGATAACACATTCAGTGAGGAATTGAATGTCGTTTACCTTGGTGATTAAGATGTTTCAGGTAATATGATATGGTTATAAAACTAACGTTTGCCTGGTCCACACTTGTGAATTTAGGACCAGATTAGTTTGTACTTACACAAAATAAAAACAAATTCATTTCACTGTACTGCTGCACTTCCTGGCAAGATAAAAAGTTTAGCAGGTAACAGTCCATAGTATTAAGTGAGATAGGGTTTCTTGATTTCACAGCCAAAGTGATCGTGTTGTTTCTCTGGCAACGGCTTCAGTGTTAGGAAATAATCCACAAAAACATTGAGGAAGCTGAAAGGAATCCTGCTGTACTGTGATATTACATTCATCTTCGTGTTGATCAGTGAAACTGGAGTAGAAACTGAAATTTGAAAAGCTGACTTAGCAAACCACACTTCTAATAGCATGCATGAGAACCAGGAACACTGGCAGGAACAATGCAAAATGTGGACATTGAAGCTGTTGATTGGCTGCTGGCACTAGCAGCGTAAAATGTGAACATCGAAAGCAGTCGATTGGATCCTGCTAGGAGCAGTAGACATAGAAAGCAATCGATTGGCACCTGGTAGGAGCAGCAGACATAGAAAGCAGTCCATTGGCGCCTGGTAGTTATTATGACAAAACACCAATGGCTCAGGTGAGGGAAACATCTCTGGCTGGACAGCATCCTGGGAAGCTTGCAGACCAGCCCAGAAGATGGCCTCTCCCAGTTATTTTCCATTGTCGTTCCTTCCCCCATAATTCGCCAGCT
This sequence comes from Mormyrops attenuatus, assembly GCA_026777985.1. Classification (NCBI taxonomy): domain Eukaryota; kingdom Metazoa; phylum Chordata; class Actinopteri; order Osteoglossiformes; family Mormyridae; genus Mormyrops; species Mormyrops attenuatus. The sequence continues at coordinate 21,233,714 of JAODKC010000036.1, forward strand.
ATATTTAACAAGTTTGACAAGCCCATTGTTCCGTACTGCAGCGTCTCCTCCTCCTGCCGGAACTGGCTTGTGATGGTTTGCATCCTTTCTCGTGTGGGAACGCAGGAAAGCGGAGACGGGAGGAGTCTCTGGTCAAACTGGTGGAGCTGCAAGATAGATATACCATTTCCAAACAGTGCACACAGGTAGTAAGTTTTATTTTATAAAAGATTGACATTTCAAATTTATTCTTCTGTGAAAGAAAATCTAATTCCACCTAATTCAACCCCAAACGAATTTAAGAAACTGAAACAAACCTGCTTGAACAAACACCAATAACATAAAGCATTCCTGTGAATAACTTTGTCTGCAATTCTCATTTTATCCACCAGAGGGTATGTATGAAAATTCAGGCATATGTTTGCTGATTTCACTTACATGGATTCTTCCACTGCGATGTTTAATGCGAGATATCCATGTATTTCTTTTCTGAAGATCTAGGCTCAAACACTAAGTTGAACTTAAAACTCGTAAAATCAATTATCAATGTCCTTTATCAACTCTTGCATGGTCAGAAATTGTGGCCATGTTCAGTAGGTCTCCAGTTCGAATCCCTAACCTGGCAGACTGATGCTGCCTTTTGGCCCATGAGCAAGGCCCTGACCCCCCAGCTCGAAGGGCACAGCACGCTGGCTGACCCTGCACTGTGACCCCCAAGCTCTCACTTGCATATATATCTGTGTGTCTGATGGAAAGCAAGATAAGGTAGTAGAAGACACAGTTTCGCCACTGGGAATCTCTGCCTATTCTATTTTTTTAATTTGACTTGTTTAAAGCCTTTTTTTCTCCAGTTTTTATATAACTTAAACTAAGTTAAAAGCAGAGAATACTTTAGACGTGTTGAAGTTATCTGTGTCGTCTTTAATGGTGAATTTCGTAATAAAAAATACATGCAAAATTAATCAATTAGGTCGTGCAAATATCTCAACCGTTTCCAAGTTCAAGGTTATAAATGCTCATGAAGTCAGAGTCCAATTAAGGGAGAGAGTGGAACCAGTGAGGAAGTGGATGGTGTTAATCCATAGCTCCACCCTGCATGGGTGCTGCTGCAAATTACGTAATCCTTGCGTAAACATAGCAAACAAAGCCCGTGGTCCACAGATGGTAAGAGCAGCAGCATGCCCCGGGCCCCTTGGTGTGGATCCCAGTGAGTAAATCACCACGACCCCCACTCACCTGGATGGAAGGTCCCAAATATCTGATGTTCATCTCTATTTATAGCAGCGAAGCTAAGGTGGAGGACTGGCACTCTGTGTCTGCTCACAGATCTCGGTTCTGGGTTCGTCAGTTTCCCAAAGTGATCAGTCGATGGACTCACATGACCTGCCCGGCCTTTAAACATGTGGCACGTCAATATGAGGTCACTCCTTTGGAATAAGCTTTTCAGTTAAGCGTGGTATGTGTGTTGTATGCCAGTGAACTCCACCAGTGTTGGCCGCCCCTACACCACCTTTCAGAAGACTCTCACGCTCTGCTCCGGCTCGGTGCCACGTGAACCCTGCAGACGCCTTCCTGTTCGATCGCACTTGAAAAGGAATCCCACCTGCCAACTAAAATACTGGTCTTGTTTGGCAGGGCTCTCAGTCGTTTCCACCAGGTTCTTAAACGATCTGTAACATTTGAAGCGCCGTCTGAGTGTGGGTGCGTACGCTCTGCTGCTTCACTTCGGGCACAGATTTTGGGCTGGCCGGTCCAGACCCTAAACTTTGTGTGGCAGACAAGTGTTACATTTACGGCGCCATGATGGGCTAATTGCAGGCCGGGGAATGTGGGAGTTATGGCAGCTTGCACCTGTATGGTGCGAAAGCACGATACCACTGCCCCCCTCCCAGCGAGGGCTTTCCAGGTAACAGCCAATCAGCACTGGCACCTGAGGGACAGTGACACGTCACACAGGAGCATCATAGAGTTGGCGTCATGTGACTCTAACAGACGCAGGGAGCCATTTCCATGTGAGAATGTGCTTTTTCCTAACGGCTCAGAGGAAGCACATTTTTCAAGGGTTTAAAGGATTAGACATGGTTAGGTTGCTGGCCTTGTAAGCAAGACATTGTCAGTTTAGCTCAGAGATGGCGCCTTGTTTCACCTTTGAGCCAGTATTTAACTGCTGAAAGATTCAGTCATTTTGCATAAAACTCTACCAGCAATGCTATTATATACAGTCGGCCTCTAAACAAAGCGAACATGATATCGCAAAGTATTCGCAGGGGACTGACACAGGCCATCCATAGTCCATAAATCATGAGGAGAGCATGCGGTCCACACATGTAGGGTGGGACTGGGATGCTGGAGTGTGACATCATGACACAGTGTAGCGAGTCACTGTGCCGAATGAATCACAAAGTGCTACAGCTACAGCACGTTTCTAGGAGATTCATCTTCCAACCAAATAGTATGTTATAGTAGAAAAGTTAATAAAGTAGACAGGAATAACCTTTCACCATACGCCGAGTTCAGTGCTTCATAATATTTTCTAGTTTTATTTATCACAGACACAATCGTACGCTGCACTACTGTATAGTCAAGTTGTGCTGAAGGAAATATGCATTACAAAGGAAAACAAAATAGTATAAAAAGATACAAATTAATTAGAATAAAACAACAATGAAATAAAACAAGAATATAATGACAAAGTGACAATCAAGAAAAAATAACGGCAAGATAGACAAAAGTCGAGAGCAGCATGTAAACAGCAGTAAAATAATATGCATCTACAGTATGGAATGACTAAGTGAGAAAGTGACATAAAGTGACTTGTTAGCTATTGTAATGTGTGTGGAGATGCTCCGATTGATCTGCAGCTGATTTAAATCAGCCAATTTGCAGTCTTAATTACCTAGTCGCCGGGCTTTAATTAGACTGATCTCAAATACTGAATTTACAGATGACGCGCATTATGTGAGTTGAAGACTTAAAATATGTGCATGAAGTTTCAATCACTGCAGCATTGTGTCGTCTCCGGTCTGACGGTTTTACCAGATACTGTATCTATTAAGGATGAAAGATCTGCAATTTGCAACATATGAGCATAAGAAGAGGCATGCGGAGGATCGCTGCTGAAGCATTCAACACCACGAATCTCATTAAGACGTTTGCATCTTCACCAAGAGAAATATGAGAAATATGAGTGCTTGAGTTTATCTCTGTGCTCTGAGTATGTTAGTGGAGGGTACAGCTAGGCAAATTTTGGATGAGGAATGGACTCCCTCTAAAAAGATGCTTATGTTTTCTTTCTTTTTTAAAAAATCTACCTTTGTTTCTTGGAGAAGCATAAGCCTGTTACCAAATTCAGACCAAATTCTGAGCCTTTTATTTATTTGTTTGTTTATTTTGTGGTAATAAGTGTGATCAGTATTGGGCAATTCTGATTCCAGTCATCAGCAATCGGCCCCAAAAATCCTGATCAGAGCACCCTTGAATGTGTGTGTATATAACAGTGCAACGTCAGGCAGAGGTGAGCCTCACCTGCTGAGCCTCACTGAAGGTTTTCACTACTGTCTGTGTCTCTCTACATCTGTTTAAATGCTTTGATCATTTATTTCTGACTCCAGAGATCACAGGTGACCCCCAAGTGAAATTGATGACTACTGCAGTACTGTACAAAAGTCTTATGCAGTCAAAGAAAATGTTTAAGGTTATTTATCTTGGTAGTAATTGCATATTTTCTCAGAAAAAAAGAACAATTTACCATTATAACATATTCAAAGTAACAGTAACACAATAAAAAAATAAACAAGGACTTCGTCTGCTCTCCAAAAAGTTACTGATGTCTTCTTGGAAAGCTAGTTAACCTGTGGTTCAGTTCCCAAACCTCTCCTTTGGGGCACTTCAGTCATTTTATGTATTAATTGAACTTCTCCATCAGCTCAGTCAATTAATTAACTTGATTTGTTATATGACTCAATGGTGTATTGATTAGTCAAACAAGGTGGGGTAGTGGCTGAGTCAAAAATACATGTGTGTATTGGACAGTTGCTGCAAATACAGTGGTGATTGTAGGAGAGGCACGGCAGACACACACTGACAGACATAATATTGCAGGTTTACGCCAACATGAAGAACATTTAAATAAAATAACACACGGTACTAAACACTAATCATTTAGGGTATGTCACCAGAAAGGTTAGCGGGAATGCTAACAGCCGTACACTTGAGTTGCTCTGGCTCTTCTCCTTGGTACCTCGTCAGACACCACCATTGTCCAGGGATGTAAGAGTTAACATTTCTGACTGGATCAGCTGTATTACATTAAAATTATGCCTGATTAATGGGTTTTTCAAAGGGAGGTAATGCATACCTGGGGCAGTACGGCACATGCGTTACTTTACAGTACATTAAAATTCACCCTCTGGATAGTGTGCCTGGTCCTCTAAGGTCAGTCATGGTCAGAGGAAGCTTCCCAGGCTGAGTCTGCTGTCAGACAGCCTTCCGGCTTACAGACATTTAGCCCAGGAAGCGCCTCATTATCCTAGACAACCAAAGTTTTGTGTGCGCTTGACTTTAACCAAATCACAAGACAGACATGCACACATGTGGGGGGTGGTGAGGGTGCCGCTGGCCGGTTTGCTTGCTTGTCCATGTTGGGATGAGATACACCGGGAGCTGGAGCACCGTGAAGCTCACTGGCGGCGTGGCCCGTGGGGGGCGGGGGGGGGGGGGGCGGCCCGCGCCGGGGGGGGGGGGGGGGGGGGGGGGCGGGGGGGGGGGGGGGGCGGGGCGGGGGGG
>JAODKC010000036.1:21243716-21272916 GCA_026777985.1 Mormyrops attenuatus
ATTTTAATTTTTCTGGGTTTAAATTTTAATCTGCGCCCCCCCCCCCCCCCCAAAAAAAAAAGTATGGGCTCCAGAAATCACAGTACTGTGATTTAACAGACAGGTTACTGGCATGTTTTGCAGTGCGTCAAACAGAAGGTGTTTAGCTGGAGTGTCACTGTATGGGGTCAGGGTGTATATCTAGCGAAGCGTTCTGTTCACAGGATAAAAAACATTTGCCTTTTCGAGGCTGCTGAATGCTTATCTTCTCACCAGAACTGTGAAAATGGGGAGACGGGAGGCAAGCCCCCCCCCCCCCCACAATTTTCACAATGAGGACCTTTCTGAGCACAGATATACATATGAATGAGAACCGACTCTCTCTCCGCCGGTCTATTGAGGCTTTTTGTGTTTGTCTCAGGCTGTGTTGAGAAGGGTTTCTGAGTCTGCTAATCTGCCATTTAGTGACAGACGACGTGAGGTGCCTGCAGTGTAGGTCACTGAATTCATTTGCACTCACCAGGAAAGAGAGAGACAGAATACCGACTTAGCGATCCAGCCACTCAGCACATTCCGGGGCAGCGGAAGCCCGGGATCCTTCCCGTCTAAAGGCAGCCATACAGAGCCTCGACACAGGGACCAGCCCAGAAACACCGGGAAGCCAGTTTCTCCGAGAAACCAGAGAGACCTGAGTGACTTGCATCAGTCCAAGGTACACCAGGTTTCTGGAAGATCACAGCAGGGCAACGATGGCTTAAACTCTGCAGTCCAAGGTATATCAGGATTCTGGAAGATCACAGCAGAGCCAGAACAGTTCCACTGTTGTTTCTTAACTGTAAAAATCACTGAAGTTCTACGGACAGTATAGTTTTGGATTTATGCTTTTTACAGACTCACGCTCATCCCAGTCACCTGCAGCTTCCCACATGTCCTTTACATTTTATCAGATTTGTAAGAACCTCTGATAAATGGGGTCATTGTTTTATTACTCTATAACTGACACCATGTACTTTCTAATCAGCCCTCCCAGTGGACACACCCCATCCCACCACACCCTGCCTCGCCCCACAGGCACCTGTAACATATCTTATAATTACACTCAGGGAGACAGAAGGAATTTCCCTGATCTGGAACCTCTGTGTGTCAGTGAGATTGGCCCTTGCTGACCTGTATTCAGTCTCTGCACTTCCTGCTGATGAGAGCTGGCTCTGTGGTCCATTTCTGCTATCTGATAGTGTTTGAATTTCAGTATGCTTATGACTTTTGCCCCCCCCCCCTTTTCCTTATCTGTTCCTTGACCACATTTCATGCTTTGTAACCCATTGTTTTGCATTTTGACTCATTAAACCACAGCTTTGCAGTAGGATCTCTCCAATCTTGATCACATTGTTTTTGCCCAGGGACACCCAAAAGCGCATGCGAGCATTAATTACGAAAAAATAAAGACAGAATTCAGGCTGAGCTGTTTTATCCAAAATGAATCGTAGGCATGTCTGAAATCCTCTCAGGATAGACAGGATGAACTTGTTTCCTCCCCGGATGATTGAATACGAGTATAGACTGCAAACGTGAGCCGGAGATATCCTGTTCCATCTGAGATCTGCTCCTCCCAGTGTGATTTATGAGAGGCTCCTGAGAGAGCACATGCAAAGGGGAGACACCTGACAGATTTAATAGAAGGATGACGTCTTGAGAAGGTCCACCTGGAGCTACACACACTTTTGTCCTCTCCTCTGACTGGCAACCAAGCTGCCATGTTTGCGTAATATTAACATTCACAGGAGCTTTCAGTCTGGGTGTCATTTTACAAGGATGTGACCACACCACGGCGTGTGTGCTGATGGTGATGCAATTTTTGTCAAGGGAGCAGGCCTTGCAGACAGCCTAAGGGGGCCACGAGTGAGGGAGTGTGCCATTCAAAAACTGAAACAAGGAGCCTCGATCATTCATTAGCCAGGGGAAAAGTAACAAAAACTCAGAGTGAAGATTGGACCAGCATTTATATGATTCCTTCCAGATAACTACAAACTAAAATAAAATACGTTTGTAACTCCAGTGTTATACACCTTTGCATGTCCTTGCATCAGTGTTATTATAGTTCTGATTTTTTTTTAGGTTTTATATTATTTTCAATTTTTATTTGAAATCCAGTTTAGTTTTAGTTAGTTTTCGGTGTGCTTTAATTAGGTTTTATATTAAAGATGTGTATCTTCAGTTAGTGCTCTCCAGGGCATTAGCGCTCGCTGGAGCTATGACATTGGCTGGGGAATTGGCGCTCGCTAGGGCATTAGCGCTCACTGCAGCATTAGCACTTGCTGGATCTGTAGCTCTGGCTAGGGGATTGGCACTTGCTAGAGCATTAGCACACGCTGTGGCATTAATGCTCATGGGGCCATTAGCGCTCACTTCAGCTTTAGCGCTGGCTGGGGCATTGGCGCTCACTGCAGCATTAGCGTGCGCTGGAGCTTTAGCGCTCACTGAGCATTAGCACTCCCTGGAGCATTAACGCTCGCTAGGGGTGCTGGCTGGGGCATTGTCGCATGCTAGGGCATTAGCGCTCACTGAAGCATTAGCACTCCCTGGAGCATTAGTGCACACTGCAGCATTAGCAAACGCTGGAGTTTTAGCTCTTGCTGGGGTATTAGCACACACTGTGGCATTAATGATCACTGGGGCATTAGCGCTCCCTGGGGTTTTAGTGCTCCCTGGGGCATTCACGCTCTCTGAAGCATTAGTACACACTGCAGCATTAGCTCACACTGGAGCTTTAGCCGTTGCTGGAGCCGCATGCTATGGCCCAGCTGAGCCCCAACTGAGAAGCAGGCAATCAGGGCACATGAAAAGCTGTCCCAGGTACCCAGGGGCATGGAAGGAAAGCAATATCCAGCGTGGCCCTCTCCTCACTGAAGCTGGTTACTGCACTGTCACTATGCCCAGGAGTGCATAGCCATTCCCACCAGTTACATACCTGCACACTGGGCCCATTTATCTGTTTCATATGAAGATGGCGCTGTAATAATACACACATACACCTTCTATTTATAATCCAAGTAGTGAAGCACAGCGCTGGTCCACACCCAACCAAGTCCATTCTTAAAGAGGACTTTATCAGAGCACAGTCAGGCCTGAATAGGGAGTAGTATCAATCATGTATTTATTTCTCATGACTTTAAATCTTATTCACCACTTAACTTGATTTGTCAAAAAAATAAGCTCCATAAATTCCACATAAATAGGTACATGGACATTTTTTAAAAAGTATTCATAGTTTCTCCACTCCTTTTTCCTCAATTCCTTTTAACACAGCTGTGTATACGCAGGAAATAATAAATATATATATTAAAAGAAGAGGATTATTTGGATCACTATTCTATAAGTCTTTCATAAAAGTAATTGGCATAAATTTAGTTGGGTCCTGCAGCTCATGTTCAAACTCAGCCTGTTTCATTTGCAGATGCCCCAGGCAGTAGAACAAACTGGCCTTGTTCCACCAGGGGTCCAGGTTCTGCTGCTCTGCCCATGAATTCATTGGGCACCTGGCCAGTGACTGGTTGTATGCTATGATGGCCATGTTGCTCCTCCAATTGACACTGAGATCTATTATGGGGCACTGGCTGGTTGTTAGACTGATTAGATAGCCGTGTTGCAGGACATGGGAGCTGGAGGATGCCACAGAGGCTGTCTTCTTGTGCCAAAGAGTCCCACCTTGGATTCAGTGATTACCTGTATGGTGTGTCCTCAGTCAAACCAGAATGACTATCTGGCTCTGAGATCTGATAGGCCTGACTGGACACGCTGAGTTTGTTTCCACTGTGGCTGAACACCGGAACATATGCAGAACGTGGCAGTGCTTGAGGGTCCTTGGAGGACAGATGACTCTCAGTGTCCCATAGACAATAATCTGGCCCTTGTCTGCCTCTGCTACCTGCTGACCCCTGGTCTCTGGGTTCAGGCAGTCATCATAAAAAAAGCTCTGTATATGGCTACCTTTGATAGTGACTATGACTGCACGTTTATGATGCAGAATCCTGTCCATGATGTGATGCAGAGTCCCGTCCATGATGCGATGCAGAGTCCCGTCCATGATGCGATGCAGAGTCCCGTCCATGATGTGATGCAGAGTCCCGTCCATGATGTGTTCAAAATCCCCTGTGCATGCCGTCCATGGTGCACAGAGTCCCATCAAGACTCAACAGCACTATCAACAGATGAGCAGCAAAGCCTTGAAAAATAAATCAATATCTTTGTTGTTTCTTGTAAACATAACCTTTTGTATACACTCTTCATGGGTACCAAGTTTTGAAGTAAAAATTTACTTGTGCTTGAGGAAAGCTCTACAAAAAGTCATCTTAAGAGGAAAAATAGAAAGTGAAATACTGAATTTTGTACAGTTCCCCAAATCAAAAATCTCACACAACTAGTTTAGTGTCTTAGCTTCCAAGTGCCTTGGCAGGAAAACAAATGCAGCTGTTTCATACGCTGTTAGCTGTGCTACAGCAGGAAATGGCTCTGAGCCTCATAGCTTAAGAATCAACATGGCAGTGTTGCGAAATTTTGCTGCAAAAATATTTAAAGGATAGTGAAAAACAAAAGATGAGGTTAAGTGCTTTATTTCTACAAATATTTGTATTAATAGGGTAGCGTTGTCTTTTGGAGTAACTTCCTGCTCTCCTGCTGCAGCAAGAAAGACCATCTCTGAACTCTGGGAAAGTTCACAAGTGGAAAAATTTGATTTGCTGCAGCTTTAGCGGGATGGTAACAGGCATGAAATTGGCCATAAGGTGCCAGGTCTCTGAGTGGGAGCAAGCTCATTGCGTGCAACACAAAGGTCACTCTGCCCAGCAGTGAACTAACATGAGATGCAATGCCCAATGTTGAACTGGCATGAGATGCTTTGCCCAGCAGCACACAGGATTGAGACGCTTTGCCTAGTGATGAACTGGCGTGAGACGCTCTGCCCAGTGGTGAACTCGCATGAGACATTCCGCCCAGTGGTGAACTCGCATGAGACATTCCGCCCTGTGGTGAACTCGCATGTCACACTCTGCCCAGTGGTGAACTTGCATGAGACATTCCGCCCTATGGTGAACTCACATGTGACACTCTGCCCAGTGGTGAACTCGCATGAGATGCTCTGCCCAGTGGTGAACTGTTGTGACACACTTCGCCCAGTGGTGAACTATTGTTTACAGCCCAACGGACAGCCCAGTGACCCGAAAGCTGGGGTGGTCAAGGAGGGCGGCAGGCCAGCTTTGCCCAGTGCTGAATTGGTGTGAGATACTTTGCCCAGTGGTGAACTCGCTTGAGACACCCTGGCAAGTGGTGAAATAGCTTGAGAGGATCTCCAAAGCTGGCAGAGATGAAGACCGCACAGAGGCTATGACAGTGCCTGACCATGTTGTTACCACTTTCTGCCCCGTCTCTGTCCCAGGCGTGCAGACCCTCCCTGAGTTAATTTACAGCCCACCAGACAGCCCAGTGACCCGAAAGCTGGGCCGGTTGGGGACGGCAGCAGGCTAGCTTGGGCTCCTGACATTGATTGTCCATCGTGTGCTAGCCACATAAATGTTCAGTGAAAAACTTCCACATAGTGACAGTATTGAATATGTGACCAGGCTGTGAAATTTTACGTATGGACACAATACAGACACATGCTGCCCCCCCCGTCATGACTTTTTAGGATACGATTGACAGAAGGACAGACTTACATCTGAGAAATCATCTAGAAACCTCCTGGTGGTCAGTTCATGTGCTCATTCACTCTCACACCTGATAGTAATTAACACAAGTTTGCAGGACGAAGCTGATCAGCACACATGGCCAAGGCACACTGGGGAAAGTCACGATTTTGCATAGTGTCTGATTTCAACCGTTTGTTTTTTATTTTAACAATAAGTTACACAACATAAGATCCAAAAATAGCCCTTGAGAGCCCCAGGCAGGCCTCACCGGTCATCTTGAACCCAGCACAGAAATAAACCACTTAATTTTGAAATGTACACAAATGTCCCAGCAGATGGCTGCGAGAATCTAATGGTCATTATGAAGCTGGGTTCTGGGTCTTCACATGAGCTTGCACCCCCTAAGAGCTGAGGGGCCTCCCACCACCCCTCCCCCCGCGTGCCAGTGGGGGACCAAGGGGGGGATTTTCACACATCATCCTTCTGAACTTCATGCTGATTTTTAGCTCCACAAAAGGCGACTCTGGACAGCCCAGTATCTCACTGCGCCGCACAAAATGTCAGACTGAAAAAGGAAGAAAACTACTTTTCAATTTCCATATGAACAATATGCTTTTCTTTACAAATAGGCCAACTGACATTGCAAAGCACAAGGGGAGTGAATTGTACCTTTCAACCCCCCACCCCCCACTAGAAACATCAAGATGAAACTGACAAGCTGAAACCAAAACTAATTCTCATACAATGGGGCAGACCAGCTCTCAATAAGGCAGCCTTCTGGTGTTTTATGACTATTCTCTAAGAACCATCCGGAACATCATACATCTTTCCTGATCAGGATGTATTTGTTCATTAGCTGAGTGTGAAATCCAGCAGTGCCGGAAGGTCCAGATCGCATCTGCAACAGGCAGCTGTTTGCTTTGGGCGCCAGCAGAGAGTTTGCATTTTATACTAGAAGGACTTTCCTGTGTTTGTGCTCCATCCACATCAGGAACAAATTCGGAGATGTGAAGGCCAAGGAACATTCCGTATCCATGCAGAGATGATGGAAGATTGACATTTTAAATAAAAATGATGGCAAACATGAGGCTGCATTGGTGCCTAAGGAGACAGCGCCACCAATGACATACATCATATCACCTGTGGTCCACATCTTCATTCATACAACTTAAAACTTTATTTAGCAGTGCACCTCTAACACCAGCCACATGTCACCAGAACTCACCGTGCACCATTTGCTTCTACATAGAATTGCTTTTCAGAAAGAATATTCTGGAAAGAATGCCTTTCTGAATTTATAATCTTTTCCTCAATGTAAAGGAAGCTAACTGACGCAGCACAGTGCAGAGTAGGTTCAAGTGAAAAAGCTAACTTTTGCACTTATTTCCCACTGCTATGAAAGCTACATATAACGTATAGTAGTACTGTTTCATATTAACAAAAACTCCGAGAGATGTTTAAATGTTCTTATTTTGGAATAAGCTTGTATTTTAGCTTTTTCTGTTAATGTCTTGCTAGTTTTGCTTAAATTTTACATAAAATTTGCACATTTCAAACCTATTCATTTTGTTAAGCAAAGACCCTACATAAAAGAAAAACAGAAAAAGAATTTGGAAAATTGGTCATTTTTATATTTCAGCATTTGAAGGATGTTTGGATGGATTTTTTGAGTGTTGTGATGGCATGTGAAAATGAAGCGAATGAATCCCATGAACTTAATGTTAACATATTTCTTTTTAATACACATACACTCCAGTAAAAAGAATATATTGTTTGGCTTTATGAATCACAAGATATCTGAATTTAATTTCTGCAGCATGTCAGTGTAATAGATATCACTGCATGCAGTTTATTGCAACAATCAGTAAAGGGTGTGACATTAACATTGCAGCTATTAGGGTGCCATTTTACTGTCAGGGTGCATTTTACAGGTAGATTTTAGCAATGCAACAAATGTTAACAGGGACAAAATGCAGAATAATTATCAAAAAAGTATCAGTAAAGCAGGTATTGGCACTCATGGTGGTGTAAAGATTAATTATTTCAGGTCAGGTCAGGTTGGGGAGCATGCACTGCACTGTACAGTGCATTGTGACACCCACCACATGATGAAACACCTCAGGATCCCAGTTGGCAACCCCTCAGGGCCAAGACACGGTCCAGTCCCACCCTCCGGAAATGTATATAGACCCCCAATCAGAGCCTCCATTGACTCCATGAAGATCACAGCATCATTGGCAAAGTCGAGATCAATGAATCTTTTTTTAACCAACAGATGCTGCACAGCTGTTGGACCCCACGACCTTGCCCAATACCCAGTCCATGCAATCATTGAACAGATTAGGAGCAAGAACACACCCCTCACGAACACCTGAATCAACTGGGAAGAACACAGTGGTTGTGCCTCCACTCTGCACAGCACTCACAGTACCAGTGTACAGGCCGGCCATGACGTCCAGCAACTTTGGGGGGATCCCGCAAAGTCTCAGAATGTCCCACAGGGAAGCTTGACTAACTGAGTCAAATGCTTTACAAAAACCAACAAAGGCTGCAATGAAACTCTGCCGATACACATCTGTGCTCAATAAGAACCCTCGGTGCCAGGATGTGGTCGATGGTAGACTTCTTAGGCGTAAAACCAGACTGCTCCGGTCGCTGGTAGGCAAGCAAATGACCACAGATCCTATTGAGGATGACCCTTGCAAGGACTGTACCCGGAACTGAAAGCAGTGTTATGAGCCTGTAATTGCCACGTTCCAGGCAATAACCATTCCCTTTCCATAGAGGGACAACAAGTCCTGTTTTCCAGTCAATTGGGATGATGCAAGATTGCTTGCAATGCCAGGAGGACAGCCTCACCACCACCCTGGAGAAGTTCACTCCAGATACCAGATCTCTGCAGCCTTCCCTACCCTCAGCTGGTTCACCATCTGTGCCGACTCATTGAGACTGGGTGGTTTGCAGCTAATCAGAGGATCAGCCTCAACTGTGGACTGCGAGATGTCCAACATCCTAGCCGGATGATCACTTTCAAACAGCTGCTAAAAATAGCCAGCCCAGTGGGGCACAACTGCAGTGTCATCTGTAAGGACCATTCCATCACTCACCCAGACTGTGACTCTCTAAGGAATATATTTGGATGTGTGTTACGCTTTGATCCCTCTGTAAGCAGGATGTGGATCATTAGACGATAGAATAAATGCCTCCTTCTCCAGCCGTCCTTCTCAGTTCTCGAGACAGACCGGAGTTGCCATCAAGCTGTGCGCTGTGACTTCTCTCGAGAATATCCAGGGTGCCCTGCGAGATGGATCACCTCCTTCTGGGAACACCAGCAACACCAACACAACCTTTAGCAACCTTCAGGGTCTTGTCATGGAAGGTCTCCCACATCACATTAGAATTGGCAGTCACACCCAAGTCTGCAAGTTCCTCACACAAACTGCTTGCAAACTCATTAGAAACAGCCTGACCTTGAAGTCTGACCAGGTCCAGCCTCATTCTCCTAGTGGGTGGTAGCCTACTGGGCCTAAGCTGAATCTTCAGAGTAGCAACAACAAGTCTGTGGTCAGAATTCACAAACTGGGCACTTCTATAGGACACTCCAGATATACCCATCAGGATGTTGTCGATCTGCTTCACCACACCACCAATATTGGAGTACCAAGTCCAACAATGCAGCTCAGGGTTCTGGAACCAGGATTCAGTGATCAACATCCCCTAACCTTTTGCAAAGTCACGGGACATGGACCCACATTCACAACGCGTGCCAAACCTGTGAGAACCGACACAATCCTCATAACCAACCCTGTCATTGTCAAGTGGTTACACTGAAGTCACCCATGACCAGAGGGGTGTCACCTCGTGGGCACCCATCAACCACCGAGTGAAGCTGCGAATAAAATGCCTCCATCAGCAAGACACCACTCATCACTCCGGGGCAAACACTGAGACAACAGACATCCAAAGAATGCCTTTATCAGAGTCTCATAATATACTCATGTCAAGAGTGGCATTGGGCACCATTGGGAAGAGATTCGCTACAGCAACGGCTACTCCCTGAGTATAGCAACCATCAGGGCGACCAGACCAATAATAGGTGTACCCACCTATCTGGCCATTCCCCAGTCTGCATACCTCATGGTTCCCCACGCCTACCTGGATGGGCCGCCTCAGATTATGACCCGAGTGCTGCTGTGCAGCAGGCGACAGCTCATCACGACACCAGCTCCAATCCCCAACAGGCCTGACTCCCTTGGCTCTGCGGTGGTTTTAACTCTTGCGTGGATGAGGCTCCCAAGAGATTTCCGCCATCCCCTTCATCATGCATGTAGCCTTCCTGTGGCCGGCTGTAGCAGAGCTACTCCCGGAGAGAGCAAAGAGGTGTCTCATCATCTTTGTCTGAGCTGTGTGACGTTTTTTTTTTACGGTTGGTGCATTGCCAATCTCACTACAAACGGACAATTTTTTCCCTGAGAGTTAGAGGACCACTTGCAGGGCCGGATGCAATTTAACATCAAACCCATTTCAAGGAGGTGAAAAGAGTTTTATAAAACTATTGTAATTTGCACTTCAACTTAATATAAATTATTATTATTAACTGTAATACTTCTCCAGCTGTCCACCCATCCATCGTCTAACCATTGTCATGGGAATAAGCAATTAAAAGTAAGTAAATAAAATTTATTTATTAAGCACTTTATAAACAGCCTTTGTTCACCAAGATGCTGTATGGAGTAAATAAATAAATAAATACGTTTATAAACAGAAAATCCACTCAACAATATTTTTTAAGTCCCCAAGGCTAATGAAAAAAAAAATATGTTTTTATTTTAGTTTTAAAATCAGCAACTGAAGAGGTAGCCCTGCTATGGGTGGGAAGATGGTTCAAAATCCTAGGTGCTGTTACTAGCGAGGTGACCCTTTGATTTTAACGTCACTTGAGGAACTGGCAGGAGAAGCTGCTCAAAAGACCACAGCAGTTTTGTGGCGATGTGCTGATGGATGGGTGGATGGATGGATGGAAGCAGGAATTACCTCTGATGCATGTAGACAGCATTCACACAGAGTGGTCAATTGTAGAAGAGTGAGCGGGGTTTGACAGTGCATAGAGACGCCTGTGTGTGGCTGCACAGAGGGATTATTACAGATTACAGAGAGCCGGCTGCCGCTACCCAAAGGGGCGGCTCATCGTTTCCTGCTCTCAGTGTAAACCGAATGTCTGCATTGCTCACTTTATATTTTCTTAGAGAGTGATTGAGATGCATAACATTTACCTAAAGGAACTGCATAATGGAGCTCCACGCTGCCTGAAAGGACACTCTGATGTCTGGATGGCCTCCCCCCCACTGCCCTGCTTGTGGCAGCGGTTTCAGCAGTGCACTATGGCAGAAACAGCAGTGCACATAAAATCACTTTCAGGCGCAGTCCGGCTGTGCCAGTCAAGCGTTCGCACACACAGAGGGCCCCGACAGTTCTGCTGATGGTGCGATCCGTACACTTTCCCAGGTCGAGGAAAATGGGGCATGACATATGAAAGGGGAATATTGCAAAGAACTCCCATCTGATTGTGGGTGAGGAAGAAAGCGCCATTTTCAGGCTTTGAGGACATTAAACCATTCACTTTGGGGGCCTGGGTACTGAGATGACGTACTGTCACCCTCACACACTGCCTCTAGCAATGCCTACATACTTATGCTGTAGTACAGTTCAAACTATTAACAGAATATATATATATATATAGTCTGGAGTGGCACAGTGCTGCAGTGGTATTGCCACACCCCTCTGGGACCTCACACCGCCCTGGCTCCATGTGTGTTCTCCCTGTGTTGCTGTAGGGTTTCCTCTGGGTGCTCTGGTTTCCCCTCACAATCCAAAAACATGCTGAGGTTAATTTGAGTTACCAAATTGTCCATAGATGTGTGAGTGACCGGTATATATATATATATATACACATACAAACACACACAAACACATATGCACACATATATATAGTCACTGATCCAGTTTGTCTGAATTTTCTGAATACTATATTATTGATTATATACAGTATATTGTTTTTCTTACAGGTGGCATGTGGGTGCACTGTCACCTCACACCTCTGGAACCTGGGTTCGAGTCTCCACCGGGATTCAATGCGTGTGGAATTAGCATGTAGGCGTGCAGGAAAAATTACTTCTGAGAAACTGGTTTTTGTCTCACAAAACAGGTTAAGCTCAAAAGAAAGCAAAACAAAAACCTTGTTATAGAATAATCTGCGCACAAAACTCATCACAAATGGCCCAAATGCCTACGAATCTATTTGTCATATAGTTATTTCTGGGCGCAAGGTTTTCTGGCACAATTTTCCGAAAACGTATAATAATAAGTTCCTTGTTTTCAATTCCAACACCCAGAAAAGTCTCAAGGCAGTTTGGTTTGTGCCAAACCTGATTTTCAACATGAACCTGATGATGCCCCAGCGCTCGCTAATTCGCCTGCTTGGCTAATGGAAAATAAGACAAAGAAACTAAGTAAACAGCCACATCACATGTGAAAGTAAGTACAGGAGCATGAAGAGTTTTTCGTGACGAGGTTTTTATTTAAAAGCATATGTATTATAACTAAGTACATTTAGGAGGGGAAAAATGCTAATAATTTCTTTTGTACAAAACCAGACAATACAAAAATACTAAAATATATCTTTTCATCTGTAGTTGTAATGAGATTTATGCTCCTTACAAATCCAGAATATTTTAGTTTACTAAATACAAAATATAGTCAATCGATGTATTTGTTTAAGCAGCATTTTGTAGATAACACAGGTCATGACACAAACACTTTAATTCATAGTGGATATATCTAAAAAAGTCAGGCATAATATTTTACATAGTTCATTTTTAGTGATATATACATTATTTATACAAAAACAGCTTACTGTGTTTGAAATGACAGGACGGACTAAATAATATGTAAGACGCGTAATGTACAAGTTTTCAGGGTTCTTTCATGAAAATGAAATACCAAGACAAACTGTACATTATTACGGTTAATAAGGCAGAAGGCACGATATTAAAGGTGTTAGATGCAGTTATAACACGCAAATAAAATCCACAGTTTTTTTTTTTTTTGAAACATAATAACAGGCGACGCCTCTGGCCCCCCTATACGGACGGCTGTGTTCGTGTAGCAGACTGGTGTTCAGGCCCCAACTTGTCTGAGACTGATCGACACACCGGGGGTGGTGGGGGCTTTTCTTTGTGTCAGTTCCCAACATGTTGTGCCGTTTGATTCAACGGGGCCCATCCCAACCAGCGGAAAGAGCCCCCAGCCGAAATGTGCCTACTAGCCCCAGGAGTCAATCCCCAGCCCCCCCCCCCCACAGACAACCAGCCCTAGCCCACAACACTGACTCCACCATGGCACTCAGCCTGGGGGTAAACAGCAACAGGACCCCATGTCTCTCCATCCTCGTCTCATCAGCTCACCCAGACAAACATCCGCGCCATAACTAAACTTATACTGCAACTCTGTTTGCAGACATCCTAATGGGACAGACAAGTGGCTCATTTATGCCGGAATCCTCGTTTTCCTTGGAAAAGGACAAACACCCCCTTGGCGTCTCATTAAGGCTTTTTAAATCATCCCATTCAGGACAGTGATATGGTGACAGCTTGGATATAGTGCTGTGAGTTATTTAATATTGTTAAATTTTGTGCAGAAAAATATCATTCCTATTACTAAGGAATTTGTTGTCCTATATGCATACAGGCCTGGAAACAGAGGGAATGCGTGACCACTTCTGTCCCGGGGAAGGACTGGAGCGAACAGTGAATCCTCACCCCCATTTCACGTTTTCGCTTCTCTTTTGTTCGTTCCGGTGACTTTTGCCTTTTCATCCAGTTATTTCCCACAGAAGGAGATCCATTCCGAGCCAAGAGCCAGTAGCTGCTCGTCAAAGTCACTCACATTTAGGATTCTGGCTCTCCTCTAACGTGGCTCTAATGAACATCATGGTGAATAGTCTTAGTAGTGGGAATTAGTTCCCTTGCCTACATTCTAGTGTCAGACGAGGAGACTGAGCAGCAGTGGGGACCGGCTGTCAGTCAGGTGCATTTTCCACGTGGTTCCCATTGTCCTGGGGTGCGAACCCCCCTCACACCATGTTATGGTGGTTGTTCCTGTCTGTTGGAGGAAGAAGCTCCTTCTTCACTGGAGATGGCGGTGAGACAGTCTTGGCTTTGGGCTTGAAGAGGTCAGACACATAGAAAACCTGGGAGATGGGAAAGAACAGGATTAAAGGGTGAAACAGGTTCAATTCCGGTATGTTCTCCACTCTTCAGATACAGTGATTACACTGGCAACTTCCTGCACCTGACTCGACACCAAGGCTGGTAGCGCCATTCAGTTGTGGAAAGAAAATGTTTGTCCTATTACTATATTACACATCGTGTGGATCACACCGTCAACTGTAATTACTCATCGTGCACTTTCCACCAGGATTTTGTCATAGGTCGTGTATAAGCATGAAATTCAGACAGTCAGTGTTTTTCAATACCACATCTGCTCCCTTTATGATTTTATAAAAATGGCACCGAAATAAGATGGTTTATGGATTGCGTGTGTCACTGGAGATCGGGTGAATTTCCAGGTTTAGCAGAATACTGCCGACAGGTATTCTGTTGAGTCTTAGAACCATTCGTTAACCACTATGGCGTTTAGGGTGAAATGTTGAACCTCCCCTCTTGCACATGTTGAAGGGAATCCTGGTGTTTCGTTAAACACAAAATCACAAGAACTTATGTGGCCCTCACCGCTACAAAGATCGATTGTTATGAAGCTTCTTGAGAATCACAGCCTGCAGGCATCACCAGAACAGATCTACACCCTGAGAGCGCCAGTGAGCCAGGAATAATGAATAATGGCGTGCCTGAGTTGACCGCCTTAACGATGCTCTGGACGCAGGGACACAACTGCAGGAACTATTTTCGCTAGCAGGCAAAATGCTGTCATGTTTCCTCTGTCACTGTCGCATTAGATCTGGCAAGCCGGTCGGTGCCAGTCAGAAAAGCCAGCGGCTAAAAAAAGGAATTCACTTCCTGTTTTGTGTATAGAGTCCGGAATCCCAGACAGAGGCATTCTCTGCTTTGCTGTGGTTGTAACGCTGAGTGAGATGCCCTTTGGGAGGAGCTGAACACTGGAGATAGGGTGTAGCAGGAGATGGGTGTGTGACATCAGTTGTCTGCCAAACACAAAGTGAGGGCGCACGCTCAGTGACGAGCGGCAAAGTGGCCATGTATCCCGCTCATGTGGGATATCTTCAGTCAGGAAGTGTCATTTGTGCCGTTATCTTCTGCAGTATGACAAGCAGCACTGAAAGCATAAAATTAAGGCTTAATTGTTCTATTCTATAACAGAGGACAGTTAATTCTACTCTGACATGAACAGACCTTTTGTGTACAAGTGGTCACACAGGACTGCAGCACCAGAACATCTTAAAGAGGCCCTAGATTGAGCTCTGCCACGAGAGGTTAACCTGATGAGGAATGTCATGACCCCAGTGTGAAGCCTTATCAGAGCTGGGAGACTTCCTGTGTCGTAACCTGTAGAATGCAAGCGATCTTCGCCTTGCTCTAGGGCCCATTGTGCTGCGAATGCACAATCAGCAACAGGAACCAGCTATGAGCCTGTTTGCCTTGCTCCGGTCCAGCTGTAGACAACACAGCTAGTGGAGGGGTAGGGGTAGTGGTTGGGGGAAGGTCAAGAGTGAGATGGAGGGCCAGCAATGAGCTCAAGCGGATGTTAGTGGAGCGGTAGCCCCAGAGACAAGACCAGGACCAAGGCAGCCACAGAGACGAAACCAGGACCGAGGCAGCCTGAGGCTTCTCTGCTTCTACCTCTGACTCTGAGGTCTTTGGCAGACATGGGTGACGGTGGCACAAGCAAGTGACTGGAAGAGTGAATTCACACTCAACGGATAACATGAGTCTCTATCCATGATTACGCTCCTCCTACGGTGGAGAATATTAAGTATGGAGAAGAGGAAGGCTTGAGTGGGTAATAACTACATTCAAGAGAGACTCGAAGAATGACAGGATGGATACTGTCAGGAAATATGTGCAGAAAGAAAGGCCTTGATAAGTACAGCGCGGCGCGGGGGAGGCAGCCTTAGCGTGATTTCACAGCTGCTTCCTCATGCCTGACCTCGGGTTTGGCGTTTCAGGAACACGCAGTCTGCCCCCCTTTCCCGCTGGCGTACGTTAACGTGGACCTTTTCCACGAAGGTCATGGCACCGTGGACAGGAAGCCCCACGGGATGCGACGTACTCAACTTCCTGTTGAACCACTCTTAACTATTTCTGCCTGTCTGGAAAACGTCTAAGAGTTTGCTTAGTGACCTTCACTGTGATTCAGACCAGTTAAAATATATGGCCTGACCGCTCATGTTGATCAATGTGGCCACCGCCATGTGTAAGCAAGTGTCCCGTCACGTCATGGCCTTGCCGTTTAAATCGCCACGTTCGAGTGCTCTCAGGGTCACTAACACTATGAAACTACAGTGGCAAGTGTCCATCTGGCAAGCCAGTGCCGTGGGCCACTATTCATCGAGGGAGAGGAGCCCAGCTGGCTCCTTCCGCGGGAACACAAACGCGAATAAGAGCCGAAAATATGGAAAACAGACATTCGGCTCTTCCTGGAATCAAAACTGTTTTTCAATAAAAAGATACGTTATTTTCCATTTTTCTGGAGGAGAACAGAAAAAGAAAATCCTTACGGAGTGTCACAGCATTCAGGCTGCCATAGCTGTGGCACAGATCCCAAATGTAGATGGGAAAAAGGTCCGGAAAGTTCATCCCAAATGACAAACAGGGCAGAGTTCACTCCAGCCTCAAGTTTAAGGTTCTGTATCTGTAACCAAGCCAGAAGAATATCCAGCCATCCATTTACTGTATCCATTATTCAAGATTGTGGGGGTCTGGAGCCTAACCCAGAAGCTACCCGCACAAGACAAGGAATAATCCAGGATTGGGTCGCAACCCATCACAGGGGGCTAGCACACGCATGTCTGCGCGCACACACACACACACACACACGCACAGGTTTGTAATTACATCGTTGTGGGGACTCTCCATTCATTTCTATGGGGAAAACTCTAATCCCGGCATGACAACCTTAACCCCTACCCAGCCCTAAACTTAACCATAAGTAACCAAACTAAACATGAAACTTTTGGCTTTTTTAGTTTTTTGATTGCAGTCATAGATTTTTATGAATCTGATTCTCCCCTTATGTGGTCTGAAAAGGTGGTCCACAGAAGGACAAAATCACATTATGGGGACATTTGGTCCCCACAATGTAATATATACATGACTCACACACATACCTACAGGCAAACTGTTTTTGGACTGTGGGGAGAAACCAGAGTCCCTGGAATAAACCCCACAACAACATGGGGAGAACATGCAAACTCCACACACGCAGAGCCAGGGCAGAGACTCAAACCTCAGGCAGAGAGGCGTCAGGCACCAGTGCTAACCACCGTGCCACCATGTCACCCAGCCAGGAGAATGAAAAGGAAGACTCACACTAGCCAAGCAGAGGAAGACCCAAGTATTTAGTTATGGAAAATGAGCCAATACATGAAGCTTTTTGTGGTACCCAGAAATAGCACATCAGGCTTTAAGAAGTAATACTCCAAGTATTACTCCAATACTCTAAGGAGCCTGTCTGTGTCAATTTCTGCGATTAAAAGCATGTCTGGTCTTGAGAGTATCTAGGGTGTCGGATTGTGAATGACTGCCAAGTGTAACTTGGAAATTGACCTGCAGCACAGTGACAGTACTCAGCCTAAGACCTGGCAGCTGGCTGATCTCTATGAAAACCATTTTATTTCATGAAAAATGCCTGTGTTTGAGGGAGCAGGGAAGCCCTGAAAAGTCTGATGTTTCTTAACAAGAACTTGATAATAAGACAGGCTCGTGAGATTAAAGGATGCAGTGAAGATGGCGGCTCTGCCAAGCATGTGTTCAATGGCAGACATCACCAGTAACATTCTCCTCATGTCACAGCTGGCTGCCAGGTTTATGGAGAGAAATGATACCAGTGTGGTAAGAGCATAAGAATGACATGCTGTTTTTCACTAGAAACATTAGCCTGCTGTAATGAAATGTAATGTCTTCTTTTTTTTACGAGATCCTTTGTGAAGTAGATTTCTATACTGTGCTAATGGTCAAACAAACAGGCACATCCAGAGGTGACGGGGAATGTGAAGGAGATGGGTAGAGGGGCCCGGAATGGAGGACATGCGAGGCCGACCGCGACTACCCTGAGGAGTCACTCACCACGCAGTAGGCCACGAGCGCGCCCTGCGCAAAGCCCGCCAGCACGTCGGTGGGGTGGTGCTTGTGGTCCGAGACGCGGGACAGCCCGGTGTAGAAAGCCATCATGAGGAGGGTGAACTGCAGGAGTGGCCTCAGGAGACGGGCGCCGCGCCACGTGAAACGTGACTGAAGGTAGAACTACATGGGGCGACATGGAGCAGATGCTAGACATTACAAATAATAATCTACCTGTCCGTCCATTTTAACAAGAGGTAATAATAATAATAATAATAATAATAATAATTGCACAGGACACAAAACTTGACCTGATTCCTTAACCCAGAATGTTGTTCTCTATGGGAAATGAAGTATCAACAATAGTAAACCGCAAGCATGACATATTGGACTTACACATACATATAAATATTTTATATTTGGAAGTGAGGAAACCAGGCTGCTACCACTGCAGTTTTACCCCAAATTGTTTTAAGATGAGTTTTAGTGGTCAAAATCAACTTCCTGTTCTTCCAGCACTCAGATGTATGAGTTAAATGAATATATTTACTTTAGTATGCTAAGCATTAGCTGAATGTTAGATGTACATTTTCTAAAGTTAATAGAATTAAGTGGCTCTGCTTTCTACTAGAAGACCAAAATCCAGATGCATTAAGCTTATAACAATGTCAAGGGAGAAGCCGTAGACTTCCTGCTTTAGTTTCCTTTCGCTGAAATTCATCACTAAGTTTTCCTCAATTTTCTGTAAGAGTGGCCAGGAAATGTGGACTGGAATGTGGAGCACAGTGTCAAGGAGACTCCTTGACCTCCTAAGACAACAGAGCACTTAAGAAACCCAACAATGTTGAAGACATACGGGGCTGCTGTTAATGTCAAACTTCCAGTAATGGGGTGGACAAGGTCCTGCTTGACTTTCGAAGCTGCACGTGAGCTGACTCCCAGATGGATAAAACTCTGTACAAATATAAGCTGCATAAATTATGACTTTTAGGAGGCATGGTGAGGTTCAAAATAAGGATCACAAACTTAAATATACAGAGGATGACCGCTGGTATTGGGATTTAACCAACCAAGCCAAGAAAACCTCATATAGACACAAAAAGTACGTACAGCTCATCCATCAATCAATCCATCCATCCATCCATCCATCCATCCATCCATTTTCTGTACCCACTTGTCCTATGCAGGGTCGTGGGGGTCCGGAGCCCATCCCACAAGCTACGGGTGCAAGGCAGGGATGTCAAGCAAAAATGGGACAAAAATATAAATATTACTTTTTCCACCAAAAATCATATTTCACCAGCCACCATTAAATTAAAATTTCTCCTAAAAAGTACATTTGCAACAACAGGTTTCTAGGTCAGTGCAAATGAGCGGAAGAACCAAGCAGCTATTTCAGCTCACGGGGCAGTAAATGCAACATCTGTGAGCATCACATCACAGCAGAAGAACTCTGAGCTCCAGGCTGCGTGCAGGTGATTGGAAGGGGAGCAGTGATCACTAAAGCATGAAATTACTACGCTTGCTTGTTGTTTCTGATTAACCTGCTTTATGGTTTCATAATGATGCTTTAGCTATAAGTTTGCATGTTGATTTGACCATGAAATATTCAAAACGATTTTCAACCTGTTTATGTAACGTGTATTTCACAACTAAGCATTCCAGTGGCATGGGATAATTTTTATAAGCCGGACACAGCTAATCTTTAATCCATTTTCAGTTTAAAACCTTGATACAGTGTACTCTGTACACAGCAATTTTCCATCATATTCACAAAGTGTTACACAAGTACAGCAAAAAGATAAGAAATATACAAAATATAATGTGACACAGAGATTTCCTTTTTATTCATTTAGGAGAGGGACTTTTGAGAAAGGAGGGCCAAAGGTTCATGACACAACTGGGGCTTGAGTCAGTTCCACCCAAATAAGTCTTAGTATCCATAAGCTCTCTGGACACACTCAAATGCAGGACAGACATATTAATAGTACTATGCCCGCTACATTTCCCCACATGTGCTGATTTCAAACATTATTTGGATTAAAGTATTGGGACCCACCTCTGAATCCATAAATTCAGGTGTTTCATTCAGAGCCATAGCCACAGGTGTATAAAATCAAGCAGCTTTGTGGAAGAATGGGTCGTTCTGTAGAGCTCAGTAAATTCAAGCGTGCTACTGTCGTAGGATGTCACCCTTGCTATAAGTCAGTTTCCAAAATTTCTCCCCTGCTACATATTCCACTTTCAACTGTAAGTGGTTTTATTCCAAAGTGGAATCGTTTAGGAACAACAGAAACTCGGCCACGAAGTGGCAGACCACGTATAGTAACAGATCAGGGTCTCCAAGTGCTGAGGCACACAGTGCGTAAAAATCGCCAACGCTCTGTTGACTCAATAACTATAAAGGTCCAAACTTCCTCTGACATTGTCCCCAGCACAAAAACTGTGTGCTGGGAGCTTCATGGAATGGGCTTCCATGGCTGAGCAGCTGCATGCAAGCCTCACATTACCGAGTGGTGTAGAGCACGATGCCACTGGACTCTGGGGTAGTGGAAAAGTGCTCGGTGGAGTGACGAATCACGCTTCTCTGTCTAGGTCGAGTCTGGGTTTGGCGGATGCCAGGAGAACGTTACCTGTCTGACTGCATTGTGCCAACTGTAAAGTCTGGTGGAGGAGGGATAATGGTATGGGGTTGTTTTTCAGTGGTTAGGTAAAGCCCCTTAGTTCCAGTGAAGGGACCTCTTAATGCTTCAGTATACCAAGACATTTTGGACAATTCTATTCTTCCAACTTTGTGGGAACAGTTTGGGGAAGTCCCTTTTCTGTTCCAGCATGACCATGCCCCAATGCACAAAGCAAGGTCCATAAAGACATGGGTGGACGAGTTTAGTGTGGAAGAACTTGACTGACTTGCACAGAGCCCTGACCTCAACCCCATCAAACACCTTTGGGATGAACTAGAACGGAGATTGTGAACCAGGACTTCATGTTCAACATCA
Organism: Mormyrops attenuatus; assembly: GCA_026777985.1. Lineage (NCBI taxonomy): Eukaryota > Metazoa > Chordata > Actinopteri > Osteoglossiformes > Mormyridae > Mormyrops > Mormyrops attenuatus. Next base: position 21,264,687 of record JAODKC010000036.1, read on the forward strand.
GCGCCTAACCTCACAAATGCTCTTCTGGATGAATGGGCAAAAATTCCCACAATCTTGTGAAAAGCCTTCCCAGAAGAGCGGCAGCTGTTATAGCTGCAAAGGGGGGACCAACTCCATATTGATGCCTATGGATTTAGAATGGGATGTCATAAATGTTCCTGTAGGTGTAATAGCCAAGTGTCCCAATACTTTTGTCCATACAGTCTATGTAGACTAATGTCCCCAGAGATACCTGCTCTCTCCTGCCTCTCCTGGTCACCATCTATGAGAGAGCCCAGCAGCACACAGGCCAAGCTGGCTCCCGATGGTCGAATGCAGGTTTTATAACGCCTCACAACACCAGCCACACTGTTATTACCCTCTTCTTTCAGCACCAAGGTTTGCTATCACCTCACTATCTCAACAGAAATGTCTCCTCTTCCATTTGAAGAGGACAGGTGCCACTGACTGCCATCAAATGGAATTAATGCACTGAAGTCAACTCCCGGTCTTTCTGTGAGTGAATTCTGAAGGCCATGAGGCCTCAGTGACTCCAGAGCAGGCTGCCCACTGGATGGTGAGCTGCAGCAATGCCAATGCCATCTGGAGGTGCTGGAGAACCTCAAAGCAGGCAAAACTCCTCATATAAGCTTTCTACATGTGATTGACCTGTTCATCCAGTACACAACCTCGGATCAAAATTACAAGCAGATATTGAGTTTTGACCACTAAATGTAGGACAAGACCCTGAAACATGACTAGGGTGAACTGAAATTATCCTGAGCCCTTTCCACAGACCGTGTGATTAAGCTGGAGAGAGGCCATTTGGAGCGCGTTTCCGCTTTGCCATCCAAAGAACAGCCCCCTCCACCAGTTCTCCTGGATCCCCTCGGCCTTGGTGCCTTTCTGCCAGGTGGGACTGCCCTTCATGGCTCCCAGTGTGTGTCTGAGGAACTCTGGGGAACCCCCCCGGCTAAACCACAGGCCACCTGGTGCTAGGCGGCACATGCGGAGGTTGGAGAGGGCTGGGAAATCACAGCCTGGCCCGCTCAGGCATTAGTAGCAGCTTGCTGCCTCTCTGAGTCATTACTCTAATTTCCATTGTTATCGTCTGCATCGGCTGCCCGCCCCGATGCATGAACGCAGCTCAAACGAAAAAGAACACAAGGATGGATATCATGGCAAGACATCCTGCCCTGTAATTATGAGTCATTATCTGAAAGACTGCAAAACCTCTTTAATGCAAATCTGCTAACGGGAATAAATGAAGTGGCAGACTTCAAAGCCCTGCACATGCTACAAAGGCCTCTGGTGTCGCCATGCCCTGATGGCACAGCTCATTCAGCATGAAGGGAACCACATTCATCCCAGTGACTAACCCTAACCAACCCCTTCCAGGGCCCTTCTGTCTCTGCTGAGCCGACAGTCAGCCTGCTGAAGCGCACATACGCCACCTGTTTCAGCAGGTAGGTCTCTCTGCACCACTTCAATATCAATACCATAAAAAAATAAGCAACAAGTTCGGTATCTCACCTGACACAAACCTGCCATGTCTAGCTTCAAAAAGTACAGCATTTCTTTCTCAAAGAACAGAGGGAGATGTTTCTCAAGAGTATATTATATTACATATTACAATCCGCAGGTTAAGAACATCCAGCTTACAGACAGCTCATACTTATGAGATTGACAAAGCCTGTTTTATTAAAAATTTGGGTTAAATGCAATGGTTCGTAATAACTTTATGATCCTGGTGAAAACATTGTGCAGCTTTGGTGGTTCATCGACCTGAGGTACAGTACAGTACCGTATGTAATTACTTTTATTATCACTGCATAATTATTATTATTATGTACTGTATTATTATTCTGACTTACCTACAAATGTGACTTAAAGACAGGCTAAGGGCGCTTTTCCACCGCATCAAGTACCGTACTTTTAGGTACATTTCCACCACATCAAGTACCGTACTTTTGGTACTTTCACTATTCCATTGACTTCCGGTCAAGTACCAGTACAAAATTTTCCAGAATGGAAAGTACCAAACCCGCTGGGGTACTTCTTTGGTATTTTGGGGTGGGACTTGAAAGGCTTTCTTTGTCGATTGGTTATGCAAATAGCCTGTCTCTAAACACAATACAAACACCGCCTTGAAAACAGTGGCAAACAAAACAATGATAAATGCAGTACAAAAAATGCAATCTGGTCACAAAAACATATACAACAAAAAGATCCAGCTGGCATGATGAGAAATTAAAAAGCATTTTGTTGAATATACTAATACAGTACACATGCTGTCCTAGCGATATGATTTTGTTATAAATATATATATAGTGATTTTGTCGCAATAAATATTGGGGTATTTATAAAACGAAAAAGGAGCTAATAAATGTCTCACAAACCCCGTCTTCAAGTGATTTAAACAGCAAGGATGTGATGTTGGTATTAATATTGCACATCACCAAGCTGTATTATACTACAACCATTTTTCAAATTCAGTACAAAATACCCCACCTCGAGTTGTGATGCCATTCGGCACCTCAAAGTACCAAAAGTATGGTACCTCGTGTGGTGGAAAAATGCCCTTAGAGAACGGATCTCGTTCCTAACCTGGGGACTGCCAGTATATTATATTTGCTCCCACTTTACTGGACCACTCCAGGTCAACAGCTTAGCCCAAAGCTACAGCGGCTGGAGCCCCGGAGCAATGAAAGCATTGTTGTGTGAAAATGCTCCAAGCTGTGCTCCTCCAACAAATCCACATGGGAGATGTCTGCTTAACGCACACAGGAAGATTGTTTACTCACCACCAGGTACAGCATGGTGAACATGGAGAAGGAGGCGTGGCCTGAGAAGAAGGACTTCCTATGGAATATGACAGCACACAAGATAAAATCACACTGTAAACGCCAGGAAACAAAATAAAACATGAACAGTATGAAATTAGTTTTTTGTGCAACCACTGTGAGGAAAGTGAAAACTCAGTTTTCTTAGGACTTCATTTCAGTATGACTACTAACTACCAGTCTAATTATGATTTAATCATTAGAGTTAATCAAAAGAGTTAATCAGGCCAATGATCGACTTATATCCAGTCGAATGACGGATCACAGTGAGCGTCGTCCTCCGTACCTTGCCTCTTGGACCCTGCTCTCCAGGCCTCGGCACTTGTAATCCACGACATATCCAACAGAGCAGTTGATGAGGCTGAAATCGGGGTCACACACAGCCAGGAAGTGGGGGCGCATTCGGCCCACGGACACCTTGGCGATATCGGTGAATGACTGGCTGATGGCGCAGCCAAAAATGAAGAAGCCCACTTGTTTATAAAGAGCTGAGACGTAGGGGTTGCCGATGAAGGATCTGGAGCCTTGGCTCAGGTAGTGGATCCTGTAGCATTCACCTATGATTATCTGTGCAGGGGGAAACGCATCTCAGGTAATCACGCTTTGCACAATCCCCCAGTGACGCAAATTCTGCTGCTTTTCTGTCTCTCAGTTTTTTCAAGTCAGGGCAGTAGTTGAACGGATGCTGAGAGTGTCGACATAGCTAGATGTTGCACATTTTTATAGCAGCACAGAGTTTGAGTCACCGTCAGATTGCACACTGATGGTCACACACATGCATAGACATGCAGGGGTGAATGTGGCAGAGGAGGACTGTGGTAAGAGATGGCGAAGAAGAATGTCAGCATGGCCTGCCTTGCCTGGACAAAGGATTGTTAGCGTAGCAGAATGTAAATGCTGCTGGTACGTTGCTAAAGCATTTTTCAGGAGCCCATCGTCTCACACATAAACCAGTTCGTTTCCTAGCAAACACTGCTAGCCACTCTTTGTGTTAGACAAATGACTTATGGAATGATGTTGGGATGAAGGGGAAAGTTTAGTGCTAAATTAGCCATTAGCGGTGGGTTTTTTTCCTACAGACAAACAGAACCATAAAAGCTTAGTAAAATAATATTTAAATTTAAATTTAAATTTAAAACAAAGTGAACTGGCATTGAACTTAAAGCACATAAATAGCTGCTGTGTGAGAACCCTCCAGCATTAATAATTATACGTAACCAGGAGTGAGTAATCTAATAAAAGTGAGCGGCATGGCCTGGGCCTGGCAGAGCCATGATAGAAATACTGAAATGCACTGTTCCAGCAGGGGAGACGGAGGCCAAGCACTGATCACGCAGGGACGTGCTGATCAAACACATCAATCGGGAACCACCCTGGGGACCTGACAGGCATCCAAAAACACATCGCTGTCCTCCACAGCCTCTCAGTCGACTTACAAATAACCTGAGTTTCTACTGGATCTTATCCATCTTTAACATCTCCAACAACAACTCCAGCAGAACTAAAATGCCCAGTAGTAATTTTGGGTTGCAAAAAACTGAATAAACAAATATTGATTCTGTTATTAGTGGTAGCCTGTTGTCTGGAAGGATTCGTGTTAATATATTTACAGATCAGAGTTATCAGAGAGGATTCCTCCATGGTTTTATGAAATAGAAGACAATGACTATGCAAGAGATCTCATTCTTGGAACGTACATGTCCTGTATCTAGTCCATAAACCTCTGGATGTAAAAAGTCCACAGTTTCACACCGGTGATGTTGAGAGCGCCACCAGCTGGTTACTCAAGCCCAAAGCCTCCAATGCTGCATAAAAGTGTAGGTCAGATGTAATCTGAACGACGTGGACTATGTTTAAAACTGCTACATGTGACAAACACGACTTCCAAAATGGACACCCCACGCCTTCCCCGTAATAACATATGCCTAAACTCTCTCTTCCCAAGTGGTTCTAATTCCAGAAATCGCTCACAACACAATTTGCTATTTAACACCCTCAATTGTTAACCGCCAACAGACACCCACAGCTATGAGATTCCACAGCCTGTGGGCCAGCATCGTTGGGAAGCCTGGCCCTAGAATGTTCCGCGGATTTATCAGGAAACTATGCGCCATCCAAGAATGTTTCATTCCCAAACATACTGGGCGACCAGCATAATGGCCCCACTGGGGGGGTTTCCTCCTCCCTGCTGGCTCAGCCCCTGGTTTTCTCTCAATAGCACTTTCACTGAAACTTAGTCCAGAATCTGACGAGTGGGTCTCAGAGACCCCGTCAGCGAGTAGCTGGAGGCTTTCTGGAGGCAGCAAGGCAGCTTTGGCTCTCTGGGATGGAATTATTTGTCGTTGCTATGTGAAGGATATTTGCGGGGCAGCGACACGCACAGCGCCAACACCACAGGGAGGTGATGGAGAAAAGCAGAGGGACAGAGGAAGCCCACAGAGAAGCCAAGAAGAGAGGGATGATTAAGGAGGAACGCTGAGGAGGGACGCTAAGGAGGGATCGCTAAGGAGGGAGCTTAAGGAGGGAGCCTAAGGAGGGACCCTAAGGAGGGATCGCTAAGGAGGGAGCTTAAGGAGGGATCCCTAAGGAGGGAGTTTAAGGAGGGAGCCTAAGGAGGGATCGCTAAGGAGGGAGCCTAAGGAGGGATCGCTAAGGAGGGATCGCTAAGGAGGGACCCTAAGGAGGGATCGCTAAGGAGGGAGCCTAAGGAGGGATCGCTAAGGAGGGAGCCTAAGGAGGGATCACTAAGGAGGGACCCTAAGGAGGGATTGCTAAGAAGGGACTCTTAGTATCTCATACTCTCCGATACTACACAAAGGGCACGAGCAACACACTCGGCCTGCAGAGTGTCCTCTCCTATTTGTACCTGTCAGCGCTTTTAGATTCCACAGAGGGTGGGGGATGGTGGTGGTGCCAACATTGATTTCGCTGAAAAGAAAAAAAGACTTACAGAAAAGACGGTAATAAGAATGCCAGCAGCAGTAAGCACAGCATCGCTTATGGTGTCTCCGTCTTTGAGCGGGAGCTTGATGGACTCGTCGCTGCAGTAAAAGCCGCGCCGGTAGGGCTCGACAGCGCTCGTTTCGATAACCAGGAAAGGCAGGCCGGCTAGAGCGAGGTCGACAGGAAGTAGAGAGACAAGACAAAAAGAGAAGGGTTCAAAGTCAATGAGGGAGACACTCAGACGTAGGTGCAGCGTAGGGCTGCCTGGAGGCGTGGCAAGGGGGCGGACGGGGCTCTGGATGGGCGTGGTCTCTGCTTCTGTCTTTCCTTTCCATGACAAAGTGGGCAAAGCTAACTGAGCTAACTAGGCTAGTTAGCACCACCTCCATGCCCCCCGACTGCCCCGGCGAGCCCCCAGGCAGCACCGTGCTGTAACCGACTTACAGAGGTGACGGGCAGAATGAGGCCAACGGCCAGCAGTACCGACGAGGAGACGGTGCTTTTCTTAAAGGAGAAGCGGATGCTTCCGTCATCACAGTAGAAGCCCCTTTGATAGGGCTGAACGCTCGACTTGTGGAGCATGAAGAAGGGAAAGTTGACTGTGCAAACAGACAACAGGAAGAGCGTCAGGCCTCCGGGGGCGCCACCCACCTACCTGCCAGTCCGGGGCGGGCTGGGATTTCAGCAAACTGTCATTCTCACACCATGGATCCCTGATTATTTTGGTTAGCATTTTTGGTTTGTTCAAGTGAGCATTGAATGAACCTCTGGAGGTAACATCTCCATAACGATATCACTCAGCAGTATGCAATGAAAACAGGAGTAATGAGATTTCTGTCCAGATGTTTAGAAAAACGATAGATCACTATTTTACTTCTTCATCATTCAGATCATCTTCTCGTCCACTTTAATATCGTGTTTTGGCATCTTATATTAATGATTGAATTGAATCTTTTTGCCAAGTCACACAGAAAAAAAAGTGTTCTGCAGTTTGACAGCATAAGGAAAGGCATTTAGGGTGATCTACCTGTCTAACATGCTGGTAAGCGTGCTGCTTCAGCTTCCCAGAGAAACAAACAAGAGAAATCTCTGGTTACAAACAAAAAAAGCACTTTCCTTAACCAACCAAAATCCTGAAAACTCTCAAGAAGGGGAAGGGTGTTTAAGTTCGTGTGGTAGCGCCACAGGTGACAGTGATACACACAAACCCAGGAAACACATTGCTTCTCCAAATCCTGAAGGTGTTCAGAAGGTGATCTTTCCATGGGAATCCATTGTTTTCTCCCCCAATTCTCAGGCCTGCTTCCAATGGCTCAAAGGTCAGACCCAACACAAAAAAATTAAGTAGCTACTTTGAAACCCAAAATAAATATTTTTAAAGAATTGCAGGCACCATTACAAACAAGTTCAGCCTTCTCCAAAAACAACACACGACAGATTTTCAATATAGACGAATGACAAGGAAATGGGGTAAAGCGCATCTCACAAATGGTCTGCGGAAATACAGGAAATCCTCAATGAAAACCACTTAGCCAAAGAAGTGGGTTCTTAAGCGGCGCTGTGCTGTACATTTGGGATCAGGTGCTAGTTAGTGTTCTATTTTCTTTCTGTACCATTTTTTCTTTTACTGCTAGAATGGATGCCATTAATAGACTAACAGCTGCACAAATAGAGGAGGGGATTTGACGGGATTGGAGGGACAGAGGAAATGATATTAGATAGCTGTGTCATACTTTACATAAAATGCCATCGTTCAGCTGTAAAAAGGGTTGGATGGAGCAGCCTGAGGCAGTAGATAACACCAAGATGCCCAATTGGATTTATTTTCCACCCAGGAGAGTCAGCTCAAACACACTTGGGTAATGTTACCATGTTCCACGCGTCACTCGGAAACCTAAGTAGAAAGTTCTGTACAGTAACCAGCCTACTGAATTCAATTCCCTATTGGACCAGTGGATCAGAAAAGGCACCAAGGTACCCTGAAAAAGTGGGGACACTTATGGACATGGGAGACCACAGTGGGGGGATTTTAACAAAATGAGAAAGCGCTGAGGCAGACAGACCCCAGGGAGGGAAGGCAGTTAGCATGAAGGGGCAGGGCGGAGCTTCCACTGAGAAACTGAGCATCCAAACAAAGCTCCAGTAGCTTTCTAAAAAACACTCTGACCCATGGGGGGGCTGATCCAGCCCCAATCTTTCCACGCTGCATCTATCTGTTTACAAAAACCCCTCTGTCTCCATTGCCTCCCTCCAGCCTATGGGAGGCACTGTAGCAGAGTACCTTTGTATCGCCCCCCATACCATTGCCATGAGAGAAGCCTGGTATGTTGAAAACACTCACCCCCCCCCCCCCGGCCCCCCCCGGCGCCCCCCCAACAAGCAAAACCGGGGGGGGCTGCGGAGGGCCCGGGGGGGGGGGGGCGGGCGGGGGGGGGGGGGGGGGGGGGGGGGGGGGGGGGGGGGGG
>JAODKC010000036.1:21275615-21294301 GCA_026777985.1 Mormyrops attenuatus
CACTTACATTTTGCCCAGACTACCTTAAATCCGACAAGTTACCCCGAAAAGCCAGTAACCCCGCTTCGTAGTACAGGTCACAGGAAACTGGTCCCCACAAGGTAAGGTATACCTGGACCACACACACACACACACACACACCTTTTTAACAAGAGCATTTCTCCTTTGCAACTTAGGCTTAAAGGACAGTCCACAATTCACATCCCTTCCTTCATCAGAAAAAAATAAGTTCTCAACTTTGGGCTTAAAATCATGCCCACATCTATTCTACGTCTCATTCATTACCAGTTAGTTGTGTATGCAGATCATCTGCTGTGCTTGCTACACAACTACTTAACCACTGCGTGAAGATAACGTGTGCCAGGGCACAGGCCAGAGCTCGTCAAGGCATCATGCATTACAGGACCAGCTAGGGAACGCAGTTCTATTCTGTCAACAACAGGGCGGCGCCAGTGTGCAGAGCTGAAATGGACCTATGGCGGATTGTTAGGAAGCCTTGGTGTTGTGTCTATGTAGCCTGCTCAGTGTCCCATATTATTCACTGCATCAGTGCCTCTAGATCAGATAAAGCAAAAAGCTGGTACTCTGGGGGGGTAAGGTGTGGTACTGTAACTAGCTGACGTTCCAGAATGGCCAGGACACCGAGGTAAGAAGAGAGGACGAGGCAGGGCCCCAGTGTCTGAAAGGTCCCTATGCAGCAGTTGGTGTCAGAAATTCACTGGCATCCTAACAGCTGAACAGCTACAGAGGGGCACGTCCGGCGGAGAGAAAAATAAACACGCATATACTGAGGCCAGCATGGGACACAATGAATATTCACTTCTGGAGACGGCCAGGCAGTGACATTCAGCGTGGCGGTGGGCCGCACGGACAGAAAAGGCTACTCAGGCCCTGCGCCCGTCAGCACAGCACCCACCGTGGGTTTTTAGGTGATCTCCAGTGCAGTTATATTTAGAAGTGAAGTTTGCGGGTGGAAATCCTCTTTAGCTGCCATGTGATTGCTGTGAGGAGATTCTTGGCAGGCCAGGTCTGCATTTTAAACTGGGGTGGGTTTCACGCCTGGGCACATGCTGTAAACACAACGGTTCTGACTGCATTCTTCAACCCAAAAGAGAGCAATGGCAACACAGAACGTGAGGCAGATCTGGCTTATAATTAGTACCCTGACACAGCCGCAAACTCGAACCCTGTCCAGTCTTGAACTGCAGGAGCTTAGAGATGGGGGCAGCACCATTAAGGGGGATACACTGAGATTTATGATGTACGCTGAAAAGTGGCTGCTGTCCTATATAGATCTGCTTAATATATTCTGCTGTTAACAAATATTATATTGTTAGATAGGAGGCACTGTTTTTTGTGATAACCAAGCTTTAGGAAATGCCTTTTATTTGTTGTCTGGTCCCATATCATCACCAAAAGAGATAACCAAAAATAATTCCTTAAAAAAGTAAGACATCCTGTCTCTTGGTGGTCAAGGCGAGAGTTTGACATGGTCAGAGTTAAGCTGACCGCACTCCATCATGGTCAGAATAAAGCCAACCGTGGTCCGTGGCAGTCAGGGTAAAGTCAACCACATTCCACCACCATGGCCAGAGTAAACCCAACTCTGCCCCACTGTGCTCAGGGTAAAGCCGACCGTGGTTGGTGGCGGTCAGGGTAAAGCTGACCGTGGTCCGTCGCGCTCAGGGTAAAGCCGACCGTGGTCGGTGGTGGTCAGTGTAAAGCCAGCCACGCTCTGTCGTGGTCAGACTAAAGCTGACCGCTCTGAGTCACAGTCTGTTTGAAGTCAATCATGCTCCATCGTGGTCAGGGCAAAGCCAACCGCCCTCCATCATTTGAATTCTTGCTGTTAACAGCTGATTTACACCTTGAATTTCCAATGAGGTTGACTTTTATCAATTAAATGATAGAATGACTGAAAGAGGGAACGCAGCACCCCCTGTGGTTGGTATGAAGTTCAGAGCCCCGACCCACACATCGTCTACATTAGGGTCGCGATTTCGCCCCTGTGGTATCCTCAGTCAGAAGTCCGTCAAAGTGGCTACAGTTTATGCCCATTCCAGGGGCCATTTTGGCCCCTTCCTGACCAGGCTGTCCCCCGGCTTGGACACTGCGGCCTGCTCCCTGTTTCGGGGAGCTTTGTCTGCACAAGCTGCTGAGGTCAGCAGGTCGTAGGTTCAGCCAATCCCTTCCTTTCTTGCTCTCTCAACACATTAAGCAGGGTAAGGACCCACAGAGCGGCAGCAAACATGCCTGTTCTGAATTTTATTTAAATAAAAGGCAGCCCGCACTTTGGCCAGGCCGACACCCTCCCTGTGCAGGATGTTCTGTGGTAAAATTCATCTGCAGGCTCCCAGCTGCCACAAGTGGTCACAAATCAGAATAAATGTCCTCACTGCTCCGCAACACTCTTAGGCTTCAAAACATGTCAGGAACTGAATTCGGGGCCTCATATTTCAATTACTTCTGACACCGTGTAACCAAAGAAAACTATAATACAACCACAAATGGTGAGTAGCCAAAGAATTCACTGGTGGGAACTGAAATGTACTAAAGCTATATACTTTTCAACTCAGGTGAGCTACAGAACAGGTGGGGAGGTAGGGCTCTCACTGTTTTTCATTTTCACACCAACTGAGGTTGAGGATATAAATGTTTTTTGTTTTAACAATGAATATGAACATTTAATGATTTTCCTGAACCAGACAAAGGCGTAGGCGAAGTTGATTGATTCTCTGCACAGTGCCTTTGAACTCAAAGTTGACGTCACACTATAAGATGCTGAGGGAATTTTAAAAAATGCTCAGGGGTCAGCGAGGCAGATCGTGACATTTCCACTTTCCCATCCATTATCAATCATCTGGCTGGAGCTCCTAACTCGGCGCTTCCTATCGGGGAAATAGAGGGAGGGTGAATGCTGTAAACCAGACAAACAGGATGACTTACTTTAAGGTGTCATGGGATATTAAATTCAAATCTTGGGACTAGAATGGCAGTGAGAGCTAGAGACACCACCTTTACCTCAATCTTTTGTTTCCACGGTGGTTGCAAAAGACTCCCCAACAAGTCTCCTCATGCAAGCGAAAGAGAAAGCACCTGTAAGGGTCACCAAAGTAGATCATCGCCCCAGCCTGGAATTTTGCTACAGGCACAGGTGAAGATGAGGACACTTTCTCCAAACAAGGGTTTTTCAGGTACATTGGTGTCATAATAATTTTTATTGTTCTACTAGGAATTGTGAAAGAATAATTAAATAATGACATCATAACAATAAAAACACGGTTTACAGAACTTCTCAGTTGCTCAAATGTTAACCATTTCTAAACTCTGATGGTGGGCTTTGTGGAAGCAGCACCTCGAGTAAGATTACAGTGATGGAGTATGCTTGCTCTATTTGGCTTGAAAGCCACACCTTGTGTAAAGTGACAGGGACAGCACAGCAGTTTGGAGTAAGGGCTCCTCGAGTAAGGTCACAGTTACAGCAAGGCAGATCGGAGTATGCCTGCCCTGTTTGGCCTGATAGGGGCTCCTCGTGGGTCCTGACAAAGAGACACCAGTGCAGCACCCCCAAGTCCCCCTCCCCCCGTGCAGCTCTGACACATTCGTGCCCGTCAGCCTGTGGTGCATCCAAAGGCGGCTTTGTTCACATACAGGCAGAGCTTTTCTCTCGTGCACTTGGGGGGCATCCATTGTTGACAGGAGGGGAGCCGCAGCAGCAGGGGCTGGGACAGAGATCCAGTTGGGTGCTGAGTCAAGTGAAGGGGGAAGAGAGGGATGACAGCAGAGGGCGCTCTAGTGCCCCACATCGCACTGACAGCTGAACATGTCACAGCAAAAGCGGCAGTTTACCACACTTACTGTTAATTACAGTGCAAGTTAATTTCCGTCTTTTCTCCTGGCATAAGTATGGACATACCCAAGGCTGTGAGTTATCCACCATGTGCATCACGTCTCATGTGCTCCCCATGTTCTTTGTCATCCTTCATGAGAGGATGTCCAGACAGCCCCAAATTTAGGCTCATCCCTGTGTTAAATCCTTTACAGATGGAATATCATATTTCACTTGCAATCCTGTTAAAGTTTTCCAAAAGTAAAAGACACAAAAAACCAGCACACTTCATCTTAATGACGCACTACTACAGTGTGTCCTGTGGCTCTAGCACCACAGCACTTAAACATAACAGCATTTTTCTGAGGTATAACATGGTATTATGCCACATTCAAAAGTTCAAGTCTTTTTCATGTCACAGCTCAACAATAAACTATATGTTTTGTACAGAAAAAGTAACATTAATATATAGCTCTTTTTTGCTTGTATAGTCATAAACATAAGATTTTATGGTGGTAACACAGACCACAGTGTTTATCCATCAAAAGCTTGGTCTGGGTTTCGAGAAAATGGCGATTCAGATGTTACACAATAAAGTGCTTTATTTACTTACTGTTTTCCTCAACTGTACTTTTTTGCAGCTTAATTACATAAAGAGTAGTGGGGCTGCAGGACTGCCTATGAGTGTAAACAGAACCGGCCCCATTCAATGACGCAATTCCCAGAAAAGGCACCCCCACACCAGTGGAGTGACCCCCCAGGAACGCCCCGTGGTCCCGACACCTCCTAATCGTTATTCCCATCACACAGACGCTGGCCAAGTCGCCCGGCGCAGGGGACAACAGACGTCCACAGCCTCCCCGTCAGGGGCCGCAAGACGCTGCCTTAATCGCTGGCTTGCACAAGCCTTCATGCCCTTTAAATCTCACTGGTGTATAATTTGGTGATTTTGTGAGCGGCCTCAGAAACCGCGCGACGTTGTAAAGGGAACAAGGTCCTTACGCGAGGCAGACAGGGCCAGCCACCGCACCGGAGCAGTTTGGATTGGAGGGTGGTTGGTCACCACACGCAGACACTGCCTCGTTTCCCACGGAAGTCTGCTCTCCGCCATCCACTGCACTGCCCACTGCAAGCTGCCCTGACGCCTGCACACTATACACCAGCTTCCTGTCTGTTGCCAGGTGACCTCTATCGTTTTCTGACCCTAAACATAATAATGATGCTGCTTTTGCAGTGATTATCAAGCCTTTCCTATCATGACACAGCGAAAATTAAAATAAAACACTACTTATAATACGTCACAACCACCCACTTACCAAGGGAACTTAATCTGATTAATCTGTAGCAACTTAGCTCTGCTATGGCAGATTGAATGCTTAACACTGAATGTCTGAGTCTATTTGGCCTAGACTGAAGAGAGAAATTTATGATCAGACAAAAAAAAAAATCCCTAAATTCCTCAGACAGAGCATTAGAGATTCCTCCATCGAATCCCTGATAAATGCTGTCTGTAGGGTTTAACTGTCAGCCAACAGTCTGCTCAGCTGCTAAACGCTTGAAAGTCCATGTAATAATATGTAAGTTGCTGGGCCAGGGTGTCTCTCCCAATTACTATGGAACCACGATGGTGGTCGATGGCAACGGCTGGGAAAAAAAAGGATTTCATTTCAGAGGGAAGTGGGCCACACCTAACTCAGCTGAGCCGCTGTACCTCTGCCCACCCCTTCATGGATTTAGGCAAACATACTCACCTCCAAAATAATACCAGATGTCACTTCAAGAGAGATCTCTGCTTGATCGCCAGTGAAGAATGCGGGAAATTCTTAAAAATATTTTTAGAACGGGCCAAGTCAAAAGAGTTCAAAAGGTAAATAGTGGAGTGAAAAATGCAGAAAGGTTCCAGGAAGAGAGTAGGCCCTCTTTAAGGCAGGTGTGTGGCATTAACATGATACAGGAGAACAGAAAGCAGTTATGATGTGATATGAAAAGTGAAAGATTGTAAGATGCTTTCCGTACAAAGGACAATCCATTTGATAATTACACATTTCTCTATGAAGGTTAAAAATATATATTAATGGCTGACAGTAAGTCTTCACACATTACACAGATTGAAGATTTTATTAGGTTTCTGATGGTTATACTAACACCACGGCATTGTTGGGCACTTTCACACCACAGAACTTCTTTCAGGAACCACAACCTTTTTTCAGGATCCAGAAACTTTTGTCGTGTTTCCACCATAGGAACTTGGCCTGATTATTGCTCATCAGAGGTACTTCCAGAACACCTTTTTTAAGTCCCTACTCCAGACTAGGTACTTTTTGTTCGAACACAAACTACTCGGGAGTCGCTTACAGCAATAGCTTGCTGATTATGCAGACGGACTGGGAAGAAAAGAGAAAAGTTGTGGAGGAAAAAATAAGCAGATGGAATTAGTTTTGGTAACTAAGCTACATTAAATGCATTGATGAATACTTTTTCGCATGTGTCTCCACATTGTGCATCAGAAAATTTGCTTGATAACTGATATACACTTTTGTCTATATCGTTGGTGCCAACAGATCCTTTGCAGCCTGGGAAAAGAAGTACTCATGTGTAGGCTGCACTTGAACGAGCCTTTAAAACGGGACAGCCTTGTCGCGCTGCAGTCACACATTCAGTCTTCAATTGCAGCCTTAGAAAGCTGCAGCCACTGAATTGGGACACAGCTAGCCTGTAAGGTTTTATGACAAGGCAGACATCCTGTGAGCTGGAAGTTCGTATCTCCACCGCTAACATGTGGCCCAGTGGATGTTCCAGTATTAGAGATCAGTCCATACCTCATACATGTTCCAGTTTGTGCCCAATTACCAGCAACTCTGTGCCAGTCCTTCTTAGGCATTATTTTTAGATAGCACAAAATCTCTTTTTTTTCCAACTTATTTTAGCTTTAGAGCATTACCACAGAAGAAAAGAACAGAATATTAAACTCCTCAACTAGCATTTTTATAATATTGGACATCAAAGTTGGGGGGGGGGGGGGGCTGTCTGTATTTCAATCGATTGCTCCCATTCAGTATATTTGCCATTTAAAAAAATGGTCTGTGCGCCTTGAAGTATTTGTGAGATATTGTTATGATAAAGAGGAGTAACACAGCCACCCAGACCAGCAATATCAGTGTATCTCAAAAATAGACATCAGACAGGGAAAGGTGATCTGGAAGCGATTTGCACTGGAGTTGTTAGGGTCTGTCCGCTAAACAGACTGCTGGAGCTCGCATAAACCCGGTTAGGCTCGTTCTGGCCGAATCTACAAACGAAACATCACGATAATAAAACTATCCCACATCCCAGGGTTTTAATTCTGGGACCCCGACACTCCGTTACTAACCCATCTCTCCTCTTCTTTTGATTTATGTTAAGCAAGCCAGATTTCTTTTTAAATGGACATGTGTTTCTGTTATACTGCTGCCTTCTCCTAATTACCAGTTGTCCACTTAATATACAGTCTGCATTTCACTCAAACCCTGCTAAAACATATACCAGAATGTATATTCTTATTGCGTTCAAAAATTATTTTTATATACTTATTTTCTAATTTAAAGATTATATAGGCCTACGTGTTAAACACATTTAGTAATCACCCCATCCACATTCATTAAAAACACAAGGACATAAGGAAAAAATAAGGTAATTTGATAGCCGGGGAGGGGGGGGGGGGTGGATTGGCAGGAAGCTCTTATATAGAGAATGTGTGAGGCTGGCTCAAGTTTCTTAATGCTCTGCATCCCAAAACTGAAGAGCCACCAGTCTCTTGGAGCCGAAGTGGTTCTGAAGACGTCATGAAGCGTGTATGATGTTCTTTCAATTCACCGTGTTTACCACGAGAAACGTACATGCGAGAGGATTCAGAGAAAGCGACCGCTAAACCATTCCCATTTCTATACAAATTTCTCAAAGATCTATTTTCCAGGCACAACCCGTTGAAATTTAAAACGTTTCAGCACCATTATACATCACGTTTGACCTTTATATTACAAACAGTCTACTTGTCATTAAGATGGATCTCCTTAGTCCTCGCATTTGAATGAGATCGCATGACATATAATTCGATCAGTGTTCCCTGTACCCTACAAACTGTAATTATTAGGCTTCTGCACTTTCACGCATGCATAATTCAAAATAACTGAGGAGCAGTTATTATAATGATCCCAGATGTGTCGCAAGAAATTAAGTGTACTTTATCTTGGCGTACCTTTGATCAAATCTTATTTAATTATGTGATTGATTTCCCGATGATCGACTGTAGATGCCTGGCATTTAATCGTATCTCAACATTCCTTGCATAATTTCATTCAACTGTCATATCACATCGGCTTTCTCTAAATAAAAGTGATCACTGACACTTTGCATTACATGTCAATAGCCCCAGTTACATCCCTCACTGCGCTACATTCCCAGTTGATAAACGGCACTGACACAGTCGTGTAAATTACAACAGTTGAAAATAAAATCGTAAAAGCACTCACCTAAAAGCAAACAGAAGACATCTAAGATAATGAGCAGTTTCCTTTTGCAACTGTCCATACCGTTGCTATTATTTAACGTTGCGTTTCCTCCGTTCCTGCTCTCTGGTGCCATTGCCGTCTCATAAATGTACTTTTGCATTGACAACTGTCTTCTGTTATTTGGTTAAAATCCAAAGCAAAATAGATAAATCATTAAAAAAAATGAAGTTCCGAGAAAAGTTTTGCATTCGGTGGGAGGGGACCATGCAATACTGATAAAAGCAAAACTTTTACAAACTTCGCACCAGCCGATACGATAGCTTTGCTTTTTATCTGCAGGGGAAAGAGACACGGACTATAACCGGTAACTTCGATTCTCCAAATTCGCTTGAAAACGTGAAACAAACAAATACATACAGATATATCTGTGTTCTTTATGTAATAAATGGAAATTCAGCGCAGTCCTGTTGTGTTCAAGATCCGAACCTAATGCATAGCCTTCCGTGCCTGGCGATCAGCTCCCGTTTAAGGAAAACCTCCTCCTTTTTCTTCTCCTTCTCCTCCTCCTCCTCCTCCCCAGAGTAGTATAAGAAGCTCGGCCCCCTTCCCGAAGGTTTTTATCCCCAAACCTCCACTGAAGCGGTATGAAAGCGCCGGTCTTTGGTACTCCATGTGGTCGCGCTGGGTAAAAAAAAAGGCAACAGTTGGTTGAGGAAAAAATGTATGCATGCCCCCACATGGCTGAAATTATAGCTTAGCTTGCCTGATAAAAATCACACAAATGAATAAAGTAAATAGATAAATAGATGAAAAAAAATGATGACACGTCACCCTATAATAATAACGATACACTCGTGCAAATATAGGCTACTACGTAGGAGTCACCTTTATATCGTAGGCTGTAACTTATAGAGCTTTTACTGCTATTAAAATTACAATTAAATATATTTGGCTAAAATACCTTCCGATTTGACGTAGGTGCCTTCTGTAGCAATTGTGGAAAAATGAATGTTGATAATAAATCCTAAGGTGTGGGATAATATTTGTCTGAAACATGGCATCCATCCATCCATCCATTTTCCAACCGCTTATGCTGGTCGCGGTGGTATGACTTTTCGCGTAAAACTGAAAACAAGTTAAATGTATGACTCCCCTAGGAATAATAATAATAATAATAATAATAATAATAATATGAATAATAATAATAGGTTGTATGCAGTTTGGTTTAACTGGAACCACAATCAAAAAACTTGTATTATCCTATAAAGGGATTTTTTCTATTACTTAATTTATAGAAACAGTTTTACAGTTTTTGTAGTATATAGGTCTACATTTGATATTAATATGAAACAGCACGTTTACTTTTTTTTTTTTTTACAATTTCTGACTTTTGTTAAGTAACTATACTTGTTGAATGGTGTATATGCAGTGAAAAAGAAAGGGCTCCCTTGAATACGTAGTGTTACGCACTTTCTGCCATCTGGTGTTCAAAAATATGAATTACAAACGTCTCAAATGAATACGTCATCTATATATCTGTTAATATTCATCTACTTTCCATTCGCTTATTCTTGATTATCGTGTTTTTGCTTTGTTCTGTGTGCGCGCGCGTGTGTGTCGCTGCTCATTATCTTCTGTTTGATTTTAGGTGAGTGCTTTTACGATTTTATTTTCAGCTGTTGTACTTTACACGACTGTGTCAGTGCCGTTTATCGACTGTGAATATAGCGCAGTGAGGGATGTAACTGGGACTATTGACATGTAATGCAAAGTGTTAAGGATTACTTTTATTTAAAGACAGCAGAAGTCTGGGGTGCACAGTTAACAGTGATGCCAGTCCGTCATGGGGCAAATAGGCCTATACGTACATTAACACGTGTCATTATTATTATTATTATTATTATCGTCGTCATCATCATCATCATCATCGTCATCTTCATCATCATCATCATCAAATGTAACACAAGCGAATAGCCTATACATGACCACAGAAAAGACAAGAAGTTAATTTAATCTAATATTACACATAGGCCTATAATATCTGCTCAAGATATTTATTATAAAGTCGGTAAAAATACGAGTTACCATCACAGATTGGAAGGGTACATAATTATTGCACATGAAAACCCACATAGCACCGAAATATCGGGAAATTGCATGGAAACGAAATACGCGTGAAACACCGGAGTCACCCGCCAGAGCTTCATGCATTATTGACGCTGGGAGTGCATCAGTATCAAATAGCAGGTTTCACCAAACAGTCGGACACACGCCTCCTGTGGTATTGTGAGAAGTGCTGTTTCTTTATCAAGGAACGTAGCAATTTGGAGGGGGGGGGTCCAGTCTAGGGCCGACAAAATACTAATATAAATCGGTCGGAGAAGAGAAAATAAAAATGGAGATGTGCGTGTAGGGCGGCATTAATCCTATAGAATATTTAATGAAAGCACTTCTGTTGAGTCCAGCCCATGCATATTAACAGGCATATTAAAAATCAGTGTGGTACTAAATGATGGGCTTATTTTTATATAGCGCCTTTCATAACACAGCCGCACCATGGTGCTTGACAAGAATGTGTGGCAATCCATTATTACGTCGTGTATAGGAAATGATGCATGACACGGAGAAATGGGGCGAGAGGACGTAAAGATGCCAGAACCGGGAGCAGCATACGGACAGGAGCGTTTTCGGGTGTGAGACAAACGCCGCGCCGCACTCGGACCCGCCTCCCCGGGCACTCTGGGTAAAGCCGCGCCGGGCTGTCCCAAACGCTAAAATGGCTGAGAAGCAGAAATACGAAGGTAGGGTCAAAATAGGGCACTACATCCTGGGAGACACGCTTGGAGTCGGCACCTTCGGAAAAGTCAAGAGTTAAGTCATATCTTTTTTTAAATACCCATGTTAACTAAATGTTGTAATGGATTGCAGGGGAAAACCCTGCAGGTGTATGCCTGTATTTTTAAAACCCGATAGTGTAAAAGTTGCCGGTAGGAAGCGTACGCTCTTTGCGCAGTGTGGGACGCTCCGGCCGAGGGTAGCGGGGAAAACTGCGTAAAGCGTGTCTGAGAATGGGGAGGGTTATAAATGTAAATTCACATCGCACCAAAGATTGGAGCTATTCTGTTGCACTTTTATCCTAATCTGATACATTGATACATTGTATGTTGAAAGCACGTTTGCTCGAAATATTTTTTTTTATTATCGCGTATTCCTTAAATATCCGACTGTTTGTTATCGCGTCCATTAGTATAAACTGGAGCCGTTCAGGTGCAAATTAGAAAATACTAGGAACATGTTACTGTTACTATGTAATCGTATTATTTTACCTTTAAAAGCGGCATCCGACGCCCAAAAGGATTTCCGTGTCGTTTCGTTTACGGGCGCGGTCGATTAAAACGTTACTGATTTGCTTTAGTTTGACCTTGTAGCGTCAGTGAGAGATTATTTGATATTTTCTATGTTCTTGTTTGTTTAGGAAACTGGAGATATCATAATCTATTTCGCATGTGTGTTTGTTTTCGGCAAGCGGATAAATTAATGCGTAGCCCCCACCCCCCAATATGGTAGTATTACTGATGTATCATCATCATCATCATCCTTATTTAAGTTTCCCATCACGTCACGATTCATATTGTGCACACCCAGATTAACGTTATTATATAGTCATAAAAGTGCTGTCCCCTTATACAATAGTTTAGCGGTCGAAATGGTGACACTTGACATTATGGAGAGCTTCTTCAAATATAAATTTAATACATTGTAAGTTTTAGACATTGTTCTAATATGCTGTAACATTACATGAAAACAAAGATCACAACAGTTATGCAAATTAACTTTATCATTGTATTACCCAATATACCTTTAGTGTTGACTCTTCCACACATTCTCCACATTTAGTGTTTAAAATAGCTTCTCTGCAAACAGCAGATAACAGTAGGACCTTAATGATTAGTAAATAGTGACATTCAGGTAGCATTTTTATTTTGGGACACATTCCTTCACAGAACATCACAGGCTTTTCCAGAAGGCCGGTGTGAAGGAATCGTCATTTACCATTAATTTTGCATTTTTGGGCATTTTGCTTGCATGTTCCTCTGTCTGATTCAAGAGACTAACACAGTGTACACAAGATACAGCTGTAGTTGCTGTTATTTCCATAGTCCTTAATATTATGTGATATGGGTGTTGTTATATGGGATGTTGTGTTATGCGTAAATTGTTTAGGGACAGGAGAATCTGAGTGGGGGGTTTCTGGCACTCCCCTCCTCTCTAAACATATAGTTAGACTGAAAGTTATAGTTATAGTTAGACTGAAAGTTATCTTAGGAAGCACAGGGTGAGGTGTACACTAAGAAAGGCCATCCGCCCTGTAGTGGTGAGCACTGGCCCACTGTGCGGGGGTACAAGAAGGTGGCTCACTTTGGCATCAGAGCTGTCAGAATAAGCCAGATTAACTGAGCCATCCTTTGAAGGCACAGAACCCTTTTCCCCTCCATTAATAGCATGACTTCTATATGGATCTTGCTAGAATTTTACTCACATAATCTTAAATTCCAAAAGTTAATCCCAGAGGGTACAGATAAAATGCTTGATGAACCATCAGTTTGGACTACAGTCAGCTTCAAGGATGCAGTCCATCTCTGGTGCTGAGAGAGAGTTTATTCCATTTTCTTTCTGGTTGTAGTCTGTTTTTAAAATATCTTCTAACTGCTAACTTTCAATAATTAGGTTCCTCTTTCGCATTGAGGACGTTACCCAAATGACATAAATCTCCTTCCTATAAGTCTCTGTGAAGCAGTTCTTAAATGATCAGGGACTGGTTTCTCGAAACCTTCTTAACTCTACGTCCTTCGTAAGTTCTACCTTAAGTTGTCTCTTAACGCTCTAACGTGTTTCATGAAACATTCTTAGAATCTTACGGAAGATATACTTAACTTTCTTAAGGTTGGTCTGAGCCTCTTACTTGGCTCTTATCACTGTTGTCGGCTCATACTGCTCATTTAAAATAATACTAACATAATTAAGGGTACAGTTTCATAACCAAAAATTACTTAACTAAAAAATAACTGATCCATATGATAAAATCATCTTGTCTGATACATGACTGCAGTCTTCGTTAGGTTTCGTCCTTGTGCTCTGAATGCGCAGTGATAGGCCTCAGTAATGTGCAGATTTATAATGAGTGTTGGTTATGTATTTATTTATTAGGTGGGAAGGAGATGGGGGGTTCTGCAGATGTTGGTTTGGACGCGTTCCCCCAATTTCCGACTCCCCTGGAATGTCCACACCTCTCTAAATGTGCCAAAGTAACAGTACATCAACAATTTGGTTCATGAGGTTGATAACAGTCGACACTGCTGGTTCATTTACATGTTAGTCTAATATATTTTCTCCAAAAATCACTCTGGAATAGTCCTTAGTTGTCAATACTTAAGCACATCGGGCATTCTCTTATGCTTTCACAGTAACGCAACTTGTCTTTCAGCTATTGAGTCATTGCTTGTCCCAGTATCGATGACATGCACACATATTGGTGCAAGCCGGTGTTTTATAGAACAAATAAAAATACAATGGTTGAGAGGCTGGTTCGTGCACTCAGTCGGTGAAAATTATATTTACGATTAGATGATTCAAGTTGTTCATTTTGTATTTTATTTCTAGGTTCTCCCCAGTTCTGGTTAATGCAATATTTTGAAGCATTCCTACAGTGTTATACAGTATTTATAAAGAACATGGTTTCTCTCATGCGTGGAGGGAATAGTCAATTCTCAAGCCATCGATGTCCACCAATCAGTAAAAATGGAAATACATAGAAGGAAAAAACTCGAAATGCTACACATTAAAAGGCTGTAATGAACATATGAGTGCCCTTGTCATGTCATTTTTCCTGGGCTTTCAATTCCAGAACATTCTTAGTGGGGAGCTCACCATGGTTGAAGTACATTTACGCTGGTCTGGATAACGCTATGTTGGACTTAATATTTGAGCAAAAGTGATGTGCTTGTGGTTTATTAGCTTGTTTTTGGGTGGATCTTTGCTGGTTTTCACCCTCTTCATGTCTCGGCACTATTTCTTTAGGGATCGTTACCCGGCTTCAGTGCCGTGTGCAGTGGTTCATGGGGACCTCACAATTAAATTTCAGTCTAAGTTGAAGTAGGGCTGTTATGTGGGTATTAAGAATATTGTAATGTATTGCGGCGTTGGGCGGACCGAGGCATCGCAGGAGCAGAGAGAGACACACTCTTTATTGGCAGTCCTGAAATGGACTTCATCAGTATCCGACAAGCATGGAATCACTTATACGCAGGAAACACAAGGTTGTCAGACGCTGAACTGTAAGATGCACACACAGTGGGAGATTTACACGAACTGAATATATGCGAGAATCGGACAGGGTACACACAAAACACGGGTAAACATACGCACCACAACAGGGAAATGAAACCACCAACATCATCATCATCATCATCAACAACAATGACACAACAAGGGCTATTTACAATTGCACGTAGGGCATGCTGGGACATGCACCCCGCTGGTGCTACAGTATTAATAGAGTTAATTTGCAAGTTGGCAAATGTAATATTTTTTGAAAGATTTTTAACTAGTTAAGCTATAAACTATTTTTCCCTGGAATCTCTAGTGATTTCAGTGATGTACATTCCTAGCTGTTAAAATTAGAACAATCTGGGATTTTAGGATCTGTTTGCATTACAGCTGTCTGTGTAGTGTGACGGCTTTCCAAAGAACGTCACCTTTGCTGCCATCTGTCTGTTATACATCCTGGTTAAAAACACAGTCATGCTGTCATAACTTTGCTTTAAACATCAATTCCAGACCAGTGACTGACTTATGCTATGTCAGCAGCAGACCAATGGCACTCTGGGATACGATTCTGGAATATCCGACTTTCCCAGCTCGTTATCCTATTATCTTCCCAGTGCGATGTGTAGTTTTGCTCAGATCAATTTGCTCACTCTCAGGTGCGACAGCAACTTACTTGATAGGTTTTAAATCGCAGATCCACCGGCCAGCTGCCTCAGGAGGCCGATTTAGTAGGTCTTAATGGTCTATGCCTTATGTACTCAATAGGTGGACTTGTGCCTCCCCCTGCCCTTATCGAATAGGCAGATTTTATCATAAATATTCAGCTGGGGACATTCGCCCCTCTCCCCACTCGGGGGACCTATCAGTAGGATTACTTGTCATCCCACAAAATTAATTTCTGGTTATGATGCTGGGGCAGCGGCCCTCACTCACTCCAAGATACGAATGAATCACCTAGTGTGCATTAAGAAATTCTGTGAGCAAGAATAATATGTGTGACACAGATGGAAAGCAGAGAATGGGTTGTTTGTGAGAAAACGGTGATCGCTTAAGCATTATCATTGTAACAAAGAAATATGACACTCTCATATACAGTAGCAATCAGAAAAGGAGGCTGAAGCGGGATAAACATGCCGCTGGCCGCTCCCCTGGGTTACAGTGTGAAGGAGTAGCTGGCGCTATGTTAACAGGGTCGTCAGGAGGGGAGCAGGTGGAAGCAGGTGTTCAGGACGAATCCCACAACCTGGGGTGTTCAGCGGAGTTTTAGGCCGGTGTTCTTGTTTGCATGCTGCACTGGTAATTAATGTGCTCTGCTGGCTAGGATCCCTAACAGGGGCTGACGGCAAATTCCTTAGTCTGACACTGATAACGCACATTGGCATTAGAAATTTACAAGAGTACAGTAATATCTTTAGTATTTAGTATTATTATACTATTAGTATTAATGTGGAGCTAAGACCAGTAAATAAACAATGTTATACATATAAAAAGAAGTCACTGTTGGCTCGCTAGCTCTGTGTGTGCCCGTTTCCTGCAACACGCCTAACAGCCTGTATGTCCCATCAGTCGGCGAGCACCAGCTCACGGGACACAAGGTCGCAGTGAAAATCCTTAACCGGCAGAAGATCCGCAGCCTCGATGTGGTCGGAAAGATCAAGCGGGAGATACAGAACCTCAAGCTGTTCCGGCACCCACACATCATCAAGCTGTGAGTATGCTGTGGTGTTGTTGCTTTACTGGGAGCCCAGTGGAAACATCTGGAGCTCAGTTTTTCCCAGAGGAAGGAGGAAGTGGGATATTGTATCAGTCACTCGGAGACACAAGTGAGGGGTTTGTGGACTTTCACCCCACGGCTGGATTCTTCTAATCCAACTTGTCCAGCCCACCCTGGATCTTACTGCTAATTACATTTGATGTTACAATATGGAGTTAATTAATAACACTGCCAGTGTTGCTGACTGTCGTCTGTCTCTGTATGAGGTTCCAGTCAGTAGGAAAGATTTATACAATAAAATATGTGATACCTGTGGCAAGACTTGTAAGGTTTGATAGCACAGAACAGTGTACATCCACAGAACCATCAATACAAGCACCTACAAGTAAATAGTAAATAAAAAAAGTGAATAATTGGACTACAGAGAAGTGTATTTCTTGTCCTAACAGGAGTTAACCAGCATACTTCTCCTCCTTGACCTAAGCTCTGCATTTGACACTGTTAACCATAAAATCCTTCTCTCCTGCCTCACTTATATTGGTATTACTGATGCTGTTCTTACCTGGTTTACATCGTACCTCAGTGGCCGACAGTATTTTGTTTCCATCAAATCACACAAATCTGATACTGCTCCTCTCACATAGTGTCCCCCAGGGATCAGTTCTAGGCCCAACACTTTTCACCATCGATATGCTTCCCTTAGGTCAAGTTATATGTCACTATGGTCTCAGCTTCCATTGCTACGGTGATGACACTCAATTATATGTAAGTGCTGACACTAGTACATCCATGCCACAATCTTCACTAACTGTCTCTGCGAAATCACACACTGGCTGACTCAAATTTTTTTACAGCTTAACGTTGATAAAACGGAAATTCTACTGGTGGGCACTAAGACACTTCTATCCACTCTGTCTAAGATAAAAATTAATGTTAATGGAGTCTTAGTAGAACCATCAAGTACGGTTCATAACCTGGGCATAATTTTCAATCAGTGTCTTACCTTTCAGTCACATGTTAGTTCTCTGGTACAGACTGCATTTTTCCAACTCCGCAATATCTCTCGCCTCCGTCCATCCCTCAGTGTTGCGGATACTAAAACACTAATCCATGCCTTCATCACTACCCGCCTTGACTATTGTAATGCATTGCTTTCTGGCCTCCCATTAAAACTCCTGAACAAACTAGAATATGTTCAGAACTCTGCTGCCCGTTTGCTAACACATACGAGAAAATCCGCCCACATCACCCCGATTCTTCAAGATTGGTTACCTGTCACTTACAGAATCAAATCTAAAATTTTACTAATCACCTACAAAGCTCTCCATGGACTTGCCCCTCACTATCTGTCTGACCTTCTTCTTCCATACACCCCTGCTCGCACACTAAGATCATCGGGCTCCAACTTTCTTACCGTACCTAAATTCAGATTATCCTCTGTGGGTGGCAGGCCGTTCTGTGTGACTGCACCTGCACTATGGAACGCACTTCCTCACAGTCTGCGAGAGATACAGTCTCTTACCATTTTCAAGCTTCAGTTGAAGACCCATTTATTCCACGAATGCTATAATGTAACTGCTACTACGTAACACTCCTGTTGTTGTTCTGTTGCTATTGTTGCTGTTGCGTGTCCATTGTTTTCTGTATCATTGTTTGCATTGTAAAGCGTCCTTGAGTGTGAGATTATTTATAATAATAAAACTTATTATTATTATTATTTAGTTTTGCTGGAAACAGGTATGAAGTCCTCCTGCACTTGCAACAATGTGCTTTTAAAAAAATTCCCATGATTCTTCAAGAGTTTTGCTATTTAACTCCATTCAATTTCTAGTTTCACTCTCATAACATTAAAGTTACCCTTCCTAACATTGTATATTTTTGTTTTGAACTTTGCCTTTCCGGCATTAAAATTAACCTAAAATTTAACCATGTTATGATCACTACCGTCCAGTGGTTCTACAACCTTTAATTTTCCAGTCCTATCCTGGTTATTAGAGAAAACAAGATCAAGAACGGCTTCTCCGCTGTTAGAGGTATTAACAAACTGAGTAAAAAAACAATCCTGTATTAATTCCAGCATCTGTTAATTTACATTTCCCACTGTATCCCAGGTAAATTCAAATCACGCATAACCACCACATCATTTGTATTACTCATAATCTGATATCGTTGTATAACATTCTGCTTTCCTCTGCAGCTACATTTGGTGCTCTATAACAAACACCAATAATTAGGCCATTTGAGTTTTTAGTATCTAGTTTTATCCATACAGCTTCTGTACTTTTATTTTTATCAGTGAGTTCCCTTGCCTGCAAGTTTTCTTTTACGT
>JAODKC010000036.1:21294401-21326768 GCA_026777985.1 Mormyrops attenuatus
CCTCACAGTCTGCGAGAGATACAGTCTCTTACCATTTTCAAGCTTCAGTTGAAGACCCATTTATTCCACGAATGCTACAATGTAACTGCTACAACGTAACACTCCTATTGTTCTGTTGGTATCGTTGCTGTTGCGTGTCCATTGTTTTCTGTATCATTGTTTGCATTGTAAAGCCTCCTTGAGTGTGAGAAAGGCGCTATATAAATAATACATTATTATTATTATCCCAAAACATAGGTAGCATTTTACAATTTTAAGTTTATTAGTGTCAGCAGGAAGGTTCCAGTGAAAGTCGATATAGGTGCTCTTTTGGCTGTAGTGAAGATTATTTTATGTCTGAAAGCCTGCCTGCATCCTGCGTAAGAGCCTAAAAATCAGTTCAGGTAACAAAGCCCCAGTGATGACTGCTCTCTTCGAGGTTAATGCTGTGCTGTTATTTTTAGGACTAGCACTGCACTGGTCAGTATGAAGCACCAGAGACCTCAGTACCCCACCGGCGCTGTCAGGGCAGACTCTGAAATAAGCTATTTATCTCTCGCAGTAGCAGCCCAGACATCTTCTATTCAATTTAGCAAAATATCCGCTGCAATCGTGGCAAAACTGCGAGGTTTGCGTTTCTCTGCAGCGCTATTGGCAAGCTGTTCTCCCTGATATCTCATTTGTCACCATGACTGAGGAAGATTAAGGAAAATGGGATGTACTGTTTTGGAGACTGTGGTGAAAACCATGGCTAAACTCTTCCTCCGCTTTTGTAAACACATCTGAAGATCTTTCATCACGTATCTTTCAGGCCGTCTGCCTTGATTATAGTCAAAGCATCATGCTGACCATCAAATGCGGAAACATTATGGAGATAAACATTGACTTCAGCTTGTATTGAATGTAGAGAATATGTTATTGACAAGCAGCTACGTGTAGAAAAATGGTTATGGGATGCAATGTAGGGCTGAGGTGACGCCATCTAACAGAATTCAGTATGTATAGTAGGTATATGACAGAGGCTGTAGGTAAGCTGTCCTACAGTGACATCCCAGACATGTTAGGATATGAGCCTAATTACTGTTCTAAGTTATTCTGTTCTGAGTTACTCCTGTGTACTGCTTTGATTCCATGATGATCAGGCAAACTGCAAAGACATTCCACCACAATGTTAATGTAAGCATGCTTAAAGCTACAGTGCCTGGTGTATGCATCTCAGGTGGATTTCTGTACATACTGCAGTGGTAGTTCATTTGTTTATCCTTCATCTCAGTGAAGGACTGGTATATTATCTGTATTTGTACTGGCCATTGGTAATAGGAATTAGCATATTAATTTGCCCATTGTTTTTTTTTTTTTTTTTTTTTTTACCGATTTTTATGTTGGATTGGTAGTTTATAATTGTTTTTGACATGGTCATGGGACTAACACAGACAGCCTTCCTGTTTCAGGTACCAGGTGATCAGCACACCTACAGACTTCTTTATGGTGATGGAGTACGTGTCAGGAGGAGAGCTCTTTGACTATATCTGTAAGCATGGAAAGGTAAGCGCGTCACTCAGCTGTCACCAGATCAGGGAAGCTTCTAGCTTATGTTAGACACTGTAGATGGTAAATTAGTTTACCACTGTATCGGTGAATGTCGACTTGCTTGGCCATATCGGCACTGGCCCTTAGGAAACATAATCCGAAAAAGTGAGTGGGGGCCAGACTTCATGAGCAATACAGACCAAACCTCCCTGACATTGGCTGATAAATTATTACGGGGTTTTGGGGAGTGTAACCGGACTCCTCACTGAATGTCTTGTGGTCCGCCGTGTTCCGGCAGCATCCGGACGGCCGCGGTCACGGCTGTGCTGCTCGTTGCAGGTGGAGGACTCAGAGGCAAGGCGTCTCTTCCAGCAGATCATCTCCGCTGTGGATTACTGCCACCGGCACATGGTCGTCCACCGTGACCTGAAACCCGAGAACGTGTTGCTGGACGGCAGCATGAATGCCAAGATCGCCGACTTTGGTAGGCCGCCGCACCTAGCTGAGGGGCAAGGCCAACTGCTGGGCTGCTCGGTACATGAGTTTCGTTCTTGTTTGGTGGTGGTGGTGGTGGGGGGGTGACGGGTAGCTGCAACTTGATAGGCTTGGGGGGGCTACTAGCTGCCATTTGATAGGCTGTCTCCCCAGGCCATTTCTGGACAGTGCAGGACATGTGGGCTGAATTTGGCATCTAGTGTTGAGGGGATTATGAGTCAGATCAGCTGTTTGAATTGATCTTCAACGCAGGTGGCACTAAAGGTTAGAAAGGTCAGCTTATTGGATGTAATAGAGAGAAAAAGTTTCCAGTGTGCATTAATCATGACATCCTGATGATGTTATTTATTGTATTAATGAAGCCAATTTACCAAGTCTTTGGTAACAGGAATATAAAGACAGAGCAAATAGTTATTGGTAAGCATTTTTTCTTTTAATATGCATAATCATAAAAACTGATTTCATTATTTTTCCATCCATCCATATTCCAAACACTTGTCTGGCCACATGAAGCCAATCCTAGTCCATCACAGATCACATGGGAGGGGACTGCCTGGACAGGATGCCATTCCTTCACAGGGCATGAGGCAGGGGACAGCTTGGACAGGATACCAGTCCATCACAGGGTATGAGGCAGGACACACTCTGGACAGGATACCAGTCCATCACAGGGCATGAGGAAGGACACACTCTGGACAGGATACCAGTCCATCACAGGGCATGAGGCAGGGGACACCCTGGACAAGATACGAGTCTTTCACAGGGTATGAGGCAGGGGACACCCTGGGCAGGATGCCAGCCTATCACAGGGCACAAGGCAGGGAACACCCTGGACAAGATACCAGTCCATCACAGGGTATGAGGCAGGGGACACCCTGGGCAGGATGCCAGCCTATCACAGGGCACAAGGCAGGGAACACCCTGGACAAGATACCAGTCCATCACAGGGTATGAGGCTAGGGGACACCCTGGGCAGGATGCCAGTCCATCGCAGGGCAAAAGGCTGACTACATCCTAGATGGGATACCGGTCCATCACAGGGCACATACCCTCTCACACACTATGATCAATTTTTAGATGGCCGGTAATCTAAGTACATTGTCTTTGGACTGCATAAAGAAACCTGCACAAAAAGTGTAAACTCCACACACAGAATGGCGGTGGGATTTGAACCCCAAGCCTGGAAGTGTTTCCCGACCTGCATGGAAAAATTTGGGGATTGTTGATGGGATTGGTACTCCAGCCACTGTAAAAACGTCACTTGACTCTAAAACAGCAGAAGGTACTCCTTTCTGCTTTCCACGGGAGTAGCTCTGCTGCAGCCACCCACAGGAAAGCTGCACATATCATGAAGGGGATGAGGAAAAGCCCTCAGGAGCCTCATCCCTAGAAGATTCTAAAGCTCTGGAGTGCCAGTGGGGTCAGGCCTGTTGGGAATCAAAACTGGTGTGTGGTGTGGTGCTGAGGCATCGCCTAATGTATGGCAACACTTGGGTCCCAATCTGAGGCGGCCCATCTGGGCAGATGTGTTGAACGTCTTGTCTCTCAGGCATGATGACCATCTTCCCCTGCTGTCTGGGAGCTTTGTAAACTCCGCATTTCAGTGACGGCACTTTCAGGTACACAGACCAGGGAGTGGCCAGATCTCTGTAGGCGGGTATACCAATTATTGATTTGGTAGCTCCGATGGCTGCCATACTGAGGGAGTAGCTGTGGTGGATTGGCTTCTCCCGATGATGTCTGATGTCACTCCTTTCAACAATCATGTTATGAGACTCTGATTAAGGTATTCTTTGGGTGTCTTGTCTGTTGTCTCATTGTATGCTCCGACCATGTCGAGTGATCTTTCAGTGAGGAAGACATTTACAACTTCACTTGGTGGTTGATGGGTGCTCATGAGGTGACACTCCTCAGGTCATGGACGACTTCAGTCGACCACTGGCACTGACAGGGGTGACAGTGAGGAATATGTCAATACCCACTGGCCTAGCAACTGTGGTGAAACTGGCTTTATGTTCCTGGACTTTACAAAAGATCAGGGTCCGCGGGTTTCTGGATCCTGATTCCAGCTCCCTGAGCCTCATTGTTGGACTTGGTACTCCTGTTCTGGTGGTGTGAAGAAGGAGATCCATCACATTCTCATGGGCAGATGCTGGAGGTTCCTACACAACTGTGGGGTCTACATAAGTGACCAGTTTGTGAATTCTGACCATAGATTTGTTGTTGCTACTCTGAAGATTCAGTTTAGGTCCAGTAGACTACCACCTACGTACTAGGAGAGTGAGGCTGGACCTGGACAGACTCTAAGATTAGGCTGTTCCTAATGAGTTTGCACACCATTTATGTGAGGAACTTGCAGACTTGAGTGTAACTGCTGATCGTAATGTGATGTGGGAGACCTTCCATGATAAGACCCTTCAGGCTGCTGAGGTTTGTGTTGTTGTTGCGGCTATTTCCAGAAGCAGGTGCTTCATATTGCAGGGCATCCTGAATATTATGGAGAGGAGTCATAGCACACAGCTTAATGGCAACTCCAGTCTATACCGGGAACTGAGAAGACGGCTGTGAGGGCTCTGAGTGCAGATGAGAGGCGTGTGTTAGAGGGATCTGTGAGCAAGTGACACACCATCTATGATCTAGCGATCCATGTCCCGCTTACAGAGGAGTGGGTAGCTTACAGCTGGGGGTAGTGAAGGCTGCAGGGATCTATGGTATCTTGAGTGAACTTTTCCAGGCTTGTGGTAAGGCTGTCCTCCTGGCATAACAAGCAATCTTTGCTTTCATTTTGGAGATGGGCATTATCCCATGAGACTGGAAAACAGGACTTCTTGTCCCTATCTGGAAAGGGTAGGGTGATCGCCTGGATTGCGGCAGCTACAGGGGGATGTTATTGCTGTCAGTGCCGTGTATGGTCCACGCTAGGGTCATCCTCAACTTGATCTGTGATCACTTGCTTACGAACCGCTGATGAGAGAATCTGGTTTTATGCCTAAGTCTACCATTAACCAGATCCTGGTACTGTAGGTTCTCATCAAATGCACGTATTGGCAGGGTTTCTTTGCAGCCTTTATTGATTTTTATAAAGCATTTTACTCAGTTGATTGAGCTGCCCTGTGTGACATCCTGAGACTTCGTAGGATCCCCCTAAAGTTGCTGGATGTCATGGCTGGCCTGTAAACTGGTACTCTGAGTGCTGTGCAGAGTGGAGGTAGAACCTCTGCGTTCTTCCCATTGGACTCTAGGGCTTGTCATGGGCGTGTTCTTGCTCCTAATCCGTTCAATGCTTAAATGGACTAGGTGTTGGGCAGGGTCATGGGGCCCAGTGGCTGTGGGGCATCTGTTGGTGAGGAAATATTCAACAATCTTGACTTTGCCAACAACACTGTGATCTTCACAGAGTCAGTGAAGGCTCTGATTGGGGCTCTTGAGAGACTGAGCGAAGTGTCTGAGTGTCTAGGTCAAGATCCAGGCCTTTAATGATCTCTTGGGCACACTCGTCAGCAGTGCGTCTGTCTGCGGAGAGAATGTCGACCTTGCCAAGAGGTTCACTTACTTCGGCAGTGATATTCATGTCTCTGGTGACTCTTCCTATGAAGTCAGTATATGGATTGGGAAAGCATGAGGGTCATGAAGTCACTGGAAAGGGGTGTGTGGAGGTCCCCATTTCTTTGTAAGAGGACGAAGGTCCAAGTCTTTAGAGTCCTGGTCTCCTTGTTTTATTGTATGGAGACATGGACAATATCCTGTAACCTGAGACGAAGATTGGAGTCCTTTGGCACCCTGTCTCTTCTGAGAATCCTTGGGTACCGCTGATTTGACTTTGTCGAATGAGCGGTTGCTCAAGGAGTCCCAATTGAGGCACATCACCTGCATTGTGAGGCAGTGTCAGTTACGGCACAACGGCCATGTGGCGCATTTCCCTGTGGGTGATCCGGCTCGCAGGATCCTCAATACTGAGGTCTGAAGTGGCTGGACCGGGCCGAAGGGACACTCACGTAGCCCCTGGCCTGTGGCAGATAAATGATCACTTCCAGAGGGTGGGACTGGACTGTGTGTCGGCTTGGGGTGTCGGCAACTGGGATCCTGAGTTGTTATATCGTGTGGTGGGTGTGCCAACGTGCTGTACCAGTGCATGCTCCCTGACCTCACCTGACCTGGAGATGTGAAGTGATGGTGCTTCCTACTGGGTACGTGTCATAGTAAGAAATCCATCAAGGCTCCATATACTCCATGCACTGTATTTTAACAACTTAATTCGTACCATTACCCCTGTACACTGTACGGAAGAGTATGGAGATGTGCTACATTCTTCTTTCAGGGCTCTCAAATATGATGTCTGATGGAGAGTTCCTCAGAACGAGCTGTGGATCCCCCAACTATGCAGCTCCTGAGGTCATCTCTGGCAGGTCAGAGTAATTCCTCTCTTTTCACCCCATCCCTCCCCTTGTATGGGTCCTACGCCTGTCTGTCAGCATATTTTTGTATTTCTGCTATTGTTGTACTGTATTATGTACCTTCCAGATATAGATGTTATGTGAACACTAACCAGACCATGTGTGAAACCTGAACTCTCTTCTTTTGTAATGGTAAATGGTGTAACTTTTTCACTTCAATTTAATATATAAATCTGGGCACTTTTCAGCACAGACGTCCTAATATGCTGAGGAATGTGCAATCGAAATACATGTAGATTAGATACAGAGTCAGTAGCAGTGTGGTTAGTGTTTGCTGGATGATGTTTGTAGGTGAAGGTGATGTGGTGTTGTCCCCAGGCTGTATGCAGGCCCCGAGGTGGATATCTGGAGCTGTGGGGTGATCCTGTACGCCCTGTTATGTGGGACCCTGCCCTTTGACGACGAGCACGTGCCAACCTTGTTTAAGAAGATTCGAGGAGGGGTTTTCTACATGCCTGAGTACCTCAACCGCTCTGTGGCCAGCCTGCTGATGCTGATGCTGCAGGTGGATCCTCTGAAGAGAGCCACCATAAAAGACATCAGGTTTGCATTGTCACCGGGGTCCTGAAGGGCATGAGAACACAAGGAAAACTGTACGGAAAGTGCTGGGGCCACCATATTGCATTGTTAAGGCTCAGTGTTCTTCAGTAGCAGAATTGAGCAAAAAAATATAAAAAATATTTTATAGTCGCACAGAGTGATGTTTTCACCATGGACAACCAATCAATATCACTGTCTGATATTACCAGAGTCAATTCGCTGTTCCCCAAATTTGGTTAAGTTTGAGTTACACATAGCTACCGATTTTATTATCTCTGTATTTGTGAAAAGTATTTCAGCCACAGCCGTATTGGAAACCCGTAATGTGTCACCATCAGCGGTGCGATGTAAGACGTGTGTTCGCTAGGTAGCTTGCTAGCTATGGTTTAGGAGTGCACAAAACTCTTGGTTTGGGCTCATATCACGTTTTTTTTTTTTTTTGGATCAGCAAATTTAAACTTTGTTTTCCATTTATTACTTAAAGAACTTAAGGAAAACTCAAAGCAAGGGACTTTTAACATGCCCTGTTAACGTGAATATACAACTGCTGTGTCTGTAACTTTTCGCTGCAACTCTGCATTGTACGCAAGTCCATATAAGACATCCAACAATATTTTATTCACTTATTTTTCGTCATACTCTCATCAGAGCCAAAGTTGATTTCTCTAGTCTAGATCACGAAATAAAAGTTATCTTGGGAAAACAAAAAAGTTGTAATTGGACACACAAACAGCATTTTTCAGGAGAAAGAGGGAAGCAGGTTCCACTAAAAATGCCATGGCTAATGCTATGGAATCCATGCATTTTTTTTATTGCAAAAATCTAAACTTCCCCCGTGTGCTATACATAGGGGGGGAACTTCAACTTTTAAAAAGCGACAGTACATGTGTAGCAGTAAAACATGGTTGAACTTTGCAGTTACGAACTGTGGAGGGGGATCTGCATGGATCATGGATCAATTACAGTCTGTTGCACTGCTAGAATGTTAAGCAAATTAGTAGTAATTTTGTAGTAATAAAGTTTATTAGACATTTATTAATAGACATTTATTGCAGGTGCTTGGCATCCGTTCTGCTACGTGAGATGCTTGAGCTCAAGGAATACAAATAGGGTTCACTCAGACCAAAAGGCTGGGCAACAAATTTTTCTAGCTTGCCAATGATGTTAACTGACTAGACTGTGGGTTAACATATCAAGCCTGTGACCTTGTTTTATCCTAAATCAGTGAATAAGGTAACAAGTTATTAAAATGATTTCTGATAACGGTGTAAGTTGCCATTTTCACCACTTTCTTTTTTCTTCTTTGTTTAACGATGTACTTTACACCTAATGATAACGATGTGTACAATTTATGCTTTAACTTGATGATACTTTGAAACTCCTTGTGTGGTGTAAACTTAAACGTAGGTGCAGTTTACGTCCACTGTATGCTACGAACAAACTTGTGCTTAACTAGTACAACCCACTGCATTTTATATAACCCATTTTCAAGGGACTTTCAGGTCTCACATTTTCCACGCAGATGGTCGACAGCATTATTAGCCAGTGTAACATTGTGGTTTGGTTTACGATTTCCAGAGAGCACGAGTGGTTCAAACAGGATCTGCCTGGCTACCTGTTCCCCGAGGACCCTTCTTACGATGCCAATGTGATCGACGAGGAGGCGGTGCGAGAGGTCTGCGAGAAGTTTGAGAGCACAGAGTCCGAGGTAATGAGTAGCCTGTACAGCGGTGACCCACAGGACCAGCTGGCTGTGGCGTACCACCTGATCATCGACAACCGCCGCATCATGAACCAGGCCAGTGAGTTCTACCTGGCCTCCAGCCCACCGACCGGCTCTTTCATGGAGGAAGGCATGCCCCTGCCCCCGGGGGTCAAGCCCCATCCTGAGCGCATGCCGCCACTGCTGGCAGACAGTCCCAAGGCCCGCTGCCCTCTGGACGCTCTGAACACCACGAAGCCCAAGCCACTAGCTGTGAAGAAGGCCAAGTGGCACCTGGGCATCCGCAGCCAGAGCAAACCCTATGACATCATGGCGGAGGTGTACCGGGCCATGAAGCAGCTGGAGTATGACTGGAAGGTACTACCTGCACATCCCAGAGCCACAGTGAGGAGTCGCTGAATGAGTCGGTGCACAATGGTCCATTTCACCTTTGTCTACTAACATACAACTGAAAGTCACTTGCACAATGGTCAGACAGCTTCAGGATCTTAGGAAGTAGGCATGTACCCAGTAAGAAGAGGAATGAATAGTTTAATGTATTTTATATCCCATCATTTATCTGTTCCTTTTTCCAGTATCGATATATTAAAGAAATGCATTCGTACATGGATTACTTACAGTTAGGTACAGAAATAACAAAATAGAATTGCTCAAGGTAATGGTCTCACAGGGTTTGTGTCATGGGCTGCTTTGCTGGACAGGTAGTCAATCCCTATCACCTGCGGGTGCGACGGAAGAACCCGGTCACAGGAAACCTGGTGAAAATGAGTCTACAGCTCTACCAAGTGGACAATCGCAGCTATCTGCTGGACTTTAAGAGCATTGATGGTGAGTCATGCTGAACAAGCCTTCTTTGTGCTTTGATAACCCAGACCCTCCCCGTGTCCCGTAAACCCAGACCCTCCCCGTGCCCCCTAAAGCCATAACCACCCCGTGTCCTGTAAACCCAGGCCCTCCCCGTGTCCCGTAAACCCGGACCCTCCCCGTGCCCCCTAAAGCCATAACCTTCCCGTGTCCCCACCTCTTCTTGACTCACAAGAACTAAACACCCTTAGTGCCGGACATCTTAGTCTCTCCAGCCTGACTTGAGGGCAGCGTAACAGCAGGTACATGTGCTTCTTTAATGCTAGTGGCCACATCACCGCAATACCAGTGTCCCTCGATTCCCGCAGACGATGTCACAGAGCAGAAGTCGGGCTCCTCCACTCCGCAGCGCTCTGGCTCAGCTGCAGGACTCCACCGGCCGCGGCTCAGCATCGACTCGGCCTCTCCCGCTGTGGAGGTGCCCCTGCTCAGCAGCTCACTGCCAGGCTCCTTCACGGGCTGCGTGCCACTGCTCGCTCCGCGCCAGGGCAGCCACACCATGGACTTCTTTGAGATGTGCGCCAGCCTCATTACCACGCTGGCACGCTGAGCTGCCCAGCCGAGCTGCCCCACCGGCGTCCTGATTGGCTGGAGACCGCCTGGCACTAGGGGGCTATTCCTGGAGTAGTATCTGTGGTAAACCAATCAGCCGCACCCCCACCCTCTCCGTGTTCACTGAATGCCATCTATAGCAATACAATGGCATATTACCCAGTGAGGTTGCAAATCTATTCATTTAGTATTTCTAATTTCATATATATAAATGTGTGTGTGTGTGTGTGTGTATGTATGTATGTATGTATGTATGTATGTATATATTACTTACCATAGCCACCTAACATTACTATTTAGATTTCTCACCAGAAATGAAATATACACATGAAAAAAGTTTTTATTTATTTTTAACATGTTTTATAAGTGCTTTATGTAAGTATTATCCTTTCAGCTTTCAGGCTCATATCTTGTGAGGTGCAGTAATCTGTATTTATAGCGCCTTGCCCTATATGGTCAGTAGGGAAGCCCAGTCAGACAACACAGGCCGGCTGAGCACCGCCCGTGACCCATGATGCACCCCAGCTCCCACAGCTTGCCATTATCAGCAGCACTTAAACCAGACCAGTGAGACTGGGACCTGGTAAATAACTCCTACCTTGATGAATCGGTCTGGTCCCGTTGCATGGTCAGAATCACATTTTGTCAGACATCCCATTCACAAATCTGTCATTTAACCGGTTGGCTTGTTTCCGAATGCTATGACAACATCTAAAGACGCTTCGCACAAAACGTGCAACCGGGTGCTGTGGATGCGCCCTGCAGTAATCCTGATGCTCCATATAAGCTGCGGTGGTGCTGCGGCAGAGTAGTAAAGCGCTGGACATAAGCCGTAATCTCCAAAAGCTCTGCAGAAGTGTGACCAGCTCGGGCTGATAAGATTCAGCAACTTTGGGTGGAGCAGATGAGCAGCTAATCTCCTATACCCAGTCTCATTTAAGGTGAGGAGCGGAAAAATCCCCGGAGAATGGCCACTCCCACCTTCCAAGCCACAGCGGCCGGGGGGGGGGCGCAGAGCTGAAATGAGCTTTGGGATGGGAGGCCGTGCGTTCGGCCCAGCGCTGCCAGACTGTCCCCAGACAGGCTGAGATAGACTCCTGCCAATGTAAAGACCACAGAAGTGTCTGTTAAGCCAGATAAGCAGCAGACTGCACAAAATGCACATTCTGTATATCAACGCATAAAAAAAATGAGGCATAAATAACCATATATCATCATTTAGCTGAAGGCAGGTGCTGCAAAAAGGTTGTTGTTGTTAGTCTGTAAATAGTATTAAAACTGTCTGGTGTATTTGCTAAAACTGGGAATCGCTGTCAGCATTGTGGTTTGGGGTGTTAGCAAGTAGCCTGGGGAAAACCGCTAAGGCAACACATCGCCTTTACGTCAAACCACTTCGCTGTTGCCTTAATACACGTTTTTTTAATTTTTTTTTTAACTACTGTGGTGGGACATATTTTATGTTAGAACTGTGTATTAGTGCAATATTTCACAAGACCTCTCTCTTCGGAAGTTACTGTGAATCAGGTGAGACGGCGGGTGGCCGGGTGGGACAGCGGCGGGTGGGCGGGTGGCCGCACAGCAGTGGAGTTTTGGTGCCAATGTGGTTGCTGGTGCTTTAACCAAACCATAGATATGAGGAACAGAGCCGCTCTGTGGCCAGTGAAAGGTTAAATTTCTCTTCCTTCCTTTTCCTTTGGAAAAAGCCTTGGAGTCATCATTGGCTTTATCTAAGAGGAGGTCAGGTGATCCCAGCTGCAAAAAATAAGAGCGGGACAGGAGATCACTCATCCGTGCGTCAGTTCCTGCCGTCTCCTTTAATGGCTGCTCGCAGTACATAGCCAGACCGGTTGTCCCTGCGTGAGCTCTGTGTATTTCTCTGGTACCGCTTCATGTGTGTGTTTCTTGTGTATGCAGTGGTGGATTCTCATCTTGGATGCTTGTGCATTACTGTGGCCATGTTGATTTTGTACTTGGAATTAAAGTCTCATATTTGCCACCTACAAAGGAATGTATAACCTGTGGACTTCAGACCCTCGTGAAATTGTCAGTGAAGCATGCTCTGAGTCTCTGATGGACCGTGAATTCTCAGGGCTCTGTCTTACGGCCTTCCTACACCTTGTTCTCCACATCTACACTAAATGCTCCTCCTGTGTCTTCTCGCTGCTTGGTTTTCCTCACTCTTCATGCAGGACCTGTGACGTACTCTGTGACTTGCTTATTGCGTCTCGTGGGAGTGTGTGAATGGACTTTGTGTGTCTTGGTAAACTGTAAAAAAATGCAGCCTCAGCATGCACAAAAACTGAATGAGAGATCTTACTGCAGTGTGTCGGAAAAAATTGTGCCACCTGCTGCTGAAGAAATGCAACTACACTCAATTACAATACAATAACACGATTACAGGTTACATTCACTTTAGGTATTAAAAGGAAAAATAACACAAATGAAAAACGAACGAAATAACTGAGCTGCATGTTTGTGAACGATATAGAGTGTTTTCTGGTCATTCAAATCCTGAAAACTATGTCTTGGTATTCTGTGGATCCTTACCTGACGTTCTGTTATATAATTCCTTATTTGTGATGAGGACTTTGAGGGTCTCTTCATGAACCATGTGTTTGGGTCTGAGGAATGCATGCTTTAAAGTTGCACAGTGAAGACACTTGCTGTCGCATAATGTCCACTGTGTCCGGAAAACATGTTTGTATTTCATCTGCTGTGTGGAATTTAGCTGTACAATCTGCAGTGAGTACACGATAAATGGCGCTGGGGTGCATTTCCCAAAAGTTTTGTGACATTAAGTACTTTATCACACTAAAGATCTTTAGTTGATTAGTGAGTGCTTCTCGGAACTCTTTGTAACAACTAAAGTAGTTCATAAACTCATTTGTAAATTTAACTATTGAACTGACCGACTTATTTTAATGAAGTCATTCTTCATTTCAGTTTTTGCCTGCTATTCTGTCACAGAGAGACAAAGGTCACCGTAAATAGATCACAGAAAAATATACACTGGTGGTCTTTTTTGGACAATGTAGTAATAATAATATTTGGTCAAGGTTGCAATATAAAACTGTAATGTAAAGCATAGCAAAAAGGGCTCTTTGAAGTTGTTACAGCTGTATGTAACTTCAGCATGTACCAGGGTTGTGCATCATTCAGAACTAAATTGAGAATAGCCCCTATAATTTAATTCATGAATTTCTGCAGTGGAAAAACTGGATGCAAAATTGCAATTTGAATTGAAGGAAGTAGAATTGAAGGAAGTAGAATTAAAATGATAAATTAATATAAATCGTGTGTATGCAGCTTTTAACAATATTTCAATGTGAATTACACAAGCATGTTAAAATACACAGCATATAATGTATCCTTGGAGTAAAAATGGTATTCAGAATGAAAGAATGCAACATTTGAAGAGCTTATAATTTAAGTAATTTTGTGTACCATGGTGAAAGAGCACTTCATACAGTAATACAAGTATCCCTATCCATCTGACATGCTCACATGAAAAGCTACTGAAGACTCAAAACAATTCTGACATGCATAAACAGCTAAATCTGCAAAAACAAGAAATATTTGCCCATGGAAAATGTCTTAGTGGACCATCATAAACCAAATGGATATTACAATACAATAGGCTAAAACTTATATATAATTTTAAAAGTTTTATGCATATTACCCACTCATACCTATATGTACTTAGTATATACCTCTACCCTCTAGGAAGTAAATCTAGTATATGATTATTTTCATTTTGCTATATTAAAAGTTATTCCTGTGTTTTCATTTAATTTCTTAAGTTATTTGTCATTTCAGCCATATACACAGTATATAGTGGAACGAAACATTGTTTCTTCAGGGTCAAAGTGCACAAAAAACCGTACAGTGCAGTCAACAGTAGTAACCGTGCTGGTCTGAGATGGATGTTTGAATAAATAGTGTTATTGCAGAAACAGTATTTATGACTTATACTGTATTTTAGCACCAGCGAAATGACAATAAATAGTAAATAAATGTGCAAACAGTAGTAGCAGCAGGACAGAGAGTGTGCAGTGTATAGTATATTTAATAATTAATATTTAGTAATTAAATTGTATCTAAAATTAATTTGTAATTCAGTTTTGATTCAAGAGTCTGACAGCCTGAGGGAAGGAGCTGTTTCCCATCCTGGCAGTGAAGGCCCGTATGCTACAGAACCTACAGCCAGACGGAAGGAGGGAAACGAGAACGTGGGAGGGGTGTGAGGGATCATCCACATCCTAATTCAATTTCCAATTCAACATCCCACAGGTTGTGGCCAGTTAAAATTCTGATTTGTGAATGGAATGGGCCAGAATTCATAAATTCTGAATTTTGCCCAACCCTGGGACATGATGAGCTAACCTGTCAAACTTGCTGTGTATTCAGTCATATCCTTTAACACGAGAAGCTGAATCACCGCTTACTATAAGCAACGACAATGGCAGCTGTCCACAGAATCAGGTGGAGCCTGCTTATCTGAATGCTGTTTTATGAATAGGCATGAACCTCCTTTGATTATCTCCGTAATAAACAACCCATTGAGAAATACAGGCTGGCCTGGGGTGAAATAATGAGTCTTCATGGTCTGCTGCAAGATGAATTGAAAAGAGCAAGACACCAGAACTTCGTCCTTCCTCCCAGTGTGCAGCTTCTGACGACTCTGCTCTCTGCTTCTATACCACTGTATTCCTGCAGACAACTGGTGATGCGTGTTGCCAAATTTGTGCATGCAGTGACTAGATTACTATTGCACCATGCACGCAACAACACAATTCTGATGCCTTCACAAGTTCTCCGGGGTCTAAGATTTTCCCCCGAATGCTGCTGTGCTGCACAACATTGCAGTAATTATTGAATTATTAAAATGTGTTTTCTCATGTGTTTGCTGGGGAGGAGCCAGTTAAGAACTGTAAGTTCATTGGTTAAAGCTTATGGGAAACATTCGCAAAACTCGCTTCTTTACCTACGTTGTTAGTTATCTTGTCTGTTATTGTGTGTCAATCATCATTGGGAGATGCACCCCTGACTGGTTACATGTCTGATGTGTTAATCACTGTTCCTCTGGGATTTTTGTTTTGCTTGTTCTGAATGGTTCTGTCAGTAACAGTGTCATCTCACACCCCAGGTTATGGGTTCGAATCCTGCCTCCTCTCCAAGTGTTTTGTTTGTATTGTGTTGTCAGGCTGTTCTCTCGCTGTTTGGTTAACTGGCATCTCTAAGCAGCCCATTGTGTAAGCCTTGTCTGGTATCCCATCCAGGGCACACCGTGGGCCTTATCGCCCCACCTCCCCCCCCCATACCAGTTTGTTATGAAGTGTTGGAAGAAGGATGGATTTTATTTGTACTGCACTGCATGGTGTTGCTGTTCTGATTTGCACTTTATTCAATATTCATTGTGAAAAGACAGTCCTGTTATATTTTTGTGACATTATCAATTAAGCCAAATGCTGTTTTGGTGCAAAATTAAATGCTATTAATTATATATATTTGTGTGAATGTGTATATATATGCAGTACTGCAAATCCAGACCAAGAGTGTGTCTCAACCAACTGAGTATAAAGAGTCACAGAGTACTCAGCTGTTGGTTGAAATAAAATCCCGGTTTGGATCTGTACTTTCCACCTCTGATCATGGCACGATTGTACTAGAGACCTGGACAAACTGGTGTTATGGAATATTCCCATGTTGCCCTGGGGACATTTACACCATTTTCCCCCCCCCCCTAAATTCAGGGACAGTCTCCCTGGAGCAAGTTGGGGTTAAGGGTCTTGCTCAGGGACTCAATGATGGTAGTGCTAGTGGGACTCGAACCCACGACCTCTTGGTCCGGAGGCAAGCATCCTAACCACCAGACCACCAACATCCCCGAATCACTATTACTGACAGGAGCTGTAACGTTTTCCTCACGCGGGATGGCATGGAAGCTCACTGGGTAGCACTGCTGTCTGATATTCAACTTCGAAATCCCATCTCTATCCTGTATGTGTGTCAGTGGAGTCTGCAGATTCTCCCTGTATCATATGGGTCTCCTGTGTCTTCCTGCGGTCCAAAGACATGCAGTCAGGCTATTAGAGGTGGGATTCAAACCCACAGCCCTCTAGGTATGAGGCAACAATGCTTACCAGTGTCACCAAAATGTAAGTTTTTATTTAATTCTCAAATTCATATGCAAAATGTACAGTACACACCAGTAATCTCCAACAGAGGTCAATGAACATTCTGATTGACCATGTCCAGCGAAGTTCCGCTCCACTGATATGTTAGATAAAGCACAATAATAAATGTATTGATTTTAATTTACCTTTCTTCTGTAAAAGAATGTGCCTTGTGTTACATATTCATGGCACCTGACGAGTTTGGAGGCTGTCCGAATGTTTCCAGTAAATCCTAAAATATCCCGTTTAATTTTAAAGGCTTAAATTGTCTAAAGCTAACCCCATAAATTGCTGAGTCACTGTGGCCAAAGACGTATGACTCAAATTAATATGGCGGCAGGGGTTAGGGACCTTAGAGAGGACCACGGCATCTGAAGCAAACGTGACCCAACCAACTCCATTATCAGGGGCTGTCAAGAGGCAGCCAAATCCTGAAAAAAGGATGTACGAGAGAGCACTGTTCTGGAACCCATACCTTTTCGATCAGAAGAAAGCCAATTTTCCCATCTGTGAATAAAAGAAATCCTCATATAAAAAGAGTAATAATATTCATTTTACCAATAATTTGTATCAGCCCCCTTGACCTTCAGTGTTCATCAGATCCTGTTGCTCCATAAATTCTGATTTTG
Source organism: Mormyrops attenuatus (assembly GCA_026777985.1). NCBI lineage: Eukaryota > Metazoa > Chordata > Actinopteri > Osteoglossiformes > Mormyridae > Mormyrops > Mormyrops attenuatus. Next base: position 21,311,344 of record JAODKC010000036.1, read on the forward strand.
CTTTCTCATGGTCACGTGCCCCCGTCCCCGTCATGTGCACTGGATTTTCACCGCTAGCTTATGAAATCTGTGACTCCCACCGCAAGAAGATGACCGGCTTCATAGAGGTAGGCCGACGTCCTCTGCGATTCCCGCCATGTGGCCAAAAGTATCAGTCATCAAGCAATGCGCGATACATTTAGTCGCATTAAAATACTGTACAGCGTGCTGGAGCAACATTCTTCCCCAAAAGATGTGCCCTGCGTGGACAACCTTCTAAAACTAAGGTGACAACTGGAAACACTTTCCACTAAATTCACGGTATTTATCTCTAACTACTGACATGACGGAAGCTTAGATCATCCTCTTTGATGAACAGATACTTGAGAGGTCCTTTTTAAAAATAGCTAACATACAAGACATTGAAAAATCACGCACTTACAGTTCATTTGCTTATACATTTCCTTAGGCAGTAACAGTTTATGAAACAAATATGTTTATTGTTAATAAATCACAGAGAACCATGGTTCTGGCATTCATTTAATATCTGTTTCATCCCTAGTACTAATACTTATGTAAAACAATAGTAATACTTATTTAAAGTTTACTTCCATGTCGCAATTAGAATTTTTATTTATATATATATATATATAAAAACGCAGAATATTTAAAGAGAATGAATAAAAATGATCATGTTATGGAATTACCATATATACAGATATTAAAGAGTCTTTAAGTTTCTGTGTCCTGTAGCCATACTGGAACAATATTTAATTTATAAATGACTCGAAAACAAAGCAGTACTTCTATTCTTCATCAGTAACTTGGGTTTCTTGATGGGATGAGAGTATTTCCTCATAACAGATGACACCTGTAACTTCTATAGCGGCGCCCCCTGGTGGAAACCATCTTTCAAGTCTTGAACTCACAGCAGCCTGTCAACACAAACTGTAAGAGGAAAAAAGTATGCAAGCATTCCAATGAGTACAGGCATCCCGGGAATGTTAAAAAAGGAATTCTGCCCTAAAGCTTGGGTTTAGTCACCGAAATGTGAGCCGTGTTTACGTACATAATGAACATAACCAAACCAGACTTATCACCCCACCTCTATTGTCTTGATGCCCTGCACATCCGTCTTGCTTTAGGCTTAACGTTTTTGTCACTGTTGGGCTGATGTAGTCACCTGATGTAAGGGACTGGGTTAAAACTTTCTGCGAATTACATGTATTGCCCCAAAACGTGGTTCACACAGGTTTGAAGTTATAAGTTGATCGTGCGTGTGTGTTTCCCCACTATGGCCTGGCACAGCTCGGGGGCAGAAGGGGCAGGTTTGTCAGGTCCTGGTTCTGCCTTCCAGGATTATTTCCAGCCCCACCCTCGTATGGGGTTGAGTGGTTCAGAGGAGATGAGGAATGCTCTAAACGTCAGGCTGCTTGCTGGTGAACAACCCCCTGAGAGCAAAAGATTCCAAAAAGACAATTAACCTGCAGAAGCACTAAGCAGATCAGTCCAAGATATCGGCATAGAGATCAGGAGGGGGAATGATGTCCATCACCGTTTCCTCCTCTTCCTGGTTACGGCTTTTAGGGAAAATGAAAGAAAAAGAGCCGCATGACAGAAAGCCACAGTGACATGGTGGCCAAGTTTAACTAGTGACAAGGAAATGAGACTCTAGCATAATGTTCACACAATTGAGTGTGAAATACTCACGGAGGCGTTGCTTCTTTTTCACCATTTGTGATGCCTACAGGTAAAAATCAGTACAAGAAAATGATTGTTTCTGAGGGTATTCCTACAGTATTTAGCAGGGCCTGTCATACTGGGCATAGCATTCTCCCAGAGGACCAGCAAAATTCATCAAAAATTTTTATTCTTATTCTTATTTTATTCTTTCATTCGTTTGTTTCCATGTATGTGTGTCTATGTATGTATGTATGTATGTATGTATGTATGTATATGTGTGTAGTGGGCGTCCAAAAGTCCAGTGTTGATTTTAAATTACAGTTCAGCCCTGGTCTTCACTGAATCCCCCATTCAGCTGAACAAGATGTATTATTAGAAAATTATCATATCATACACTGCATGAAATTAACTGTTTTTCCTGAAGTTCCCCTTATTTGATTTATGCACCTAATCTTCTTTGCCATCTGGGTCCATGCTGACCCATCCCGACCGCCCCAGGTCACGCAGGAAGCCCAAACGAACCCGAGACCTAGGACGGCGCAGCAAAATGCTGCCGGGCCACACCCACCCAAACCCTTCCAGCCAGACTGCCCCAGGTCAAACACAGCAGCCTCACTTACTTGGTTCTCTTCTGCATGGAGAAAGCAAGAGAGAGAGAGAGAGAGGGATGAGTGAGACGCACATGGCCCAAGGACACAGTCACACATGGCACCTTCATTAAAAGGCTCACCTTACTGATGGGGGGCTTTCTGTCACCCTCTGGTTTTGGAAGAATGTGGCCAACTTCTGAAGAGCTTCCAGGCTTGACGAGGGAGGAAGAGGAGGGAGATTAGGATGCCAGAGACAGTTAAATTTCTCAGGACAAGGCTTTTTCTCCACTCCGATGCTATTGTAACAAATTACACTACCCACTGAAACCAATGAATGAACTGCAATTACGCTCTTATGTATTTCCACATACGGAACTGCCCACTGGCCCTGCCGCATCATAGTGTCATAATTGGCATAAATTAGTCACACAACTTGCTGAATTTGACATGAAAGCCTCGCACCATTTTCCTTTGGGGGGAGTCTTTGGTGCAGGTTAGGACAGGAAGGTGCATTAACTTACTGGGTAACGTTATTCTCCATGCTGCCATCATGCTGGGTCTCCACAAGGCTGGAGTGCTGCTCTGTCGGGAGCAGATCATGGGCCAGATTTAAAACTCAGCTGGTTTCATTTACCCTTATTCAGCTCTGACCAAGACGACCATTTAGAAGACCAAGTCTCCTAAATATATCTGCTATTACAGTCCAGGGCACTACAAATGAGTCACAAAATACTGCAAGCTAAGATACTCTAGACAGAGATTACCTATTCTACAGCGAATCCAAAAAACAAAAACCATGGAATCACTGAAAAATTAACAAGGCATGAAGCATAACCAGAATAATTTGTTTCTCCCTCATAAATCATAATATTTATGCTAATAATTTTACTCACTTATTTCAGGTGCTGAGAAATGTTGAGGCTCCCTGTAAAATAAGAAGGCCCATGTGTAAATAACTCCCAGACGGGTCTTAAATAAATTAACATAGAAATAAACATATAAAGTGGCAAATATGTTCTGAAAAATATGTCATTAGGTGATTTCGCTGTTGAACATCATGGAGTGTACTTACACAAACCTAGACTGTATAGCCTACTACACACCTAGGCTATTTGGTATAGCCTACATAGCACTAAAAAGTACAGTATAGTAAATACATAAACCAGAAACAAAGTTGTTTATTATCATCAAGTATTATGTACTGTGTATACTATACTTTGAGATGCAGTAGGTTTGTTTACACCAGCGTCCCCACAAACCCGTAAGTAATGTGTTGGGCATTGATGGCTTTGACGTCACTAGGCCATAGGAATTTTCCAGCTCCGTTATAACCTTATGGCACCACCGTCGTATTTGTGGTCTGCCGTTCACCAAACCATCGTTACGTCAGGCATGACTGTATATTAGTACATATTTCGTATTTAGCAGATGCTTTTATCCAAAGTGACAAATCCAGACAGTCCCTGCGGCAAACAGGAATGGAACCAGCAACCAGTTGCAAATTGTCCATTGGGCAAGTTTGGAAATTTTCCAGGTGTGAGTGCTGGTCTTTTTTCTACAGCCTATAACCCAGGGATGTCCAACCAGTTGGTCTATCTCGGCACCGGCTAGATATACCAAGTGGGACCCCCCCCTCTCTAGTCAGTGGCAAATTCCTGGGCTGCTTTTTGTTGCCAGTCCGCCCCTGCCAGCAACCTTCTGATCACAGGCCTGACATCGTGACCCACTGGGCCACAATCCACCCCCATGACTCATTCCTACTCTACACAGGAAAATACAGCCATGACTACGACACGGCATATACAGCTTTGATATGAATAACCCCTTTAGCAGACTCACTTGGACCCTGTGGGAGACATGGCTTCCTCATCGTCATACGTCCATTCCTCACTGTCATCTGAAACTGAGCGAGAACCCAAACACATTTGTGTGAAGGTACCCAGAATCCTCAGTGTCATCTTTATGAAGCCGTCTGTGGAACATTATATATAAACGCTATATAAAGTATGAAAGACTCACAGCTGCCACTGGACAGGGGAAAGTGATTGGAGGACCTGAAAATGTGAGAATCACAGTCCTTCTGAGCAACAGTGTCAAAGCTAAGACTGTCAGGGATTGAGCACCATATATACACAGAATTTCAATAAAAAAGCGCCTCCGTCAGTTGGGATACCTGCTGCCCATGCTGGTGGTCTCTCCGTTGACTGGTCCACGGCCTGCAGCCTGGGCCGCCTTCTTTCCCAGCTCCATCATCTCCTGGATGTCTAGCTCGACCCTCTCCACTGAGATGTAACCATCTGGTGGACAAAGACAACACACACGCCGCCTGTCAGTCCAGGGTCGCTGCAGCAACTTGCGTCTAAGCTTGGGTGCGCTGAGCTGATATCTACCATACAGAAGTAGGGGACACCACACATACATAAACACAGAAATGCACACTTGTTTATAAATGTGCAGTGAGGTACAAAATTGTTATAATTTCAATGAATTATAATAAACCTTTTAATCATTTTAAATGCATAAAATAAAACAAAAAATACTGGCATCTTAATGCTGTTGTGGTGCGACGCACATAATCTGAGGGTTAGGACAGACATGAAAGCTAATTATTCCTAAGCATTTCAGAAGAATCCATTCTTAGGTTAACCATTTTAGTATTAAAATTCTACTACAAAAAGCTAAATAAGAATAACTCCAGCGAGGCAGTGATGCTGGTGAAATGAAGAACAAATCCATCATTTTGTGTTTACACTGTAAAATTGAAGTACTGCTGAGGTAAGGTTAGCATCATTAGCATCCGCTACTAGCTCGGCACCATCATGGCCACCACGCTCACACTCACAGTTGTTGTCCACGCTCCTCGCCAGCCACTTCCCCTTCGGGCAGTTGGTGGTGCGGATGATGCTGATGATGTCCCCGCTCTTCGCGGCCAGGCCGTTCCTACGGCCTTTGCTGGCCACCGTCACCCTAGCCTGGTATATGACCTCCTCCTGCCCAGTAATCTATATAAATAATAACACTGGCCAATCAGTCACCACGCAGTGCTAATGGCATGCTAATCGCTCTAACAGCCACGGGACAGCACAGCATTACACCTAAACGGCGTGGGTCATACTAATAGCAGCATGTCAGTATTCCAAGTACGAGATCTCCAGACCTGAATGACTGAAACACAGCTGCCTTAATCAAATCTTAAAAATCAATTAAAAAGTAATGACACTCAGCATTGTTTTATTAGAAAGTTTATCTGTTCTGTACTGAAACACGCAGGACACTTTCTGTGAAGCTGGGCATCCAAATGCTGCGATGCCTGACTAATATCACCGTGAAATATACTGCACGTCTACAGTCGACAGCCCGGGGTCCCCCCTGCTTTTCCCCGAGGGCCAAATTCAATTCTATTTTGGGTCGGATGTGGTTGGTGACCAGTATATTGTAGATGGAGTTGGAGGGTCCAGGTTTATGCCTTTAAGCATGGTGTGGAGAATCCACGGGAAGGGGGGGGGGGGCATTGGACAATCAGTTGACCTTGGACGCCCAGAGGTTTCTTTCTCCCTACTTGGGATTTTTTGGTTCCTTTCCTCCGCTGCCATCTGTCTGTCTTTCCTTTCATCATAATAAAGTATTCTGGATCTGAATCTGAACACACTCACGTAAAGCTCCTTGGGGCTACTCTGTTGTGAAAGGCCCTATATAAAAATAAATTGAACTGAACTGAACGTGAATATAAAAAGCATTTAATGGGGTGTGGTAGTGAACTGCAGGGCTGTCGGGATTTCTGAGCTCAATAGCACGTCATGTGTCTGGAATGAGGAAGCATGTAGAAAGCATGTGGAAAGCGTGTGGAAAGCGTGCTGACGATGATGTACACGCTCGGCTGGTGAATCTCCTGCCTCCTTGCCCTCTGTGCCAGGGCACAGAAAATATCACTAAGAACGTGAACTAAATGAGTGAAAAAGTTATTTGTTATTAAAAATTAAATAGAAAATTTGGTCGGGTGGAATGTAGCCAACAGGTTAAATTCTAAGAAAGGAAAAAAAACAACATATAACAGTAACATATTCAGAAAAAGTAACAACAAACCGAAAGTATAAAATGACCCAGTCAATCAAAAACCCAGATCACATTCTGAATTCAAAATGAAAATTTATAATGAAGAGAGAAACAGATAAGTAACCTGGCTGGCACTATACAGCAGGCCTGTATGAACTACATGACAAGCCGGAAATTTCTTGAAGGTCTCTTTCATTGTCATTTTGACTGAGAGAATCACACTTGGGGACATGTGTAAGGAGCTGTCATCCAGATCATAAACATGCAGGGCAAACCCCCCCGCCTGCCTCCTGAAATGTCACCCTGGTGACAGACGGGTGACAGTGTCTCTCACGGTGCATGTATTACACTTTTCCGTACTCACCTCAGATATCGCCCATTGATAAAACTAAGGAATAATGTACAGTCTTTAATAAAATCTGATAATGTGTGCTTTATTCACGTGTGTTGTTTGATTACAAATCAGAAACTATGGAGCACAGAGACATATACAAACATTACGAAGGGCGCTACAAATGCAGCAACTGAAAAATCCTAATATACCAGATTAATGCGTATCATACTTAACAATGATGTCTGTGAGCCATCGCATAATGTAGGGCTACTCTCTTACTGTGACCTCCATGGATGGCGCCCACATTTGTGGGGGGGTTGCTGTGTGGCTAAGGCCACTGTGCCTGTGATCAGAGGGTCACAGGTTCAAATCCCAGCAGGTGACCGGCTGATCCTGTCTGCTGAATCATATGTCGCTTTGGATAAAAGCGTCTTTTTAATAAATTAAATGCACTGGTGCGTTTTAACCTTAGTGGGGCTCCCACAATGTGCCTCCAAATTCTGCTTGTGGAAGAATTTATTCCTATGGCTTTTCTGTCCTCAAAGTCCCCCCCGCCCCACCGCCTCACCTGGAACTTCTTCTTCAGCATGTTCTCCTTCTTCTCCCTCTTTTTCTGCTCTTTCTTCTCCTTCTCCAGACGCTGCTTGTCTTTCTTCCCCAGTTCCTTCTCTCCCAGTCCACTGGCGTCACCTTTCTGCTCGCTCTTCTCCTGGCTGTGAGGGAAGAGAGGTGCCTTTGAGCACAGACTGACACCTCGGTTGGGATGGCGCCTCCCAGTGGCCGCACAGGATATGGGAGGATGCCCTGCCTCTCTCAGTTTCATTAGGACAGACAGTGATGCTCAGTTTTAAACCCAACAGCCCCTTCTATTATATGGTTTGATAATGCAGAATCAGCACATATCACAATTAATGTTAAGTTAACTGGAAAACAGCAAAAAGAGGCAGAAATGGGTCATTTACAATTAATGTCTCGTATATATTTTGGTTTCCTTTACTGACTAATTGGATAATTCTGTCACCAGGCAGCAGAAAGTAAATAGATACCTAACCCCCAAATTCTCACACCAATGAAAACCAAAACCGATGATTTCTTGTTATCTACTGATTCTAAAAATGCATCAGTGCTTATCATTTTGAAATCATTATTCATGGATTGAAGAAGAACTTTTGGGTTAGAAGATTGGGCAGGAAAGACACGACGATCCCTGTGGCAAGGACATACCGGGATTTTCGGAACCAAGGATTCCTGGGGGCTTCGGGGGTCTGGACAGAAAGAAAACGGGAAAACACGAGAATGACGGTTAAGGCCGGAAAAAGATGGAATATCAGAATGTACTCATAATGAGTATATGGTATTATGTGACAAGAGCAAAACAAAGGCGAAAAGCACATTATAAATTACTGTCAGGCTTCTCTCACAGTATAACAAATCGAACAGTTTGAAACACGATCACAGCGATAATAACAAAACAGTGATGAATGCGTTTAAAGCCATAGAATGTGCTGCCATAACTGATTGTGAGTGATCAAAGACATCAACAGAAATGTACTGTTGTAGTTACTCTTTTCTCATTTTTTATTAATTGTGCAGTGTGGCACCAAACCCCATTTACCCAAAGCATTTACCGTTCCCTGTGTTTCATAGGGGTCTGTAAAACAGAAACAAACAAAGGTGAACAAATTTAAATATACAGTTTACTTTGTTTCTCTGTCATACAGATCAAATCTTAGTCAGATAAGGATTTCATAAATATCTTCCACACAGGTACAGTCAGTACCTATGCCAGGATCTATACCAGACAGTGTGGAAGATCATATTCGTAATGTGCCATTTTTATCTCGAAGGCACATAGCCTTGTACTGGAGATCTACTGATATGACATCATAATGCAAGCAATACAGAAGCCGTCTCACTACTGCCAAAGGTTATCTTACTTTTGGGGTGTCCGTCACGTTTGCGCCTATTTAGACCCTTGTGGGTCTTCTTCTCACCCTGAGCATCTTTGTGACTGGCAGGGCTTTCATTTGCACTCTGAACCCTAGAAAGAAAAGTCATAAAAGAAGTCAGTTCTGTCAGGGACCTCATAAATTCTATATTAAAGTACTGATAAAATGCACATGAAAATAAAAAACATACTCATTTCAGTCAAAGTTTCATACAATCACATTACCCAGATACTGGCAAGAGGTCAGCAATGGGCCCAGTCATCTCAGCAAGTGGATTATTGTGATCCAGATCTCCATGGCCCGATTCCTCAAATTTTGTAACGTCATAGTCCTTAACTTCAGGTTCTGCAGCTTCAAACTCAGGGGCTTGAGGTTCTGCAGGGTTAAACTCTGGTGTCCAATGATCTGGAAAATCTGAAGCTACCAACGTTGAAACTTCAAATTCCTCGAGGTCTGGACCTTCAGTTTGTGACCTCACAAGACCTGGATCTTCAGGGACTGACTCTTGTTGTGCTGCAAATTCAAGGTCTGCAACAAATGCACAAAATACTACAATGCACATCATCTGAGGCTACCAAATACATGCCTGAATTGATGAATTGAAGTATTCTGCTCATAAATTCTTCAATAATATGGACCAAATATGTTATTAGCCCTGTAAACTACAAAGGCTTTCCCATTTGTGCGTTGCAAAAAATGATTCAAGAATCACATTATGCTTATATATTATTCTTGTGTTTCACATTCGGAGATTCGATCTCCACAACTGGCCTTAGTGGCTTCAGTGAGAAAGGACCCAAAGAATTTTTTTAGAAACTAACTTCAAAACCTGGCCTTCCGCAAGTGACAGAGTGTCATTCTTGAGGTGCTGAGCAAATAAAAGGCTCAGAACTGAGACAAACATGTCAACAAACACAGGCACTTCTCCCCCGCTGATGTTATGAAAAGAATGTTCTCCTTCGTTGCACGTTTCTCACAATAAGTTAAAGAGCCTTTTCATTGAGGCCGTCTTGTGATTCTGTAACTCTGATGTTTGCATGGTTCCCCTTTGCAATTAAGACTGAAGCTCTACCTCACAGGCTCCCTGACAGCTCCCTGATACGTCTCACTGCACATAACCCCAGTGTTACAAATACGATATTTCCGATCCTCGCCCTTCTTATAAATCAAGCTTGACACAATGCAGCCTTTTGATATGTAGCCTAGCCTGGCCTTCAAAACCCAGCACACCCATTTCTCAGCTCATTTAAATTTCACCGAGTGCTGGCTGTTTATACCATACAATATAAATTTGTATATATATCAATGTGATGATATCATCATTCTGTCTGGAAAAAAGGGTAAAATAAATCAAAGTGACCTTAATTCCAAATTCTAGCCTTGGGTTAGGATCAGCCAATCCATTTTTTCTACACATACAGATTATTTGTATTTATGGGTACACTTTAATAAACACACAAAAAACATACTTTGAGATAAGCCATTAATCTCAGCAGCTGGTGGAGAATCAGAGCAGGTTTGGGTGCCTATCTCCATCAGTGGGTCCTGATAGTCTGTGGGAGGCAACACCAGCAGAATGCTATCCATGCTCCCGGGGTGCACCTCCTCTTGGGGTATGCTCGTTGTTTCACTAAGTGGCAACGGCTGAACTGGGGAGATCTTCATCTTAGCTTTCTGTAGAGCTCTCAGAACACGCCTATCACAGGGTGGGGTCTTGCACAAAACAGGGTCAACTTCAGCCTTTGGTTTTGTGGATTCAGCTGCAGCGGGGCGATCCTTTTTGGGAAAGCAGGTCCCCCAGCTTTCACCCAGCTCACAGTCTGGGATTCCATTCTCCAACTTCTGGGCTTCTGTGAAGGATTTTGCTGGTGCCTGGGTCTCTGTGAAGGCTATTGCGGGTGCTGGGGCCTCTATGAAGGCTTTCATGGGTGTCTGGGCCTCTGTGAAGGCTTTTGCGGGTGTCTGGGTCTCTGCGAAGGCTATTGCAGGTGCCGGGGCTTCTATGAAGGCTTTCACAGGTGTCGGGACCTCTATGAAGGCTTTCTTGGGTGTCGGGGTCTCTGTGAAGGCTTTGGTAGGTGTCGGGGTCTCTATGAAGGCTTTGGCGGGTGTCATGGCTCGTGTCTCTGCAGTCCCGCAGGCTGCTCTGGGGGAGCCCTTACTGGTTTGGGGGGGTTCCTTGTCAGGATTTAAGGTTGGGTTTGAGCTGACGGCTGGACTTTCCCATTTTGGCGGTAGACTTTTGCCAGGAGTGAGCAGTGCCGGCCCTGAGGTTTTACCTTCTTCTGCAGACACAGGTACGGCCGGCTTCACCATGCTGACCTCTTCCTTTTGGTTCAGATCCTGGACCTGTGCGCCGAACCTGGGCTTCTTATCATGCTCTTTGCCTTTGGGGGATGTGGGGGATGTGGGGGACGTGGGCTGACATTCTGGCCACTTCTTGCTTAACCCCTTATTGTCATCTTTGAAGACCACTCTTGGTATGACTGGCATCTTGTTCTCCACGGCTAAATTGATGGAGGTCAGAATGGAGGAGCGGCCCCCGGAAGGGGGGATCTGCCTTCGTTTCTCTGGAAGAGCAGGTTTGCTTGTTAACTGTTTCAAAGCTGCCTCTTCCTGAAACTTGGCCCGCAGGGACTTAAAGTCAATTGCCTCCTCACTTGGACCCTAAGTGAAAAAAATATGCATAATGTGAGAAATGTTCATATCTGGGAAAAAAAATGTGATGCAACCAAGAGTAGAACGAAAAGCAAAATATCATTGGCAAATGTGGTTGAAAGTTTTTTGTTAAAACCTTTAATATGTATGGTAAACATTTATTGAATTAATAGAAAAATACTCCATCTGCTTATTAACTCAGAACACTACACTCAACCTGGGCAGTGTATCTGAAACATTTGTTAGATACTTTAGATAGATAGATAGATAGATAGAGCGTAAATCAGGGAAAACAAAGGTCTTGCATAAAAATGTGTATAATTGCATATATACATACATATTATTCACACATGCTTATGTATAGTAATAACATTGGCAACACGCTTACGGGAAGCTCGGCATAAACACAACAAGGAAGATTTTAAAGAAAACTTTTAAACTATGTATAAACACATACATAAGAATAAACGTTTAAGTACCACCATGTGCACATTAATTTGGCTGAAAGTTAACGTTAAGTATCTCGCAGGAGGATAGTGATGTAGAGTGTAATGTTAAATCTAGGTATTGCTGACTTCATAGTGTAACGCTTAGAAACTGTCACTTAATTACACGTTATTTTCATATTAAGAAAATTTTTATTCTCTTACCTGCTCCATGGTCGATCTCGTGTAAACGTCCCTCTAAAAACTGGATGAAGAGTATCCTTTTATTTCTGGGAAACCTTCATACTATGTATATGATTTTCCCCTACATTAATTCACGATACAAGATGCCGGTGCAGTTCCCGTAGAAGGGAAGCTTATTTTACTGCAGCATTTGTGAGACCCCGGCTTCTCTCTGCTGCCAGACCTGGTTCTGGGTTGCAAATATTCCAGAGGACGGACGATTCACGCAGAAATTATTCAGTCAGTCAGGCTTGTTCGACTTGTCCTGCCTCGGTGGCGCGCAGCGCGGTCCGCCTCTCCTGGAATGCCGCAGATCAGGTGCACCAGTGCGGCCACATTACTCCATACGACAGTGCGCTACATTACTTTAGTGATCCGCATTAATGTCCCTAAAGCACGTCTATTTTTTACAAATATGCCGTATGGGATTAGGACCCTAACCCCTAACACCCCCCCCCCCCACCCCCCCCCCAGATAATGATGCCTCCTCGTGGACTTGTAAAGTTACCTGCAATAGATTATATGTGAACAAAGTGCAGTTTCATGTTCAAAATCTGTAAACTGTGATCGGTATAGTTAAGGTCTGCCTTATCGTGCTGTACGAGAGCACTTTCAATTTCAGGGCAGTCCGAGCTGAATAATTAGATTTATTATTATTGAAATACATTTCCTCATGCCATGTGCTTTATTATCAATACCTATAATCCAAAATCTACCTGAATATAATAATTTAGATAATCACAACTGCCATAACTATGGTATGTTAGACCATCCCCCATGATACTTGAGGACCTAGGGAAAGGACTGTTCTGATTTTCAGTGGACCGCCATGTTACCCAAGTCAGTGTCGTTTCATCTTTCTTTAAGTCTTTAGAGAGTAGAGCATCTCCTTAATGTAGCAGCACATTATGCATGGAATGAGAGGGAAAGACATCCTGCCCATATTAGAAAACTGTAAAGCCTTTGGGTAACAACCTTTTACGCATTCTTGACATTATAAACACATGCTTCTCTCAGTCAGGCATCTTAAGACTTTTGCTGCAGGATAAAATCATCTCTCAGCATTGCATTTAGTCCTTTTTCATTTCATAAAATGCACACATTTAATTTCCACAATATACCTCAGCTTAAACCGATTGTCTGACTTATTTATTTATAATGTTATATTATATATCTGTTACAAAATAATAAAACATTCCTTTTTGGTGTAAATATTTTTAAATGGTGACAGGCCAAGAGGTACTTGTGGTGTAGTACGATTGGCAGCATTATGGTAAGCTCAACGGAACAGCTATTTGCTGGTTAACGAGGACTGGGAAAGTCCATTTGTCACCCAGGCTGAGTCCATCCCCACCTGGAGTGAACTAGACCCTGCACACCAGTCATGAAGCATTAGAAGATGGGCTAAGAAAGTAATCCTAAGCGAATGACACTGAATGAGCATCCATAAGTGAGTGGCCCTGAGTGAGTGACCCTAAGTAAGTAATCCTAAGCGAATGACCCTGAATGAGCATTCATAAGTGCGTGACCCTGAGTGAGTGACCCTAAGCGAATGACCTTGAATGACCATTCATAAGTGAGTGACCCTGAGTGAGTGACCCTAATCGATCGTCCATAAGTGAGTGACCCTGAGTGAATTACCCTGAGTTATCATCCATAAGTGAGTGACCCTATATTTCTTACCTCTCCCATCTGCATGAGGGACAAACACCCATTAAAATTTAAAGGATAGCCAGAAAAAAAATCTGTAGATCTCACAATCTCTCAAAGTTCCTAACTAAGATGACTGGATTAGTTGACAATTAGCATTAAAAGGGGTCAAATACCAGATTAAAGTGTTAAAGTCAAGTCTAAGACCCAGTTTTAAAGAAGCATGGCTAAACAAAGAGATTAGGTAGATAGATAGATAGATAGATAGATAGATAGATAGACAGACATCCAATTAATCAGAAGAATCTCCTATTTAATCCACACCCACAGCTGACACAGATATTTAATTAAGCATACAGTCATTATCACCAGAAAGGGTGGTTGTTCCACAAGGACAGGTTAGTGACTTTCCTCTTGGCCCCATCATAGGATGTCATCTTTCCAACAAGTCAGTCTGCCTCTTTTCTGCCCTGCTAGAGTTGTCCTGGTTAAACACAAGTGAAGCTATTGTGATACACAAATCATCTGGGATCAAGTTCGGATATGAAGAGGTTGGCCACACAAACCGAGAGAAATCCCGAACATCAACAACCAACCTTAACGGCAGCAAATCCAGCGATGATCCAGCACTGCGGGACGTCCAGCAGAAAAGCAGAGGCTATTAAAGTAACAATGAACTGCCAACTTCATATTAATACCCTCGATTTCATAAAGAGACGTTAGACAAGCAGATACTTTTGGCCATATTGGATGGATGGATGATGGATGGATGGATGGATGATAGATAGATGAACAGAACAGTAAATGACACCCATATAGAGTTTTTGCAGCGACTTCTTGGTTAATCTGCTCATGGAGTCCTAATAAAACACTATACTATTGGTCAAACTGGTCAGGTTGGATTTCTTGCCCAAGAGGGTAGATGCTCGTCATTCCACAGAGTCCTATGCGGTGCTGACAGTTTGAGTCGGCAGCAGTCCAGGTAGGCAGGGTTCCTGAGCTCTAATGGTATCTCGATTTGAATAGCTAGAGCTGGTTCTGGTAACCTTTGTTTGAATGCTGTGAGTAGAGGATGCGTGAACGAGAAACTAACCTGGAATTGCTCCAAAAAGATAAGACACATGGGGAGAGGTTATGCTGCCTCATTCAAAAACACAAGCGACGCAGTGTAAATGTAACTTCCTGTGGGCCTCCCACGCTTTTGCTCAATCGCAAGCTAACTCTGGAGCAGGACTCTGGAGAATGTGAAGATGAAACTTGGAGGATGAGCTGTCACATAGGCGGTAAACCGCAGGAGAGCCTGAAGCAATAATGGAATGCAAAGCAATGCCGTGGCAGCACATTCACTGATCCCAGGTCAGTGAGTAGGAGTGCCAGAACCTCGAGAATTTCAGAACGAAACTCTGGAGAAGTCTTACACTAAATCAGAGTATTATGGGCTTGTTAAATAACTGAAGCTCACTGTATGTGCATCCCACAATGACTATTATTCTTATTTTTCTCTGACAGGGAGAACAGGGACTAGCTAGACACCAAAGAGAGGGACCATTGCTGGGTTGTTGCCCTCTAGGAGAATCACAATGCTTGGCAGTAGGGCATTATTATGTACAGTATGGTTACTCGATCTGCAGTGCGATAGAAGAGGGTGTCATTCATTTTCAGAAACCGAAACCAAACTAGTGCTTGTAGGACTATGACCGAAAACCTCATCCTCTCAGAACTTTCTGTACTAACCTACTCAACCCACCATCCGGGTCAGCAGCTGTACACTCACACTTGTAGGAGGCACCATGCTCTGTGTGTGTGTGTGTGTGTGTGTGTGTGTGTGTGTGTGTGTGTGGGGGGGGGGGGGGGGGGGGGG
>JAODKC010000036.1:21326844-21338699 GCA_026777985.1 Mormyrops attenuatus
CCCTGGGCGGGATGTCAGTCCATCACAGGAAGTATAGGGCATAAGGCTGGGTACACCCTGGGCGGGATGTCAGTCCAACCCAGGAAGTATAGGGCATAAGGCTGGGAACACCCTGGGTGGGATGTCAGTCCATCACAGGAAGTATAGGGAGGTAGGGAGGTAGGATCCAACCCGTCCGCTGTGGAGGTGTGAGGAGACGCTGAGTGACCCTCTTCAAGCAAAACAACAAGTCCAAAAGCAAGCGGCACATCCACTTACAATGTTCATGTTTCTGTTTTTTTCTTTTGTCAACAAATTTAGTTTCTTGTGCTGCTTTATTTTATTGAAAACTGATCCAAGAATTGCTATGGAAATGAAAAAGAAGAAAAAAAAAAAGACATTTAAATTATTTTAAGCCAAACACTAAATCAGCACTAAACTAACTGGCCTCGAAGAAACATTTTATGCCGAGACACAAAAAATATATATTTTTTTTTTCCTAGGCAAAAACTAAGCTAGTTCAGCTACAGATTTGGTGAATGTGTGTATGTGGGAAGTGTTAGTATGAAAACATGCCAAAGACAAGTCATGTAGATTTGTATGGGTGCCTACCACAGTGTATTGCTAATGCTGTGCATCAGTGCGCAGCGATGTCCTGCCACGGTGTCAGTCCACACAGGACCCAACCCTGCTCAAGGAGAAGTGCCACCTGATGACGTTTCACGCTCTTATGCAATGAAATTCCACCCATAGCATAGCATGCAACCTCAATCTCCACAAAGGCCCCTATTATTAAGCAGAGCTTTCATTTTTCAAGGTGCTACAGGATTCAATACTAAGCTATTACCTAAAAAATAAAGAAACCTTTATTTGTCTGAACATGATATAAGAGTAAAATATCTACTTCAGTTAACTAAAATGCTATGCAGCATTGTAATGTAGTGGAAGGCTGTTTTTTTTCAATCAGTCGCATACAGAAGAAGCAGACCGTGCGTTTTGCATGTGTTTATTGGTAACAGTATTACATAGTGGCATCCATAAACCAAGAGAGCATGATGAGATTCTAAAAAACCCACGGCCGTATGTTTACAGAAAGATAAAAATAATGTCGATTTACATTAACAAATCGTTAGCTGAGGTAAAGTTAAAATAAGTCTACAAACATACTCAAACAGTAATGTTTCCCTTTTTCTTACCTTTTTAAATTCAGTTAAGAGCTAAGAGTTGAAAAAATCACTCAAATCAAAACAGGCCTCTGGCTATGAAATAGGAAGTGGATAACAGCACAGTCGTTTACAGAGACCTTCACACTCAGTTCCACGTCCTTGGTGCTCGCCAAGCCCACACAGCGAGCGCGTGACACGTCTTCCCATCGGGTGGCCGTGGGGATGAGTACGAGGCTCTGTCACATCCTGCTGGACACGGAGCGAGTCGTGGTGGCTTGATGGCCTTTTGCGTTTCTGGACGAGAGCTACACACACTGTTCTTGCTCTGGTGACGCAGCTTACTCAAAGGATAGGTTACGCAGAGATGTATGACGTGGAAGTGTGGCGGAAGCTGGGCAAGAGCATTTTGTGTCTTGGGCGATGGTTAGATATCAAAAGGAGCCGTCAAAAACACAACGGCGTGGTGTCGAAGGGCAACGGTCTGCTGGTTAAATTTAAAGCTACAGGTGAAATGAAAACACACACACTGCAAGAGCTCTGGGTTAATGTGGCAGGTGAAAAGTCACTGGTCCTGTAAACAGGCCGCGGAAACGTGATTTTTTAAAACTCACATTGATTAGTGCCCTAATACTGGAGCGAGCACTGTAGGGAAACAGAGCTCAAATGAGCATGTTTTTGTGGAGCTGATTCTGACAACAGCCGTTAAAGGGAGCGTAAACGCCAACACCCACTGCCCTGCGTGGACATGGTGCTTTTCTAACCCTTAAAATCACATACTTCAGACTTTTGAAGGCTCTCCTGTCGTCCTTGAGATTTCTCTCAAGATCACAGTTAAAATTATGGGATGTCTAAAACGCAGGACAAAGAAGAGCTTAAAATCGCACAGAAAGTCTGTTGTCAAGCCAAGGTATAAAAGTAATCGGGTGGTAAGGGAGGCAGGCTCATGAACTCGAATCGCCCCCTTAAATTTGCAACGACATAAGAAATCAAACAGTCATGAATGATTTCAGGACACACAAGTAGCGTAAACCATCGATAGACTCACTGTATTGCTTGGGTACAACTACAACGGAGGCCTGTCTATTTTATGGCACAGAGGTCCTGGTGAAAAATGAACACTATTATTTACAAAATTAATTTGGCAAACTTTAGTTCAGATGCCTTAAAGCCATTTTTAACCTAAAATACATATAGAGACGACCCCAACGGCTCCCGTGACTTATAAAATAAAAACTCATTTTGTTTTGTGTTTTAATTAGTATTGTAGAAAAGTTATAGGTAAGGAAGAGTTCCATCACAGAATCAGTGTTGCCATGTCTGTGCCCAGCGATGCCCATGTTGCCTGAAGCCCCACCCACTCGCGCCTCAGCCAGTGCCTTCACACGCACTTCACCAAATGGGGATCCACAGCTGGTCTTTTCTGCATAGCAGTCTAGCAGCAGAAGGAATCGTGGGAAGAGCGAAACGTCTGCTGACCGCATCCGCAGTACCGAACGGCAAAACTGTGAAGGCTGTGGCGGCCATCTTGCGGACTTCCAAAGGGCACACTCTCTGCGAGGGAGCCCGGTGCGTAGGAGGAGTAAGGCTGGGGGGGATCACACATGGCCATGGACCAGCATCTCCTGTCCCTCAGCAGATCCGTGAAGAAAGCACAGTAGAAAATAGGGTCATGAAGAAAGAGTAACAGAGTCATTTCTCCTCTTGTTTTTTTTTTTGGGGTGGGGGTGGGGAGAGCAGCCTGGCACTGTGGCCACCCGGACCCCTGCTGTGTCAGTCCCGAGTCCCCCTGTCACCCCCATGCACACAGCCAGGGGCCAATAAAGTTCCTCAGCATTCCTGCTTCTTCCCTTTGCTTATCTGGGCATAAAGGGGATCCTTTCCCTGCAGATACGGGAGACAGGAGGTTAGTATGTTGGGATTAGGGGAGGCGCCACCCAGGGCCGAAAATCTCTGAACATCCAGTGGGGAAAGGAGAAAAGACAGAGAGAGAGACAGAAAGACAGAGAGAGAGATAGAGAGAGGGGAACTGGCAAATCTAGAAGAGGAAAGCGTGATGTGGCCATCATTTTGTAAAAGATAATAGAATGATCATTCTTTCCTCATTTCACACAAAAAAAAAACACACAGGGAAGGAAAAAAAAGATAACATTAATGTAACATCCTCCTGAAAACACCAAGCGCAATATGAGTAATTCCACTAAGGACAATTTGCAGTTAAAAACGGAAGGAGACTTTTTTGCCAAAGTGATCCAGGTCTCCTCTGACTGCAGTGGCCATCCATGGTAAGGTGACGCAGTCCGTACGCGTGAACAGCAGGTGGCAGTAGTGCCCTTAGCACTAACACTGTAACAGCAGATCCTGAGTCACATGTAACGATGCATTTGCTCACTGGAGCTGAACACTCAATACAAACACATAAATGTAAACCACGGACGAATCGACCAATCCGAAGGGAGGGAGTGACGGTGTATTTAACTCTGCCTCACGTGTGTGTGTGCGTGCGTGTGCTTTTAAAGCTATGCCAAGCACATGGAAAAGAGAGAAATGCAGTCTCAGTAAATATGGGAAATACAGCCAAGATAATGCCGGCTCGCTCTTTCGTCTATTATCACTATAAACAACAATTGCAGTTTTTTATAGTTCATAAGTATGTGGCTCTAAACGGTCATTAAAAAAACCCTGGAGTAAAAATGTAAACGTTTAAGAGCCTTAAATTGAGCTTTAAATCGAGCAATAATCATAAAATTGGTACCAAAATCCCGACGCCACATTAACATCTGCTGCTGTTTGCTGTCACACCGAGTCCCGGCATTTGGCGGAGGGGGTGGGGCAAAGTGACAGGGTGACCTCACCAAAGGGGGGGCTTGTCTCTGAGGGATGCTGCCGGGGAGCTGTCGGAGCTGAGGTGCCGCGTCCTGCCCTGGTCACTCTGTGTGTCCCCATCTACCGACCCCCCCCCCCCCCCGTCCCAGACCGAGCTTTTCCACAGCGGTGGGTGATCGGCAAATAGCCCATAAGGACACGCCATGCAGACGACTGCGGGGAGCCAGGGGTGGCGTGGAGGACAGGCATGAACTCTTAGTGCCAGAGACAAATGTCACCACTGACCGGGACAAAAAGGGCCCTGAGAGCATGGTACGGGGCTCGCAGTGAGGTCATCGGACACGGGTGACTCTCACCGAGACCGGAGGGGGGCTCACGGATGGCGTTAGCAAAAGCCATGGCTCAACTATTAGTGTCAAAAGGAAAGTCTACTGCGTTTCGGCACTTTGTTGCAGAAAGGGGGCTGGCCATGCAATGCCCCCCCCTTCCCCCCTGAAATCAGTCACTAACAAAACCCACAAAGACACAAGTGCTCAAAAAATGGGTGCCTCCACAGCACTGGTGAGCACTCACTGTCTTTTATTCCCATACAAAGAAGCTTTCGCCTGAAATAGTAATACAGGAATACTCCTCTTTTTCTGGCTCACTGCCTGTTTAAACAGTTCAGCGGTATATAAAAATATAAACACAGAAAACATCCATGTTAAAGCTTTAAAGTTTGCACGTTACAGATATGGATTTACCATAAACTCCACACTTGTGATTTTTCAAGCTTGGTCCTAACGTGTTTATTTCTATTTTCTTTTATCTCGTTGTGAAACTCAAGGCCCTTTAAGGGATCTTGAATTCCGGAATGCTCGGACGCATATAATAAATGTGTGCGCTGCATTCAGTCTCGGCAGTGGTGGTATGTTATAAAGTAGCCAGGGTCACCATTTCCGATGGAGAACGGGCACCAAAGACTCAGTGGGTTCCAATTAAATGGCGAGAACCCCCAACACTCTTATTTGCTATCTGGGATCTATTAAATCAGCTTCATTATTAAACATTAACAGGTTTAATGAATTCATCTTTAATTCATTGGGGGCTCTGACAGGGAGAGTATGTCAGGGCAGAGGAGAAGGAGCACTTGAATAATATAGAGGGTCTTAATGAAATAATTTCTTCTGCACAAAGCAGGAAGGTGCTCAGGCCAAAGCTACTGCAACACAAACTATCATTTTAGCATCAGTCTCGTTTCATGGTGGGAGTTCGCTGACCGCAGCGCTGAAAACGCTTTCTCTGGCTCTGAGACTCTTAAAGAAAAGGGCTCCAGGAGACTCACACTCTCACCGGCAAGCTCACAGATACTCACCTCCTTCTGAATGCTTGGGAGAGAGACGTGACGCCACAGACGGACACACGAGCATGGCACATACCCCAAGCACGGCAAGCAGGTACATCAAGGGGGCGTGGCATGACGTGCGGGGCAAGGAGGGCAGAGGGATTGTGCAAGCTGGGGTCGGGGGCGTGCTCAGTCAGCTGGCGGCAAGGCGGAGGAGGAGAGGGAGAAGAAGGACAGATACCTACCCTGACCTGCGCTATCTAGCTACCGACCTGTGGATCGGGCTGCTTGGTGGGGGGGTCTGCTGAAGGTTCTGAGGGGGGTTCTGCCAGGGGCTCACTCGTGGAGGGGGACTGAGATCCCCCAGCCTGGAGGAGCAGACAAGAGACCAGCTGAAAGGGAGAGCTGGGGAAAAAATGGGGAGGCAGAAAGGGGAAAGATGGAGGGACAGAAAGAGGGGACAGACAGGACGACAGAAAAGAGGACAAAGGACAGATGGGGGACGGAGAAAGAAAGAAAATGGAATAGGTGGGAAGACGGATGGGGCAAGCAGATAGACAGACAGGACATGGAGGGGACATATGTGGGAGAGACTGGACAAAAAAGGGGACAGACAGACAGAGGGACAGAAAGGAGAACTATCAATGGGACAGAAGCAGGGACAGACAGGGAATGGAGGGATCTCCACATGAGCAATTTCACAAGTTTCACTATGAGAACGGAAATCATCACGTAATAGACTGGCTCTCCATCAGTCCGTCATGCATTGCAAACACATGCTTCAGTTCCACGTTCCAGTCCCTACAAATAAGGCGACATCTCAAAACATTTGTATTGCGCACTCGAAAAGACACGATAAACAGAAGAATATCTTCAGGGAGCCACTTAACGTGAAATTGGAATGAGACACCCTTTATCCTACGACGGAACACAGCTCCCACATTGCCTCACTGCTCGGTGCCCAATCACGCTCCTATGATTCCTGCAGAAACTTCTGTCAATACAGCCTTGAGCTGTAAGCCTTTATAGCTACATGCAGTGTGTCAGAGCAGTGTGGGAATCGCGGCCCCGGGCCCCTGTGTGGCCCCCTCTGGTGGACTGTGCATGCTCCTTTGTGCTACATTGTTTTTCGGCTGACTGACATCTCTGAATGCCCCCTGGGTGGAGTGTTTGTGTGCCCTGCCACGGCCTGGCATCCCGGCTGAGGTGAGTCACCACTGCCTGAGGGGGGGTGGAGCCCCTGAGAATAAGACCATTAGCATCAGAGAGACGACGAAAGAAAGTGTCTGTCACAACAAGCAGTATGAGTATTACACAGTAACACTGCCGCTACTGACAGACGCTGTGGGAACGCGCACAGACACACACACACACACACACACACACACACACACACACACATTTCTGTTCATATATTTGTGGAAACTCTCCATTCATTTCTATGGGAAAAACTCTAATCACAACATAACAACCTTAACCCCTACCCAGCCATAACCTTAATCTTAAGTAACCAACAAGAATGCAAGACTTTTGGCGTTTTTAGTTTCTTGACTGCATTCACCAAAAAAATGGTCCCCACAATGTCAAAATACCCCCCCCATACACACACACACCTACTTATAAGGAAACACTTTGTATTTTCTAGCATATTTATATATAAATAAGGTACCCTAATTAAATGTAGTCACAGTTCATATACAGCATTCTTTTCATGTTCAAAATTGTGCATACATAATCATATAATATAAATGTCAGTTAAAAAAAATGTACAAAAAAAATCTTTTAAGTTGGCTAAATTAAGCTAGTTCATGAAATTAAAGGTTTCTCTGGTGCCATACGATCCAGATCCTTGTTTCAGTTTACTTATATGACAGTAAGTATATTTAGACTAAGCATTTCCCTAAAATGACACAAGCATGTTGAGTAGATTGGACATTTACAGCAGCAGCTTCCTAGAGGAACATGTCAAGATGAGGGGGGTGTGAAAGGTGTCCGACACACCTCACTTACGAGGTGACGGTAGCTAATGCCAGCCCAGTCTGACAGCAGCTATCAGCTCCATCTGTTCCGGTTTCATTGTGGGGTGGCAGAGCAGCCCCAGCCCCCCCCCCCCACCACCACACCGTGGGCCTTATTCTGGAAAGACAGGCCTGCTTTCATCTCAGGTCCTACACTGTGACCCGCCTTCTCGAACCCAAGACCCTCATACTCACAGCGTCCTCCTCTCCGCTCCGGCTTGGACTGCCCTCGGCCTCGCCAAAGGAGTCATCGGTGGGGGGGTCGCTGGCATGTGAGGCTGACGATTTGGAGGGGGAGCTCTGCCGAGGGGCCGGAGTCGGGGCTGAAACGGGAAGGAAAGGGCTGGACGTTAGGATCCAGGGACACCTTCTCAAGGACTGTCCTGCTGTCCTGCGTCCTACTGAGGCAATAAGCATAAATACCGTTTAACAGGCTCCATATAAGGGGCCCATTTGTCATTTAGCCAAAAATCACTGATTCACACAAGCTCTGATTTACTGCCTAATTGACTTAGGATATCACTGCTAACCCAGCTCACTGTATAAGGGAGACATGAAAATGTATGTAAAGCACCCCTGACATGAGTACATTTGAAATAAGCTACAAGGGTTCTTTCAATGAGCCATAATCTGGGTAATCACCAGTACGAGTCTTGGCATTTCCTGACATTTAGACAGAGGTATTAAGGCTTCTCCATACTGGGGGTAGCGACCCATTCTGCAAGTGCCCAGCGAGATATGTGGTCATGTTTACCCCGTCACTGGATCATTTCAGGTAGGATTCATGGAGGTGAGAGGTTAAAGACCAAACGCTCTACAGTGAGAGCACCCTTAGCTGCCGCAAACTCAACAGAAATCAGGTCCCATTGGCCACAGTCTATTCGCTTCTTTATGTTCTCACGAAACCAAACTTAGACCCAACTTGCAAATTGGACCACAGAACCATGTCCGAATCACCCAGCTAAGACACATGGGACATCTGGACACTGAGACTGGTGTTTAAATAGCCAGGGACCTAACCAGGGAGCCATAACAGCCTAAGCTAAACACATAACCACATTAACCAGATATGGGTTTCTCTACAGTTACTCCAAAATGCGGACAATAAGGGTGTTCTTGCGGAATAAGAGAGAGATCCACCACAGCGGGACACAACAACAGCACGATCCCAGCTGTGGGAGTATCTGCCCACTGTCGGTGGATGTCTCACTCGCTCGCGCTGACACCATCTCACTCGGCAGCAATTAGCACCATGAGATGTGAGACGTCTCGCAGGAGCACGTGTGATGACCGCTCCCCAAAACTGGCGGTTTCTTCCTCAGGTGGCCCGCCATCTTCTACTCTTACTTGCCACGTTTGGACAGGGAAGTAGGAAAAACAGGAATACTACCCAGAAAACCAGTCAGAGTGGTGCGGGGGGGGGGAACTCACGGGAATTGGTGGAGGGCGTGGTGGACGTGACGGGCGTCAGGTTCATCTGAGAGATGTCGAAGTCGTCGCAGTCGTCGGCGTCCTGGGCCACGCCCATGCGCCCGAAGTAGCTGCTTAGGGCATCGGTGGCACTTGCCAGGCTGGCCTGCTCGCCTCTGCGTCCCCCTGCCACCGTCGCCAGCTTTGCTGCCTGGAAGTCTTTGAACATCTCCTTGCTGACCTTCTGCCGGGAACGGTCAGCATGTGGGGGACTTGAGGCGGCGGCGGCGGCAGCTGCTGGGGGCTCGCAGGACGGGGGCACGGCCGCTACCGGCGCCAGCGCCTGGAACATGGCCGCCGGCAGCGGACCCACAGTTTGCGTCGGCATGAAGGCAGCAGGGGGAAAGGCGCCCGCCATGGTGGCCCATTGCTGCTGGGTGCCAGGGAATAGGCCGGGCTGGCCCCAGATCACGGGCTGGGTCCCGGGGATGACCTGAGCCACTGGCACAGGGGGCTGCATGCCGAACGCCAGTGGGCCCTGGGCCGCGAATGGCTGCTGCCCCCAGTGGGCAGGCTGGACGGCTCCCATGGTGACGTAACCTAGGCAACGGGGGGGGGGGGGGGCAGGGGTGGGCCGGGCCCCGGCATTTGTTATTATTATAATTATTAATTAAACGTTATAAATGTTAAAATGAACGCTCGTATTAATTTGACCAAATATTTCACTAATATCTTGTTTATAGACTGAACAGGCTTTTTATAGACGGAAAAAAACAATCTGAATGCAATAAAACAAAAATGATATGAATGGAACACTGGAAAACAAATCTGCCTAAAAAGTTCAAGTGTTAAAACACACAGCCCACATCGGCTCTGTATTATTCTTGCAAAGACTGGCCATTAAAGTTCTTTTTAGAGCCTTAGTGAAAATGGCTTGCAGTCCTGATAGCCTGCGCGCGGGCATGACGGAGGGTCAGAGAAAAACACAGGCCCTCTGCTGCCCTCATGCTACAGCAAACACAGGAAAACCTGTAAATTAAAGTTGTATATGAAAATTAGATGCTGCGATTTTCATGGCTGGAGAAGAGGATGAAATCTGTTCAGACCAACTCAATTTAAGCCCCCGAACACTGGCGACTCCAGACGCTACGGCTAATCGCATTACATAAGGGGGCCTATAGGATATTTATTTTGGCAGATTGGCTGGCGACGCGCCGGCATTTTACAGTAAAATGACTAATGTACTAACGTGTTTCCATTTGCATATAGAGTGCCGCCAAGATAACCTGCGCGATACGTGGCGTTTCAATTAAATTCTGTTTGCATTTCCAGCAACGGCTGCAGCTCTCAGGTGTTTGATGTGGGAGTCGCCTTGGTGCATGAATATGAATAAACGCTGCTTTGGGGCCCGCTTCAGAGGCAAGGTGGGGCCCCACAGCCAAAGGGGGCGTCTAACGTGGACAGGGTCCAGTTAATTAAAATGTGAAACGTAAAGAACGAAAAAGAGAGATGACCTTCATGTTGTACTCCCCCCTCCCCCCGGGCAGTTGCTTCTGCATAAATTTAGTGGGGAAGACAGCAGAGAGACCCTGAACGACGGACTGTACAAGAGAAGAGGACCGACCCAGGCAGCATCGCGGAGGAGTGGGATGCCTCCCTCTTAGTGGCACTCTCTAAGACGCCACTCTGCACTAGTGATGTCACTAGGAGGATGTGGGTGATGCCAAAATGACCATCTAAATCATAGAATTGGTGAATTTACACCAGCACCTTCTCCTGCGTGAAACACTTGGTTGCTTCGCCACAAAATTTACTTTTGTAACTTTGTAAACTTATGTTTTCTGGTCAGAGTTGTCATTATCCACCAATCACATTGATGCTTGATTCATGTGGTTTTTGTCTGCACATGCTATAAACACAGGCCATTGCTTTCACACTGCTGGTGTTTTGCTGATTCTATCAACTTTTCTGGTGTTTTTCAGCTACAGTATTGGGACAGTGAGTGTTCCTGGAATAAAAAGGTCTCCTGTAAGCCCCTTCCACTAGGTTTAACTAATAATGTAATTCAATGTAGAAAGATTTAAAAAAACAATTTTGATGTGAATTCATAAAATCTAAGAAATATTACATTTAAGCAATTTAAAACTATATTAACCACAAATTATTAAAACTAATAATAAACTGAAATGTATAACAAATTACAATTATTGATTATATAACTCTGATAAATAAATAGAGAAACTGGCAGTTTCACACTGGGAGTGGGGAAAATGCGATGATTCTTGAAACATGTTTAGAAATGTAACTTCAGTAACGACCCATACTCATAATGTAATGATTACTATACTCACACACACATTCACAGAGCTCTCTTCAAGTGTTGTAGTAATTACTATACTTACACTCATTCACGGAGCCCTCGGTCCATGCTGTAGTAACAGCCCATACTCGTATTGTGATTACCATACTCAGACAGGGAGCTCATTCACAGAGCCCTCGGTCTGTGCTGTAGTAATGGCCCATACTTGTATTGTAATTACTATACTCACATGGGGAGCTCATTCACGGAGCCCTCGGTCCGTGCTGTAGTAATGGCCCATACTCGTATTGTGATTACTATACTCACATGGGGAGCTCATTCACGAAGCCCTCGGTCCGTGCTGTAGTAATGGCCCATACTCGTATTGTGATTACTATACAGTACTTACACTCATTCACGGAGCCCTCGGTCCGTGCTGTAGTAACGGCCCATACTCGTATTGTGATTACTATACTCACACTCATTCACAGAGCCCTCGGTCCGTGCTGTAGTAATGGCCCATACTCGTATTGTGATTACTATACTCACATGGGGAGCTCATTCACAGAGCCCTCGGTCCGTGCTGTAGTAATGGCCCATACTCGTATTGAGATTACTATACTCACATGGGGAGCTCATTCACAGAGCCCTCGGTCCATGCTGTAGAAATGGCCCATACTCGTATTGTGATTACTATACTCACACTCATTCACAGAGCCCTCGGTCCATGCTGTAGTAATGGCCCATACTCGTATTGTGATTACTATACTCACATGGGGAGCTCATTCACGGAGCCCTCGGTCCGTGCTGTAGTAATGGCCCATACTCGTATTGTG
>JAODKC010000036.1:21348912-21389054 GCA_026777985.1 Mormyrops attenuatus
GTGTGGGGACATGGGGACATGTCAGTGTGGGGACAAGGCAGTGCGGGGACATGTCAGTTTGGGGAAATGGGGGCGTGAGGACATAGCAATGTGGGGACAAGGGGGTGTGGGGACATGACAGTGTGGGGACAAGGGGGCGCGGGCACATGGCAGTGTGGGGACATGGCAGTGTGGGGACATGGCTACGTAGGGACATGGGGGTGTGGAGACATGGCAGTGTGGGGGCAGGGGACGCAGGGAGAGCAAGGGAGCAGGGGACATGGCGGAGCTGGGACACTGGGCGCACCTGGTAGACAGCCTGCTCGCACTGCTTGTCCTTCTGTGCCTTCTTCTCCAGCTCTTCCCGCTGTTTAATCTCGTAGATGAGCTGAAAGAGGTCACGCAGGTCCAGGATCACCGGCTCGGCCTGGAGGATCAAAGCAGAGGCCAGACCTCAGTGGCTCAAAGTCAACAGGCTGTTATCAGTCAGCAAAACGAACCAGCTAAGGCACAGTGAACGAAAACAAACAATTGCGAAGGGTGGCCGCGGCATATCAGTTGCCCCCTGCGCTGCCCCAACCCCCCACCAAAATAACTCAGAGGCTCGCCCCCCACAAAGCCCCACACAGACCCCAGAGGGTGCTGTCTGGGGGCCATCTGCTTTCACAAACCCTGAATACAACTTAAGGTTCCTACACCCAGCAAGTAAAATAAGACCACCATACTGCAACGGGCTTTATACTGATTTTTTAAAGATCCATATGAAGATTAGGAAGGACAGCTCCGAAGCAAGCAGCCACCGAGACAATGCAGCCCCGTCACATGCGTCTGCGTCTCGCATGTCTTTGTAAGGGGGGCTGCGAGGCTGCTTTCAGACACTCATCGATTTCCAGTGAGGATCGATGATGCACCCCACTAGGCGACAGGGGGCGCACAGCAAACAGAAAGCTGGCGAGGGGGGGGGGGGGCTAGGCCATACAGCAGAAGATGCACACACCTCACACACCACAACTCCGTCAGTCGCTGCACAATGGGGTGTTTATTAAGCTTATTGGAAAAAAAGCCCCAACCATTATGAAGACAGACCCATGCAGATTCTGCCAGGACCCCCACCCCCCCGCAGTACTTACAGACCGACATGCACATCAGGAGCCCCCGCCGCCGTACTTATAAACCAACAGGCAGATTCTGTCAGGACCCCCCCCCCCCAGTACTCACAGATTGAGCCGTCTTGATGGCCACGAATCGGTGGTGCCCCTCCTTGCCGCAGACGTAGCCAAAGGCGCGATGGTCAGTGGTATCCTTGGCAATGTAGGAGATCTCGTGGACTGCGTGGTGGTGCTGTAGGACCTGCCCAGGCAAAGGCAGCGTCACACAGTGAGCAAAGCCTCCCTGCTTCCTATTTCAGCTCAATGACACTTCGGTCTGCCAGGATTATGGATAATCACAGGCACATCTCTTACATTTCTACGTGACTTGCCGTAGGTTTTCCCCAGATCTCTCCCGCTCACTTGACATCGCAGCTGTCTCGCAGCCAAAAAGCCCGGCAGGATGCTCTGTTGTTAAACGCCTCACCTCACGCACACCGGTGATTTTTCATTCATGGGAGGATCGTAATTAATTTGTGTCCTAAACCCTCAGCAGGCTTCCTGACACAGAGACCAGAGCAGACGATCTGGAGGAGGTCAGCTGTACCGACACCGCAGGTTGCCCACAACCTTCAAATTACCTGCTAATCAACTAAATCTGTTATTCCCAAGAAAGATGGAAAGACAATTCATTAGTTCATTCTCAGGCCTACACTGCAACACTGCACTTCACCAGGGTGATCTCAATTTACGTTTATCACATCTATTAATAGGCTACAGTGCAATGCAGGATGTATGGAGTCAGTCCTCAGCAAATATAAATCCTCCATCTGGGTTTTTGTTCCACCTCCCCACGACCCCCCTCACTCACACACAGTGGCATTTATTTGATTAGACATGGTATAGCACTTCAGAAAAATCGACAAAAGTCAGAGAAGGTGTAAATGTCAACCGCTGAGCTAAGCAATGAATTGATGAAGTTTTCTGTCAAGTTTGGTGAGTCTGAAGGAATCTACAGGGGTTACGGGCTAAAACAACCTCGGAGTCTGTGAGTACTGCTGGGGGGGCCGGGGGGTCCTGACAGAATCTGCATGGGTCCCGTCTGTGTATTTAACTAAATACTAAACTTTATAATGGTAGGGACTTTTTTCCAGTGCCTAGCCTTGGAGCTCAAAGTAATATTACTGATAAGTTGAGCACTAAATATTCAGAAGTGGCTAGTACCTCTTAAAGTGAGCCTAAATGCAGCAGACAGCCCCGGATTCGCCCTGCTTAACAGTATGTCTGGCTGCGGAGAGGAAACAAACCTGCTGATATAACACAGTAGGCATTCACTCCATGTCCCACGTCTTTGGAAGAGGAAGGAACCGTACTCACCTTGTCACCTTCTGCCAAATTTCAGAGCGAACAATTAACTGCGATGTTTCAGATGTTCTTGCCCAGAAACCTACATAAAAAGGCTTTCCAGGGTGGTTTGAGCTCTCTGACGCTCCCCAGTGGATAAACACACATATTTCTACCTGCCTTTTCACACGATGTCACATGCACACCCCGAAGGAGCCAGCAGGAAGCTCTGCAGCTCACTGATAGACCATCCAGGCTGAGCTGGAGGAACATCTCACACGCTGTCATGGATAAAGCCTGATGCAGCACGCTTATTACTCGCGGTGTGGGGCTTCCTTATGAAACCTGAATGAGAGGATTAGTGCACACATGCAAGAAGAATAACCCCCCCTACTGGTCGGCTTGGACTCTTCCCAGTTATCAGCATGAAAGCTCGACCTCATTAAAAATGTGAGCAAAGCAGGCCACGTGGAGGAGGAGGACAAGAGACAAGGTGACCCTGAGGCCTGGCATAAATGTGCTGCCCTGCTCCGAGTACAGGCTGATCACATCCCCCACTCACCGCACCCTCCAGCGTTATGGCGTTTGTGGGTCAGAAACATCCATCCCTGCTAAGAAGGGGCAGAACTTCTGCTGGGGGCCTTCCTTCAAGGAGCAAGCAGCCTACTCCTGCCAGATGGCAGGTGAAGGGGAGCCAAATGGTATGCGAGCCTCTCCACAGACCTGAGGACGAGGTGAGCACCACGCGGGCAGGCGAAGGCGGGTCGAGATCCTACACGGATGCATCTGACACTCACGGGACAATGTGTATGTATGATCACCGCAATGGTGACACGCAGGCCCCAACCACCTACGACACACTAACGTCATGCATGTTAACAGAGAAGGTGACCACAATAGTGACACACTGGCCCCAACTGCAATGGTAACACAGAGCCCCCCACTACCAGCAACATGCAGACAGATTTAAAAGGCGACCGTAATGGTCACATGCAAGCCCTGACCACCCACGACAAACTAATGATACAAATGTTAGCGGAGAAGGTGTCCACAATAGTGACACACAGAGCCCAACCACCAGCGACACGTCATGTTTACAGAAATGGG
The DNA here is from genome assembly GCA_026777985.1 of Mormyrops attenuatus. Classification (NCBI taxonomy): domain Eukaryota; kingdom Metazoa; phylum Chordata; class Actinopteri; order Osteoglossiformes; family Mormyridae; genus Mormyrops; species Mormyrops attenuatus. The sequence goes on from JAODKC010000036.1 coordinate 21,352,431, forward strand.
TAAAGTAATAGTGACACTCAGGCCCTGACTACTGGCGACCTGCTAACGGCACACATGCTAACACAGAAGGCAATCGCAGTGGAGACACACAGGCCCCAACCACAGCAGACACGGCCACCGGCGGCAGCGAAGACGCACAGCTGAGCGAGATACTCAAGCAAATCGTCAGCATCGATGAACAGACGAATCGGGATTAAACGTGCTTTGACACGTTTTACGACTCACGTCTGAATCTATTAAGCCTGATTCACAAACAGCCATTAGTTAGAAACCTCGTACCTTCGGTCCAGCATTAACATTGAATCAGAGGACAGCGTACTTGTCTCTAATAAGGTAATTACCTCATTATAAATATCTATACAAAAACATCTCTAATGCAAGAACAAAAGAAAAACAATGTGGTATTATTCTAAGACAGTGAAACCCCCTTGTTTCTCATTGTCCTGGAAGACAAAGTCCTTGCAGCAGGTTCACAAAGACAATTATTCAATTATTAACATTTCACTTTATTGCACCATTTGGGCTCAACGGCGGAACTCAACACTCACAGGTTCCTGTCGTCTCAAGCATTTTTTAATGAATAGGAAAGGAGATCTCACAGTAGGGAGGTATAAAAACCTTCGATGGAGTCAGTTTCACTTGCATTTTAACAATATTTGTCATTTCATTTATACATCAACGCTAAACTGGCAAACTGCAGTGGAAGACAATCAATCACGCGAGTCCCGCTGGACGCGTGGATATGGAGAGAACGGGAGAGCTTGCATAAATCCAATCTCCAGGAAGAGATCCCGCCTTCAGTCAGCAAGCCCAACCACTAAAACACTGTCAGGAAGGTCAATTTGCAGCACAGAGCGGCCCAGACACCTTCCGCACGCTTCTGCACACACATCCTGCGCACATACATTACCGCTGAGATTGAGGCCGCGGATGCACAGGTTATGCAGAGAGACAGACGCACGCAGTTTTAAGACACGGCTTACGTGTTTGGCCTGGCAGTGGCGACTCCCCAGGCCTTGTTCATGTTCACCAGGCTACACCGCTCCCCCTCTCACTGTCCCTCAGTGCGTCACCACACGCAAGGCCCTCTGTTTTCACAGTCAGAATCCAATTACGCGACCAAAGAGCCAAAGCGCACGCTGCTGTTAGTTCTCACCTGGTCCCATTAAGTCCAAGTAACCGGCCAACTGGAAACATCCTGCTGTCAGCAGATTGCAGTTGTCACTCCTCCCAGAGATGAGGGGGGGGGCATTATTACGCTCAGACCAAGTCCACGAGCCGACGGGAATCAAAACAGGATGTTCAAAAAAGAAGCAGAACGAGGGGTTAAGGTCGTGGGGGGGTGGGGGGGTTCTGGCAGATGCCCGAGATCCAGTCAAAACAGACAAATGCACCAAGTGATGAACATGACCACCGTGTAATCACACCTGCGGATGAATGCACATGCTTCCAAATCAAACCTGATTCAGTACCCCTGACTAACATACCCACCTTTACATCACGCCCAATTAAATCCCTATATGTAATGAACACACCCACTTTTAAATTACATCCAATCAAATGTCTTTGTGAAGAAAATGCAAATTGTATTAATGAATTAAAAACATATAATTAAATACCTCTGATGTACACACCCACCTTTACATCACAACCAATTAAATGCCTATACGTGATGAACACGCCCACCTTTAAATAGCATCCAATTAATAGCTTGAAAGAGATAAACATGCCCATTTTTAAAGTGCACCAATATATTTTTAAAATGCCTATATATATCAGACCCGCCTACCTTTAAACTGCATCCAATTAAATTCCTGTAAGTGATGAAGATACCGGACTTCAAATTGAGCCCTTGTGTGGAATATGGTCTGCAGAAGGCAGCTGAGTGCAGAATTGGCTGATCACAGGCCTGCCCCTCTGATCCCACAGTGCTATAGCTGTCATGCTGCCCGCGAGATTCAGAGCCCCAGCTGAAGCACCACCCTTCATCTGTCAAATAAATACAGTCCACCCTAATAGTGGCTCTACCTACTCATCTGCCCACCAACAAAGCCTTTCTAACCAGAAGAGGTGGTCAGATGACCTCTGGCAACATGAGCCTGCAGGATGGCCTCTAGGCGGCAGTGTCTCCTCAGGGTCAGAGGTCACAGATGGATAAGCATGTTCAGCGTGTGGCAGCGGTTTAACAGTACAGGAAGCCTCCAGTGTGGCAGTGGACCTCCACCTCAGGCCTCCACATCGGGCCTCAACCTCAAGGGGCCTCCACATAAGACCTCCACCTCAATCCTCCACCTCAGGCCTACTCATCGAACCTCTAATTTAGGCCTACTCATTGGGCCTACAGCTCAATCCTCCACCTCAGTCCTTCACCTCAGACCTCCATCTTGGGCTTCTTTCGCATTTCATGTAGCCGCATTCTCATCAATGGATCTTTCGATGACTTTTGGACAGAACCTCCCCACCAGCTGACTCTTTCTTTGGCCTTATTGAGGATTCCCAAACAAACAAGATAAACACAAACTGGTTTCATTACACGTATTATAATTTTCCTGGCAGCACAGAGGAAACCACAGTGGCCACAAGAACGATGAAAACTTACCACTAGCCCCCCCACCCCACAAACACACACACATAGCATAAATGGCAAATGGGGGTTAGGCTTAATGTGGCTTTAATTAATTTCTCATCCACCAACGCTAACCCTTATCACACACACACACACACACACACACACACACACACACACACTGACATAGACACCCAAATGCCATATAGACAGTAAATCTTAAATTCAGTCCTCACCAGCAGAACTCCAAACAGAAAGCTCTTTTGACTAATTCTTTAGCGGGGGATAATTACACCCTTAAACGTGCCGTGTGATGCGGCCCTTGAGCTAATGAGGTCTGCGGGCTGTTTATTCCTTGGGATGCAGATACAGCAGAGTGATCGGCGCGTCCCTCACGCAGCTAATAATGCGATTAAAAAGCAGGCACGGTCAGATTAGAAGTCGGGCTCACTCGCTAGACCCATGGCCGGGCGGCACCCTGGACGTGGGTCGGCTTAGTGGGAAGACATAATACAAGCCAGCAGGGCAGCGATGCAAAGCTCCACAGCATGAGTGCAGACACACACATCGGGACTGGTAAACAAGATCACAAGTAGTCAGATGGGAATCAGCGGGCTGCCCGCTGATTGGAGGGGAAAATCATCAGTTTCATTAATCAGATCTCTACCAAAACTGCAGAAGGGCCCCCACATGATGACGACAGGAGAACGAACGAGGGTTTCCTTGTCACTGTGGGGTGACAACGTGGCTGCAAACATACAATAGCACTTAGAGGAAGACTTCCATCTGAAAGCGGCACCTCCCTCTTAGCCAGATTCCTCTGTGCCGGACAGTGCCAAGCCATCCCGTCCTTGCTAATTCTCTCTCCGTGCTATTGGATTATTCCCGGCTCTCTTCCCCTTGGGTTGGAATAATGAAATGCCCCCCCCGGCAGTCTTCCAGCTCTGTGGCGACAGGAGGAGATGAGCCCAGCAGTGGCGGTGGATCCTGATGGCACAGGAGCTTACGGGATGAAGGGAGGAGGAACAGCACACATGGGGCGGGGGGTCTGTGAACAAGCAGGGGGCGATGAATGCTACCGGAGCAACGGGCTACCTGGTAATGCGACCTCCAGCACGAGGGTCATGAGGCACGCATTATGATGTACTATGGGTTTTCCTGACGGTGAGGCCATGCTGAGATCTGCAGATCCACGGGTGTTGTGCCACATTTGTTTCTTCTGCCCAGGTTATTGCAACCATCAGCGTACAGCAGCCCAGGATAACAGAAACGGGCTCTTCATGATGCAGTGTGACGCTATGAGCGGCGGCCGCCCCTCTGCCAGATCCCCAAAATCAGCTGAGACCTCCTGATTGTAATGAAACGCTAGACTGATATGGTGAAGGTAGTTGTCCCGGCCTCACTGAAGCCCTGGCTCCCAGGTTACCCTTAATTCATTACCTCACAATGTGTTTCTGTAGTATGGGGCCAAAAAAGATATATAATCCATATGAATTTTGAGTGTGGCTGGCCAGGGCGGGGTGGAGTGGGGGGGCATGGCAGTGCTGCTGACATACCTGAGGGTCTGTGCGTCGTTCACAGACCGCCCCGGCATGTGTTCCAATAACCCAACCAAATACACACTGGAGGCTGAGCGCACCTGCCCCCCTTTCAACATCCAGCATGACGGTTAAGGGCTAATTACCTGCCGGGCAGAGTGTTTCCATGACGCCTGACATGCCTGTACTGCAAAACATGTAGATGTGTGTCAGCATGGCAGCAGAGCATAATGGGTCAGGAATGGGACGGCAGAAGACGATGTGGGAGGAGGACAGCACGTGATGGCACAGGAGGGGGATGCGACAAGAGCGGAACAGCGGAAGATGGCACAGGAGGGGGATGCCACAAGAGGGGAATGGCGGAAGATGGCACAGGAGGGGGATGCGACAAGAGGGGAACGGCGACAACGCTGAATGATGACCCAAGAGGGGGACAGTGCACAGCAGTACAGGAGGGAGGCAGCGACAATGAAAAAAGGGGGCGGCGCAGGAGGGGGATGGAGACCCACCTCTGACTGCTAGAAAAGCAATGCTGCTCTTTCCCATGATTTTCATGTCACCTGCTGTAAGATATAAAAAATACTGCTGCCCTCTGATCGAGCTGAATCAGCACTCTGATTGGTCAGCCGTCTGTCTCTAACTAAACTCTGGCAGTGGTGCTTATTTCAGCTAAGGATGCAATGTCATTAAAATATAAAAGTCTTAGACATGATTCACTAGGAAATACTCCAAAAAAAATAAATAATCATTCAGCTATGGCTATTTGCCATTTTCTGCTGCTCCCCAGTAACCAAATGCGCACTACTGCCCGCTACCCAATCATGCTGTTTCCCTGTTTTCAGCTGCAGTTCACAGTGCGTGCAGGTTGTGTTCAGCTGCATGCGGAATGTGTTCAGCTGCATGCGGAGCGTGTTCGGCTCTGTGCGGAGTGTGTTCAGCTGCATGCGGAGCGGAGCATGCTCAAAAAGTCGCCGCTAGAAATGATGCTGATTAAAAGCGCCACGTCACAGGAGCAGGGTGGCATTAATAAAGCTACAAGAAAAGGTCAACAAAGAGCTGGCAGCTGTCAGACCCGCCATGGGCGCTGATTAAAGACCTGTCACACAGTGGCGGCGTCACCCCCAGCCAGTGACATGAGCGTCAGTGGATGATGCCATCACGGCTGTACCTTGCTCTCGACTACAACCGCGGCACCTTGACCAGTACCTCTGTCGGCAAGCCCAGCTCTTTGACACACCAAGGCTAACACATGGATGACAGTGACATCTGCTTGGTTTGTCCTTGAAACATTAATGACAGTTTTCCTAACCTTCCCTCCTCTGTAACTTTCCATATCCACCGTGAAAGAGCAGACAGTTCTTCCTTTTCGTAGATATGAAATTATGCTTTGATATTTCCACAGTGAAAGCAAAATATGATTCAATAATTTACAGTGCATTTATGTTGTGATATAGATAATTCAGATTACTTAGCATGCCCCTGTGAGGGAGCTGTCAGCATGCCTTGGTTAGGGTCAGGATTAGCATCCTCTGAGGGTCAGGGTGAGCATTGTCCTCTGAGGGTCAGGGTTAGCTTGGTCCTGTGAAGGTCAGGGTTAGCATGGTCCTGTGAAGGTCAGGGTTAGCATGGTCCTGTAAGGGTCAGGGTTAGCATGGTCCCGTGAGGGTCAGGGTTAGCATGGCCCTGAGAGGGTCAGGGTTAGCATGGTCCCGTGAGGATCAGGGTTAGCATGGTCCCGTGAGGGTCAGGGTTAGCATGGTCCCGTGAGGGTCAGAGTTAGCATGGCCCTGAGAGAGTCAGGGTTAGCATGGACCCGTGAGGGTCAGGGTTAGCATGGCCCTGAGAGGGTCAGGGTTAGCATGGCCCTGAGAGGGTCAGGGTTAGCATGGTCCCGTGAGGATCAGGGTTAGCATGGTCCCGTGAGGGTCAGGATTAGCATAATCCTGGGAGGGTCAAGGTTAGCATGCCCCATTGAGGGTCAGGGCTAACATGCCCCAGTGAGGTAGTCATTAGCATGCCCTGGTGAGGAAGCCATCAGCATGCTCTGGTGCAGGAGCTGTTAGCATTGCCTTGCACACCCCTGCCAAGCCAGCGAATGAACTCAGATAGACCTCAGGCTGACAGCAGCCCACCTACATAGTAGCTGCCCTTGCCTAAGGATGTGGTGACCTGAAGGTGAGTCCCTCTCATTCCAGCTCTCAACAAAGATCCAATGAGTCCACGCTATGCGGACAAAGCGTGCCTCAGGAACTTACCCCCGACTTCTCATCGAAAATCTTGATCCCACCGAAGGAAACGGTCAAGAAGACTTTCTGCTTGTGTTCTCCTTTTGAGCGGGCGGCAGCAGCGATTCCCTGGGGGTGATTAAAGGAAAAGCAAGAGAGAAACATCATCGCCTTATCCTGTTAATCCGTAGGCGTGGAGGTACCAGGTGAACTCTAATACAGTCAATATGCAGCCCGCGGTTTCTCTGTGCCACGGAACAGATGACGTTGTCAATCATGATGGGCTGACAGATGAACCACTGCTGACCAGTATTAAAGCAACCCAGACCACTGCACCAGGTCTGCTTTTCAGATAGACATGGGGCCTTGACTTCCATGGGGCTGCCCCCCTACAACTACTGCTGGCACTGTCCCATACTAGTATATCAAGCCATCTTGATCCAAGACACCCCTTTCCTGTTAACATTGTATACGATTACAGAGACTTTGAATTCCCATCCAAACACCATGACTGATTTCTACAAGCTGTCTGGTCTGAATGGAGTTTCTCTACCAAGCAAACTATCTACTTTTAGGACTTGGAACAGGTGGATGAGAGGAGAAGTGAAACATTTATCCGTTCCTATCAACTGGCAATCCCATGCTCCTGGGAATTGATCGTACTAGCTTCAAAGGTCGATCAATGCCAATCCCAGACTCTCAGACAATGGGATGCGAATATCGATTGAACCATTTCTCTTGATGTGACCATACGTGGCAGGTGGGGGTGGTTCATTCGTGCTCCTCCTCTACCATCACAAGTCTTGGAATTTGGATGGACACGATGGATGCTCTTACAAATTTCAGGTGACATCTTAAATGTGAAAAGTGGTCAATCGAGTCTGCCCCCCCCCCCTCAGTCAACACAGATAGGTCAAGGATGCAGGGAAGACTGAGATTAGTAATAATAATTCTGAAACGCTAGTTTACTGATTAGTAAAGGTTCTGTTGAATATGACTATGGATTTGCTGTCAAGGTGACCGATGTAAACAGGCTTGATCAATCGTCTCCAGGACCCACAATCACAATTAAGCACCATGCAAATGCCCCCCATTCTGCAATCCTCTTGAGAGTGAACAGAGAGCATTGAGATGGGCCTTGTGCCCCCCTACCCCACCCCACAGGGCTATAGTCATGCCTCAGTTATTTATGGTGTGCTCATGGAATTTTTACTTACACAATAATGTTCTGAGGGCAGAACAAAAAAATGATTGGATCAGAGAAATAGCCAATCAGTTTGTAGAGGAGGTGGGTCCAAAAGACTAGAGGAGGCTTGACCAACCAATCAGATATGTTGGTCCGGCCTCCACAAGTTGCTTGGACAATCTCTACAATCCTCTACAATCTGATTGGATATCTCTCTGAACCAATCATTTTTTGTTCTACCCTACAAACATTTTTGTGTAATTAAAACTCTCACTAGCTTATGATGTCTGCAGCTGTAATACCATTCCCTGACTCATGCATAGGAGATGCTCAACAGAGGCTCACCTTCATCTTCATCATGGAGTCTTGGCACAGCTTGTCCCCCCTCGCAGCCGTGACCTCGTCGATGCCGATCAGCTTGGCTTTGTAGCGCACTCCATCCCCCTTGAAGCGTTTAATCAGCCCGGCTTCACTGCGATCCTGACCTGCGGATGCCGGGGGGTCATGCGTGTCAGGCCAGAAGTCACCCCCCCTTACTCTGCAGCCAAAGCTGTGGTTAACAAGTTCCCGTACAATCGATACATGCAAGCCAGTCTCTGGCAGGAACAGTGCATTTGCATGAAGAAGAAACACTGTAACAGACAGGTGATATTAACAGAGCAGCTCATCAAACCAGCAGCAAAAAAGACACATTCAGCAAAAGTATAGTGCAGATCGATGTTTAAAATAAAAGCTTAATAAATTCACCCAGTCACTAACGCTGCTTTAAACTGACTGCCACTCACTCACTCTGCCTGCCTGATTGAATCTGATCAGTCGAAGTGAATTTTTCAAGCATAAGGACCTGTCTGAGCCAGACAGCTCCGAGGCAACAAATCTTATGGCACAATCTTATAGGACATTGTAGCTTATGGTGTTCTCAACCACAGGTTCTGAATGAGGAAAATCACATAAACATTTATATGTAACATAACTAGAAACCATATTTTAACAGACACCCCAGCATTTTAATACAGGAACTAAAAAAAAAATCTGTCGACCAGAGAGAATCTGTTCTCACTGTTTTCCTGCGTTGGAGCCATAAAGGTTAAGGACAAGGGTATTAGTCATTTCGACAGGTTCTGCAAATAGCATTTAGCAGACCTCAGCGGCTGTCCGAACGGGCAGTCTCTGTCCACTAATACTCTTTGATCTGCAATCTGCAGCCTCCCTCCTAATTCAAGAGGCAAAAGGATTACATACATCTCAGACACTGGTCCAAGGCAATGGGAGGTCATGTGACTGAAAGGTCGCGTGACCGACAGGCCACTGATGGTCCCAAAGTTGACAACACAGCCCGGAGGTCGCAGATAAAACCCCCTCTGCTGATTCCGCACTTCAGTATTTATATCATGACAAACAGGATTTTGGAGCATCTCAGCAATCAGACCATCTTGCACTGTACTATGATGGTGAATCAGGGCGCTGGTTCTCCAGATGTGTAACAGGGTCATGTCATAAGTACTGTAATAAGGTGACGCTGCGGTGTCACTGAGGATCAAGTGCTGCACTGATGATCGCATCCCCTGTTCAATGCACTAATTAGTTGAGGCAAGACTTTACCAAATAAGGACAAGTGCACTGAGGGAGGGAACTTTTAAGGTAGCGACGCAGAAATTGGATGGGAGGGGGGGTTGGATAAATGGAAAGATGCACTGAAACAGAGGGATCTTTATATCGTCGCATTAGGACAACATTGCAGTTAATGCGATCTGCTGCTGTGCTGCCCGGCACCAATCTGGAGCAGAGTCATAGGGGGATGACAGCTGGCCGCTAGCTCAGGGCGCCACATGAAAGGAAGGCCCACCCCCTCCCTTGTGGCGCACGGCCAGAGACCCGCCACTCCCTCCTAAGACACAGCCATATCGAGAGGCACAGACATGGGCAGGGACGTGCCAACCAGACAGGGAGCTACCTGGCAGCCAGAGTCCGCAATTAAACCGCCTATGCTAACTGTCATCTCCCAGGTCCACCACCCACCACCTCGCGCCACTGGCTCCTCCACCAGCCCCCGGTTCCTCCACCACCTCTCATCCCCTGACTCCCCCGCCATGCCGGTATTCCTCCTCGTGGAACTACAGTAACTAATCCAGAAGTGTACCAAGCTTCACCTCACTTCCAGTTTGGGGTTTCTTGGTCACGAAACCTCCTTCAGGACATGAAGGGAAACAGGAAGACGTAAGAAGGAGCAACACAATCTGGAAGCCGACGTGACGTGAGGCTGTTCAAATCAAACGCTCCTTCACCTACATGCAAATCTTGGAAAGGTTCAGCCTGTGACACGATCCGGCACGGTCCAGCCTCACACACATACGACACAGAATCATACGTGACCAGGTGACCTTGGAAAGAGACGCCGCAGGGGACGAATGCTGTGAAAATCGTGGAAAAAGCTACAGGAAAATGAGGATTTCACTCTGTAACAGAGTTCTGCGATGTTGATTGCTGGCAGTACATGTCAAATGTTTTCATACGCTTGCTCGAGGCAGGGTGGGAGGTGGGTGACATTACGAGTTTAGCATCCAGGCCCTCAGAAGCGTGATGCTGAGGGTATTACTCTCCCTGGTTGGTAGTCCGCTCACGAGCAGCTCTGAAAACCTCTGCAGACACTGCCTCACATCTTACCACTGTGCTGCCAAGACAGAGTGCCATTGAGGCGTAACCACCGGCACCTCCGATGGCATCCCGATGGCCAGTAAAGCCTGGGAGACGCTAAGCTAATTAGTGCCCCTTCCCAAGCAATCGTTATTCTGTAAGGACCTGAAAGCAAATTCAAGTGAAAGCAAAATACACAGAAATAACACTGCATTTAAATCAGTACATTACAGCGTGACAACACAAATGTGGGCAACGGCATCAGCTACACCATAAATAACATGCTCGACATCAGATAAAACGAAAATATAAAAAAAAACTGAAAAATGCCAAAATCCTTGTTGAAAAGATTTCAGATTTATACCTCATGGAATCCTCATCAACACAGAGACGGAGGCACAGAGGCCATCGGTGATTTGTCTGGCTGTAAAACACACAAAAACAGCAATCTCACGCTCCTCTGGTTATGGGCATTTTATTTTCTTGTTTCCTGTTATAGGTCAGACCAACTGAGATCCTGCTAACATGATGTTTGCTGGATTAAGGGATTCCGGTCTCACGTGAAGTTAAACCTCTGACTCATTCAGAAAGACCCAGAAAGACCCGGAAAGAGGAAGGCGGGGTATCTCTTTTCAGGTATTTTTTTTCTTTACCGAGAGGATACAGGAGAGAGGCAAAGCAGAGCAGCGTAATCCCACGCTCTCCACGCTCTCTGACAGCAGTGTCATTATGGGGAAATCGGCGAATGGCGAGACCCTCGGTAGGACAGCACTGACAGCCTTCTGCCACAGCACTGTGGGGAGCGGTGGGGAGGGCTATGGCAGCATGGCAACGGAACATAGCGCGTGAAACAAACCGAGTTAGTGTGTGTGTGTGTGTGTGTGTGTGTGTGTGTGGGGGGGGGGGAGTTGTACAGCACCATTATTACGAAACACAGTGCGTTACACAGAGTGTGTAGGAGGGCAGCATGGCGATGTCACAAAGCACACTAAACATGTTGCGTTGGAGGGCAGCACGGCAATGTATAACAGAGTGTTAAACATGTTATTTTGGGGGCAGTATGGTGACGTAACGCAGCACGCTAAACATGTTGTGTTGGAGGGCAACATGGCGATGAAACGCTTAATGCTAAACATGTGTTGGGGGCCAGCATGGCGACGTAACGCTGCACGCTAAACAGTGTTGGGGGGCAGCATGGCGACGTAACGCAGCACGCTAAACATGTGTTGGGGGGCAGCATGGCAACGCAACACAGCACGCTAAACATGTTGTGTTGGGGCAGCATGGCGACGTAACACAGCACGCTAATCAGGGTGTGTTGGGGGCAGCATGGTGACATAATGCAGTACGCTAAACATTTTGCGTTGGGGCAGCATGGCAATGTTACGTTGCATGCTAAACATGTTGTGTTGGGGGCAGCATGGCGATGTAACGCAGCACGCTAAACATGTGTTGGGGCAGCATGGCGATGTAATGCTGCACGCTAAACATGTTGCATTGGAGGCAGCATGGTGACGTAACGCAGCACGCTAAACAGTGTTGGGGGGCAGCATGGCAACGCAACACAGCACGCTAAACATGTTGTGTTGGGGCAGCATGGCGACGTAACACAGCACGCTAATCAGGGTGTGTTGGGGGCAGCATGGTGACATAATGCAGTACGCTAAACATTTTGCGTTGGGGCAGCATGGCAATGTTACGTTGCATGCTAAACATGTTGTGTTGGGGGCAGCATGGCGATGTAACGCAGCACGCTAAACATGTTGCATTGGAGGCAGCATGGTGACGTAACGCAGCACGCTAAACATGTTGCGTTGGGGCAGCATGGCAACTTACACAGCGTGTTAAACAAGGCAGGTTGAGGTCTGCCATGCAGTCCGGCAGCATGGCTTGTCTAATGCCCTCAGTCACATCACCATGTTGCCCCTATACCCCCCCTCCCATACACACACACACACACACACACATGCATGTACGCACGTACACACACTTGCTTAACGCTCTGTGTTACTAACACAGAAAAAAACACTCTCACTGGGGGCAGTGGGTCCGAGAGGCTGTTTGTGTTCACAGGTCTCAGATGTGAAAGGACCCCTTTGTGATGTGAAAGGACCCCTTTCTGATAAAATAGTTTTTTTTTTTCTTTCCATGCTTACAGCTTCATAACTGTCAGCTGACCAGATCTCACGTACTGGGTTCTGACGTGGCAGCCAGACCTGCCGTGAAGTGGAAGCCCACTTGTGACTTCAGGAGGGAAAGCTTCCCATGTTGGGCCGCTGTGCCCTCTGAACACACTTCTCATTCGCCTGACCAAGCTCAGGAATGAGCTCCACGGCCCACTGTCATGTGTGCCCCCACCCCCGCTGGATGTTCGCGCGTGAGCAACTCACCGCTCACCTGCCACAGCCCCCGTCCGATGTGCTGTTTATCTGGAGCGCGGCGGATTCCGGGCCGACGTCGACAACTCGGGTCTTTGTTTTCCATTGTTCTTTAATTAGAATACGGTAATTAAGACACCATAGGGGCCAAATCCGAGAGATTAACGTGTAATAAGCACTGGCGTTTGAAGTCACAGATGGGTAGTTCATTAGGCTGTGCGGGATTACGGGACATCAGCTGCAATTCACAATTAGAAGAAATCTCAGGCGTTCCATTCCAGTGAGCAACTTTCACCAAGTTTGTAGATGTCAACAATCTAAATGAAAAATATGAAACCATGCAAGATGTCCATTAATATAGAATATCTTTCAAACCCAAAATAATTCACCATCATCAAATAAATATGTACTTGAGTACTACCAAAATGGGCAACAATGTGCTCTATCTGAGCCTGTGCTGACCCCTGACTTCATAGTTACCAGCCATTCAGCGACCTCCTCCTGAATGTCCATTCCAGCAACTCATCTCGCTCACCACAAATAACAAACCAAATATACCGAGCAGGACTGACTCCAGTGACAACAGGAAAGACAATACAGATGGTGTGGTGGTCAGACACTTTTGCTTACTGGAACTTTAAAAGGGTAGAAATATGAACTAGTGACACAAAGCCTATGCCAACATCGCCCCCTATCTCAGAATCCATGAATAACTTATGACCAAGCCTAGCTGGTGCCCCCTTCAGTAGATGATGGGCTCTACAAGGGGGAATTTCAGCTTATTTCAGCCATTTTCATCTTTGGAGCAGAGATGCGTGACCTTTTGAGGAGAGGCATAAACAGTCACTTAAAAGAGGCTCTTTTGTAACACCATCTTCATCAAAGAAACAGCTATTCGAAAATTAAATCATCTCTGATATTAGTGAGAGACACATCCATTTGGAAATAATAATATTCCAAATGTTGTGCAGAAATCAAAATTGAAGCAATTTCCCATTTTGTGTTTTACGTGCCGAAAGTGCACTTTTATTATCTGTTTGAAATTGAAATTACAGGCATATGCTGCATAACGACGTTTCGATCAGCGACAGACCGCATAGGCGACGGTGACCCCATAAGATTATACAGCAATGAAGCTGAAAAATTCCTAGTGCCTAGTGACCTTGTATCCATCAGAACGTCGGAGCACAACGCATTACTCGTGTTTGTGGTGATACTGGTGTAAACAAACCTACTTAACCGCCGTTGTATAAAAGCATATCACATACAATTATGTACAGTACATAATACTCGATAATGACAATAAACAACTATGTTACTGCATTATGCATTTACTATACTGTACATTTTAGCGTTATTTAGGCTATACCATATAGCCTAGGTGTGTAGTAGGTTATACCATCTAGGTCTGTGTAAGTACACTCTATGGTGTTCGTATAACAATGAAATCACCTAACGATGCATTTCTCAGAACATATCCGTATCATTTAGCAACACATGACTGCATTTAATTGTGTCTCAAACAGGTTGCGATCTTAATCGTTTGACAGAGACACTCGCTACCTCACCTTTGACGGAGCGGTGGTGACGGCAGGAGGCGGGCATGCCCCTTACAGGTTGGGGGAGAGCCATGGCGGAGCACAGCACCGGCTGCAGACGGGATTACGCACGGCGGCTTCCCTCCACGCCAGAGGGAGGCCCAGGTGTTTGTCGAGAGGTGACAGGCATAGACGCCGTGCACCAGCCCTCATGATGTGCTAATATGCGCGTGTTTGGGGACCCCCCCTATGTGCCGGGGGTTCTACGTTGACACCACACTGGGCATCCCCTAGATCCCACTGCGGACAAAACCCTCACTGCCTTTCTCGGGTGCCCTCCTTCAGGGTTATGAGTGCGAGAGACGGGAGCAGACGCCTGGCAGCCGCTGTGACACCAAATGCCTAATCCTTAGCAACTTTCCCGCCCGACATAGATGAGGCCAGATGACGGCGTGAAGCTAATCCAGCGAGCGCCTATGCATGGTCTGCTCCGGGTGCCTCGAAAGTCAATCTGCAGTGCCCGGGGGCTCGTCAATCAGGGATGAGGGAAATGAAAAACAATCAGCAAGAACGAGTGATGATGTAGGGCTAGTGTGGCACCTACATTCCTTTATTTAGCTAGCTGAGCCCAGATTCTCATATTAACTTTTAAAATCGCACATTTTGCAAAACATCCACAGAGAGGCATGGATTGTGTATTGTGATTAGATCGTGTCCCAGGATTTTGGTCCTGATACTGTCCTCCTCGGTCAGGTAACAACAGTGTGCAGGTGACGCAGATAGTGCCTCTCGTTTCACGTCGCCATACTTTTACCGGCTGCCCTTGAAGAACACGCGTGGACTGAATTATTCATACATGCATTTTGTTTGTTTGTTCTGTGTTTCATCTTTCTATCCTCAGCTCACGTGCGTTTTCCTCGGGCAAATTGTTAGAAGGACCTCCCCCTGCACCAACACCATTAGCTTGACCCCCGCCCCACCAACGCCCTCGCCTGGACTGCCCCACACCAATGCCTTCACCTCAACCCCCTCGCACTGGCACCCTCACCTGGACCACCCCCACACCTCGGTGTACAGTTTTACAGTTATTATGAATCATCTCGATTTTCTCAGGAGTGAGTATTAAAGCCAGGGACCTTTAACAGCGCCATGCTTTAGCATATCAGCATTAACTAGCAATGCCTCATTGGCTCAAATGCTATAAACCTGCGACAGTGGGCTGCTGTGCCTTTTCTGCAGCTTCCTGACCCTGTGGGGGGTTTAGCCCAGCTGGTAATCACACAGGCGGGCAGTATGACAGCAAAGAGGGGCAAACGAAGACCTGCAGGGTGTCTGCGGTGCAAACATCCCACAGACTTGACTCCCAAAAACCGTTACACATAGGAAGACGGGAACTTAACTGTGTGCTTTATTGTGGCAAATTAATTGCCCATGTTGCACAGGGGCCTTTTAAATGCGCTCAACTGTGGTTTATTAACGGAGTGAGGAAAGCCTGCAAGTACATTAACCCAGCCGGGGATTTTTAATGAGACACTTGGTGTAAAATTGGACGCTGACGCAAACCTGATGATGACCGACGTGCACCGTCACAGTTTTTAAGTTGTCCGAGGGTGCAGACATGATTATCACCCGCGAGCTATGCTGATGGACAGCAGATCTCAATGAAAGGCACGTAAATGCAGGCATGCCATATAAACAGACCTCAGTTTGGTGGCCAGAACACGTCCCTGAGAGACGGAAGGTGGTTTGGGTCAGCGCCCGCCTGGAGGGGTAGTGCCAGGTGAGGTCAGACTATCTCTCTCTGCCCTGATTCATATCACCGAATCTACCTTCCTGCAGTTAATTCATATGTGTATTTTTTCAGCTACCCCAGAAATGGGTAACTTAGGTACAAGTGCAGCTAGGCTGAGCTTCCAGTGAGTGACCAGTAACAAGTGCAAGTTAGTTTTGGGCTCTAGAGTCATACAAACACTGTTAGGACACCAGGAAAGCTCTTCAAAAACAAGAGAATCGAAAGAGAACTAAGTGTGAAGAAGCAGGCGTCCAGAAGCAGTACCCTGTAACTCAGGGGTGACCAATCTTATCTGCAAAGGGCCGGTGTGTGTGCTGGTTTTTGGGGTAACATTTAGGTCAGCTGTTCAAACCCAGGTGTGACGACTCTTCAGCCAATCAGTCCTCTAATTAGTGACCTAATTAGGGAGTCGCAGCGAAAACCTGCATACACACCGGCCCTTTGCGGATAAGATTGGCCCCCCCTGCTGTAACTCCTGAAAATATTCCATTCACTGAATGTCATCATCATCTACCACTTCCAGGATTTCAACATGATTTGTGTAAATTCATTAATCAATTCAGAAGGTGTCTCAGAAAAAAAGTGAGCAATGTCAAAAACATTCTTAGGAAGCTTTAGAAAGGACAAAAAAAGCACACGCTGAATTATCATTCATCAGTAACCACAAGGTGACGGTGATGATCAGGGGCTCATCCGAGAGCTGCGGTAAATGTGGTGTCACCCGGGGATAGCAGCCTTCCCGGAGTCTCCGAGGGTTTCTTCAGCCACACCTGGCCCGCCCGGGCTCTTATTATCCCTGCCATTAATAACTGGTACATATTCATGTGCAGATGAAAATCTGATGAAAATGGGAAGCCCCCGTTTCGCAGAAGGCTGAGATGGGGGAGGGGCAGGCCGCCTCGAGCACCTGCTTGTCCATCCTCGTTAGAGAGGGCCACGGGATAACAATGACAGAGTTACCGTGACGATGGCCGACGCTTTTTGGTCTTTTGTTATGGCAGATGTCAGGACAGAGGACAGGATACAGACCAAGGAGACAGAAGCACCGCCAGGACTCGGACGTGGGCAGATCTTACAGACAGTACGGTGGGTATAAGTCAGGTCTCCAGTGCTTAAGGCACCGGATGTGTGTGCAAAAGGCACCTGGGAGAGCAGAAACAAAGGAAACATGCCTGAATAGTAGAGCCTGAGAAAAGTACTTACAGCGAGTCCCCTGCATAATTGGGCTCCAGGTGAGACCTAATAAATAATGCTGAATAATAAATGAAGGCTAAAGCATGTTTAAATAGGGACACTGATCACAGTGGACAAGGTCAAATGGCAAAGCCAACAAGACACACGCTGTTCCCAAGGGGGGGTGGGCGGCCCGGTTTGGCGAGTTTTTGGCCAATTTAAACACGTAGTACTAGGAATTTTGGTAGTAGGAACTGTCACGTTTTAAAACGTGAAAGGTTACAGGCACTTGCTACTGTCATGGAAATGCTACATCGACATCACATCATTAATATGTTAAATAATACCGTATTACATATGAATGATGCTCACCCCTGCATTTAAATGAGACCCATTTTATGAACCCTTGTGACTCCCTGCCCCCCGCCCCCTGTTGGGCACGGGGAGCTTGGCTTGGGGGTTTTGCTGGATATTTACCATATTCACCCCTCCACCATTATCATCCTTCTCGCACAGCCTAAGGACGGACACAATTGCCCACCCCCCTCCCCGTCCATCGCGTCTCCTGCTGCAGACGGGTGGGCTCGCCGGGGGCGCTCAGACCTCAGACGATGCGCTTCCCTCACTCCTGACCTCAGGCCCGTTTCATGTTTCACAGCAAATTAAATCAGGTCCCCCCTCCCCCCACCTCCCATGCGATCGATGCGAGGCTCCTGTACCAGCCAGGCCTCACATTTCATCTTTAACTGACATTTCCTGCTTCGTTCAGTCAGTCTAGATTCCATTATATCCTTAACAATGTTGTTTTGACAAAAAAAAGCTGATAAAAAGATTGAAATTCTGACTAAGTCCTGTAAATTTTATTTAAATGTTATTTGTATGTGACTGCCAGTCGAAGTATAATAATGCACTGTGACATTGTGAAAGGGAAAATATGAGCTTTTAAAGATGGGTGTTATGCAGAGTATTATTGGCACGAAGAAGAACAACCTTCACCCATTACACTGGGGACCGTCCGCCTTTACCCATTACACTGGGGAGTGTCAGCCTTCACCCGCTACGTTGGGGACCGTCGGCCTTCACCCGTTACATTGGGGACCGTCGGCCTTCACCCGTTACACTGGGGACCGTCGGCCTTCACCCGTTACACTGGGGACCGTTGGCCTTCACCCATTACACTGGGGACTGTCAGCCTTCACCCATTACACTGGGGACTGTCAGCCTTCACCCGTTACGTTGGGGACCATCGCCCTTCACCCGTTACACTGGGGAATGTCAGCCTTCACCCGTTACGTTGGGGACCGTCGGCCTTCACCCATTACACTGGGGACCGTCGGCCTTCACCCGTTACGTTGGGGACCATCGGCCTTCACCCGTTACGTTGGGGACGTCGGCCGTCACCCGTTATGTTGGGGACGTCGGCCGTCACCCGTTACGTTGGGGACTGTCAGCCTTCACCCATTATGTTGGGGATCGTTGGCCTTCACCTGTTACGTTGGAGACCATCGGCCTTCACCCGTTACGTTGGAGACATTACAGTGTATACCTGAATAGACCTTGAAAACCCCCACACTGGCACATCACAGACTCCGGCAGGAACAACCTGTATAAACCGTGTGAACCATCCTGCAAGGGAACTGAAGATGGTGCCATAGCTCATGGGCAGGAATCTAAAGAGACCTCTGAATGCCTCCATCTCGGACATCAGACAGTCAACCGTCTGGCATGACAGAACAGCAGACAGATGTTGTTTCACTTTTAAAATCATTCCATAAATCCCCTTCGGGATGGGGGGTGGGGGTCAAGGAAACTAAGAGGCAAACGATTTGAAAGAAGAACAAGCCTCCACCCTAAGCAGCTAACACACACCTCCTGGTGCACCTGGAGTTTTGGCGCCGCCCTGCTGCTGGGATGTCGGGGAGAGCATTAACACACCGGCGTGTTATCTCGCCTCCGCATGCACGCGGGCTGTTTCCTATTAAGCCATGGTTATTAATCACGGATTTGCGGCACGGTCCGGGCGACACTGATGTTAAATTGCTGGGCTGTGGGGGTCGTGCATCACGCCCCTCCATACCTCTCTGTCTTTCACCTCACCCTCCTCCCTCCTTCCCTGCACCGAGCAGCCTGATGCTCTGGCCAGACGGCTTTATTTATTTATAAACCCCACGCCGTTCCGCGACACGCTCTGCTCTAAAGGTGTGATGCATCTCCAAGTCCTCCTTTTCACTGGATTAACAAGCCCAGGAGCAGTGAAGCTCCCTCTGGTCTATCAGCTCACTCTGAGAACATGGGGGGGGGGGGGGGGGGCACAACAAAGATAGGCCCCCCCCAAAGAAAGACAGAGCTGTGGATTACAAAAATAAAATTAATTACAAAAATCATATTTCTACAGAAGCCCTCCAGTATCTGTGCAGGAATTCTCCAGTATCATGTAACAATCAAGTAGGCTTTAATAACATATTGCCCACTTGCCAAACAGCTGAAGAACGGACCTCCTTAAAGGGTCCTTAAAACCTCGACTCGCCACCCAGCCCTACCTAGCAGTACCCCACCTCCCCACACATGCCCTGCCCCACCCTCCTCTGCACCTCCAGACCCTCATGATGCTCTGTCCCACACTGAAACAGGTTTTTGATGTGCTCGGTCCTGACAGTAAATCTGGCACCAGCTGAAGTGAACAAACTCTAGGGACCTACTGGCACCCCGGGTTAAAGGGCCATCTGTTGCCGGCCGGCCGACTCCCCAGCCGACTCTCAGCACTGTACCACCGCTGCCGCCCAAGCCAGCCCCACTGATTTAGGATGCACTTTGTAACACTAAATGCGAGCAGCCTCATTATCAGAGACATTCCTCCATGAGGCTCTAGAAAGCTGTACAAAGATCTAACACCTTTGACAATGAAAACTCGACGTGTTAAGCTGATTGGCATAGAGCACAACACGCCACCCCAGCTTTGAGCAACGGGTGGCCATTAGAGGAAAGAAATCCATGGGATTAGAGTGTTAAGGACAGAAAGGCAACTAGTATGAAGCAACAACTTACTTTCATATAGCAATTTTAGGAATTTGCTTATTCTGTACTTCCTCTACAGGGCAAGGAAGACAAAGTCTTCTCGTATTTTCCTGGTTCTGGGACACAACACAATGTTTGGGGAACATAAAGAGGGCAAATCTGTTGCTGCCATCTGCTTCCTTCACTGCATGTGTGCTAATCACATTTACACACGTTTTAAATCAAGGCAGTTAATTATTGCAGCTGAGCTGAGCTTGGGACCATCCAAGAGCATAAAGGATAATCATCGTACCAATTACAGGACTCTTGTATAAGAAACAACAGTAAACAAAATTAGAGATCTAATCTGATTAAACTGGCACTAATAAATATACAAGAAATAATGCATTTCAGCTATCCTTAAGTAAGGGTACCTCGGGACGACACTTGGAAACAAACGTCTATTCCAACGTGCTGATTTCTGATTAAATACACTCTGCAATAACTGTGAATCTCAGTGGATGACAAAGAGCGCGGCCAGGCGGCGGAGTTGTTGCCAATCAGGACGTCGTTACAATCTCTGAGGCACACTCGAATCCTCGGGAGAAGGCACACAGAGGCACAGAAACAGAAACAGTGCACTGATTAGTGTAATGTACATTCATACCAAATTACCCCGCATTCAACCCCCAGCCAACAAATCTATGAAGTTCTGTTTCTGAAGACCTGAGATACCCAGAAAACGACATGCGCCCCCAGCTAGAACCGGAAGAAATCTGTATACTTTACGTCTGTTGCTCTGCTGGTTAAGCAATTTAAAACCAAAAAATAGCCAAAACAAAGAGGCGTGATTCAAGCTGCTCTGCATTTGCTTTGCAGGATTTGCAGAGATATATTTTTTTAACTTTTAAAACTATGGTATCAGCTATACAAATCAAAATCTTGTCTATTACTTTAATGTAAATATTACAAACAGACTTACAATTACATGGAGAATATCTATAAGTGTCATATTGAAGTGACTCATATTAGCGCGGATTTAAAAAGTGTAAATCGTGCTCTATCCCTCAATAGCCAGGTAACGTAATTTCTCAGATCATACTGAAGACTGAATGAAGTTTTCAGCAAAGAATGAATACTACAACTGATTAGCATTCAAGTTTTATAATATTCAATGATTCAAGGTGCCCTGCGCATTTATCTATATGTAAAGAGTCATATAGATAAGCCAAACATAAACATGTATTTTAAAATAATTTTCTGTATGTTTCTCTGTACATACAGGATACCTTTTTATTTTTTGGTAAATTGCTACTGGAGAGCAACAGTTGCTATGGAGATGAGAGTCACTAAGGCTGTCAAAAAATAATTCCCACAAGCTGTAAGGGACCTTCAGGCTAAATACAAATGTTCTGTTTCATGCAGGCCTCAAAATATACTGCATAAAGCTATTAGCTGTTGCTGCTGCTTGGCAGACAGGTAGCAAACAGCAAACAGGAGATTAAAGCCTTTTTGCTATGCAGGGATACGGCCCAATTTTCTGCTACACTACATGCAAATCAACAAAGAAGCGCTAAAAAAAATCATTAAAAACACATTTTTTTACATTTAAAGGCTTATTTTAACACCACTCTACTGTTTAAATGGAAAGACAAGGAGAGCAGCTTGATATGCAATCTGATTTTGCAACACAACCCAACATTTTCGTCACATCAGTGAACCCAAACTAATAAGCCCAGGCCCTAACATAGGCTGAACATGCCTTCTAGAACACTCTGTAAACACCAGGCCAATAAGTTGAGACACACCATGCACCTGCCAAGTTAAACCAATTAAAGTACACCAGTAAATCCATCGTCATAGTGTCTGTGACAAAAAATACCATTGATGTCTTAACAATACAGAGATCCATTTGTGTGTTTACAAATTACATAATTACACAGCCATTTCGTGTATTAGACACGTATTACTCAGCCGCTTTAGCTAAACTAATGAATATGATATTAATTAGCCTGCTAGCCAGAGAGGGACACAGTGTGCCTCTGTGCTGCTGTTCAGTGCCATTTAATATATATTTAATATGCTTCCATTTTAAGCTTATTTAATATACTCACAATCATGTTTATTTACTGAGTGCAAACCTTGAAAGCAAACATTAAAAAATACATCTCACCTGAAAAACATAGATGATGTTAAGGAAGCTTCTCACCCGAGCACATTTGTTCACGATGAGAATTTAATATGGACTGATAACATCTCACTGCGTGACCGCACACATTCCACTGGGTATATGAAGCCAAGGTCATGCCTTCAGAGGGACCAAAACGGTGTGGCGAGCTGGCCTCTGAGAAGTATCCCCACCCTGAGTCCCAGACCACAGCCAGAGGACGAGCACACGTCACTTCTGAAGAGCCATCTTTCCAGCGGCAGAGCGCGACGAGGAAGCGGGACAGGATGGGGGACCGTATTTGATCCCATAGCACAAAGACAGGAAGTGCTTCAGCAGCACAGAGTTTGGATAGCCAGCAACAGGAGACGCACTGAAGCTCGTAACCAGGTCATCCGAATCTCCCCCCCCCGCCCCCCACTTGCTGCACCAGAGCAGTTTATCTCAGCGAACAGCAGCGGTGCTCCGCTCCCGCCTGGCAGCTCTCTGAGCTTTATCTGAGGCCCCTTCTCTCTGCCGCCGACCCGCAGCGGCATCCGTGCTTCCGAGCGGGGATTCGGGAACGCCACGCCGATCTGCAGGGCTGCCCAACGCGTTTCATGCCGATTGTTGTTGGATTTGCACATCGGCGCTGACTCATGGCTCCACACAGCGTGGAAAAGAGGATTTTAGAGTTCACACATTTAAAAGCATTAAAATCTTCACAAATGCTTCTAAAGATATAATCACCCACATGCCACCTTATTTATTTAGCAGCAGATACATATTCTTTTGTCATGATAATGCAACCTATATAGGTAATAATAATAATAATAACAACAACAATAACAACAACAGTGAGCTTGGCAGCAATGGGCAGCCACTTTCCACGGCGCCCCTGGAGCTGGGGGTTAAAGGCCTTGCTCAATGGCCCGTGGACATGTGACTATTCTACCTAAGTGGAGTTTGAACCGACGGCATTCCGATCACAGGCACAGAACCACTGAACCACACACTGTCCACAAAATGCAAACTTATAAGCAAACCTGTGGAAGGTTTTCTGCTAAAAATGGTTCGAAAGAATTATGATCTTTAATTATCATATCATTGTATAAGCATTCTTCCAAAAGGACAGAAATTAGTGTAGGACACATGGGGACTCACAGTGAGGACGGATTACTGTCCACAGGGGAACTCACAGGGGGAGTCACAGAGAGGACAGACCACCATCTATAGGGGGGGGACAGGAGGACTCATGGGGAAGGCAGACTACTGTCCACGGGGGGGAACTCACAGGGATGACAGACCACTGTCCACAGGGTGAAACTCAAAGGACAGACAACAATTCATAGGGGGAAACAGGAGGACAGACCACTGTCCCCAGGGGGACACAGAGGGACACACGGGGAGGGGAGACCACTGTCCACAGGGGGAACTCACAGGGAGGACAGACCACTGACCCCAGGGGGACACAGAGGGACTCACGGGGAGGGGAGACCACTGTCCACAGGGGGGTACAGGGGGACTCAGAAGAGCAGATCACTGTCCTCAGCAACCTACATTTTCACAGTTTGACAATTTTAGAAATGTAACAAATAGGACACAAAACTCAAAAGATAAATCATTGATAAAACAGACAAGATGGCAGATCTGGAATGCCACACCATTACTCTAGCATGCAATATTAATGACGATGAGAAAGAGGCCTTTGATTCTTCGCTGCTTTCATTTACTGTGCGCTGTCTGATGAGTCAGCCATGACAGACGGGCCGTGAAGCGGACCGTAACTCGGAGGTCTTCCCGACAGCGCCGAGATTCTCCCCCGGCTGAAATGGAGACTCAGCAAAAGCAGGCAGGGGTGTCAGAGTCCTTAGCCAAGAGGAATCGCTTTAAGCTTCACCGAACAGCCCAGTCTGGGAACCGAAATCTCAGTGCGGAGCTAAGAAATTCATTTAGCATCTTATTTGTTAAAATGGTGCCGTCTGTAGAGAACGAGACGAGTTTCAGTGTGGAGATCTGAAACGCCGAAGACGCTGCTATCATATAACAAGACGTTTACGCCCTGAAACACAATATTGTAGAGTGATTCTCAAACACGTCACTCGCGTCAAATCAAATCACGTCAAATTAACCACCGTGACGGAAAAACACGCAGGGGTCACACTGGTGGCCCCCGGGAGCCACAGTGGGATTCTCAAACTGATGAGGTTTTACCCTGTGGTCAGCGCAGCCAGGCTCAGAACACGACACTGATATCGATCCCACGGAACAAAGACAAAACACAGAATACAGCCGGCTCCCCAGCCTCCACTAAAACCCTCACAAAACTCAGATTTGGTCAACGTGTCACCATGTGTGGTGTTAACCTCAGGGATGGAAGAGCTTCTTCTTGGATTAGTTGAAATTTTTGCAGTCATGAGAGATTAGAGAGGCTGCATGGCCTTGTTCATGATAAATGGGTCAATGAGTCTCTCTTGATGTTGAACAAACCCGGAGACACTTTGAATAATGTACTGATTCTAACAGGCTCGGCCCACGATACTTTCCCGCTGAATAAAAGATGAACTAAACTCTACTGGTTACCAAGGAGATATGATTCAGCCAAGAACAGCAAGCGATCTGCTCTTTCAAAGAGGGGACAGAGCTCCGAGAACATCTTGTATCTACAAGAAAACATTCACTATTCATACGAACATTCGCCAAAACCATTCATGCTATTTGCTTTTGATACAGTGATCAGTAAAAGTAACTCAACTACACAAATCTGAACCGAGAGGTAAAGAAACCTTGTTTAAATAAGGTTTTAGCGTCAAATCAAATGAGTAATGCTTAGAAATGCTGAATGTAAAAGCCAGAACAAAAACAAATTTGTACTTAAATATGGGGTCATAACACCCCCCCAAGGATTATCAAAGGCTCCTGGCTGGGCAGACAGGTTAATTACAATGGTAATTGGGGAGACCTGCAAACTAATTCAAGGAGAAGTGAAATGTTTATTTAACTCTGTTCTCAGATGTTGATTTAGTGAAATAGGTTTGTTTGAAACAAGTTATGGATGAACTCTGAATCACAGACCACACGTGTTAAAGCTCTGAAACAGGGGGTCCGCACAGACCCCAGGGGGCTCAGCCCCGAGCTTAAGAGGCGGGTCTTCCCAGCATGATCACAGCAAGCGGAATATGGAACAAACAACAAAAACAAAAAACAAAAAATAAAGATCAAAATCCCTGGCCTGCAGCACAACAATCGTCAGAGCAGGAAACACATGCAAATACAGCTGCAGCCAGTGACAGTGACCCGACACCCAGAAGACCACCAAGCAAACAGCAGTCCGACTGAGTGAAACCTACTTTATTCCTTTGCTGTTTCCCCCCTGACAATTTCTATTAGCCCAGTGATGGGGGGGCGGGGGGTGGGGGAGGGAGATGCCGCACAAGCAGATTACAGACTGTACAGAAACAGGAACCGGGAACCAACACCATTATTCTGAATAATACAGCTGTCTGCACATCCACGGCTGAGGCACTCGGTAAATCTTCAAGACGTGACCTGCCGGTTGACGTCTGTGTGTCTCCTGCAGGTACAGACCACATCGCTCCTTAACCGGCACTGGGGAAAAACCCAGAACCGTGCACAGCACACAGGGCATGTCCCCCCCTGCCTCCGCCCACCCCCCCACCTCACCATATTGAACATTACCATCAGGCTGTCCAAGAAATATATCAGGAGTTTCCCATTACAAGGTAATATTCTGAGACATCAGGAATAAAACAACACTGATCCATGCTGGCTTGTAGAAAAAAATATTTATATACAAATAAACTAAAGAAATGAGCAATCTATCAGGGAAAGAGTCCCATAACAGTCCAGGGATAAAGAGAAACCAAATAAATCTCCTCTTTCCCCTCCAACATTAAAATGGAAAGTGTCTATGCTTCAGAGCCACACTTACATTATTTACAAGGTCTTTCCTGTAGATCAGTATTGCTTTCTGCACAGCTCAACATTACGTGGAATTTCACAAAGACAATGGCGTTTTTTGCTGCACACCCCCTGTTCATCCATGAGGAGCTTCCCTGGTGCAGCCCCACCAAGCCAAGGAGCTTACGTTTGCCTCCAAAGTGGAGCCCCCTTCCTCCTTCTTATAGATGTTGGAGAGCAAGACCTGCAATGCAAGCTGGAGCAGGAAAGCAGTCCATGGTGAAGGGAAACGTTGGAAAGGACCAGAAACGGCAGTCCTTCACAACACTGGTGATAAAGAAGATCTCCGTGAAGTTTAAACAATATTAGCAGTAGAGCTACTGAGTACAAACGGGGGGGCAGAGTAACCCAGTGATTCATGAAAATAGCTGCATGCTGCCCTCAGCCTCAGGGATGGGGGACCCTTTAAGGAGCTTGTTACCCCATCGAGCCTCACGGACATCTGGGCTAAAGTGGCCCTTGATTCACCCTGCAGCTAGAAGTGTTGAAGTGTTCGGTTCTGATGGGTTTACAATGTCCCCGGATTTGATAAGTGGCACACAGGCAGGTGCTGCTCAGCCCGACCCGGAGCCCAAGCTGCTTAGCGGGGGCCAGAGGGGTGAGAATGAACCCCCCCGCCCATCTCCATCCACAGCTTCCTCAGCTTAAACACAGCCCCATTCGGCATTTCCACACCGCGCCGGATACGGTACAGAATCGGTACGCAAAAACGCTGACGCTGAATGCGCTCTGATGGCTATTTAAGGCGGCTCTGATAGCTATTTAAGGCGGCCCTGAGTTGGAACGGCCCACATCCATTCCCAGCATATGGAAATGCACCCGGCCGGCCGCCTTTTGCATCCCGGAATGAGACGGCACACAATCTGCCAGCGATGCCCATTCCCATGCGCGGAATTGACTGCCTAATACAGTCGCATGTGGACTTTCAGATATTCTAGCCTCACGCATTTATATTTCAGCGGCGTTCCACCAAAGCAGGGAAATTCCTGTTTTCCATGGTCTATATGCACTGAAAGCTGTCAGATGAATGAGTGATTATATAATAAAAAGAGCAGATTAAAAGGTCAGGAATTCTAATAACACATTTTATTTGACCTATCCCGTCTCCCTTCTGCACAATAAAATGACACTGCTTTCAAGCAGTAGGAATTGAAATGGAATAAACATACAAGGCATAAAAATATACCAACACTACAGACGCTTCACCCTAAAGGTAAAATCATATTCGTATATCAGACGTTACAAGATGCTTTACGCTGGTATAAAGCAGCAGGTATACAGAATACGTAAAAGGCGAAAAATGAAGACAAATTAATCCAGTGGCATTAAGGTACCGAGGACAGTGTCTCCCGGTAAGTGTTACATATTAACAGATATTTAATTCGATTAAACAATTAGAGCGAGTGACATTTCTCTTTCTCATGCTTGGTGTATAGCGGCAGCTCAGCTGAGGGTCAGCCCCTTATCAGGGTGATTTGGGGAAACGCTGGGACACAGAGCTACAGATAAAACGGCTCCTTCCTCCAGCAGAACCATCTCCTGCAATCCTACTGGACGTCAAGACTAATCGTAACCAAGGTTACCGTGAAAAATATGGTCTTCCCCATGTAACACTGTGAGTTTGCTACAAAAAACAACAAATGAGTTCATCACTTGAAGGCAGATTTAAAAAATCATTTGCAATTTTGATCATTTGTGCTTTTTTTTTAAAAAAAATTATAATAAAATGAGGATTTTCAGGTGACTGGACTGCAGTTGTTTCCTACAATTCCCAGTGAGCCTGTCAGCATCACTACATTACTCTTCATCTTTCTGTAGCATGGAAGCCTCTTGGGAAACGGAGGTGTGGAAAGTGATGCACAGAAAGAGGTCTAACGTTTGATATAAATAGGTGCATTAGTTTAAAAAAGTGGAACACAGAAAAATAAGGCAGAAGGCGTGAGGTGTGCTGACAGAGATAAATACGCTGAAAAAAGTCTGGGCCTGGTCGTTATGTTCTGTAGGGGGTGTTTCCCAGTGATGTCAGCAAGTGACACCCTTCAGAGTCCCTGCCCACAGGACAGCTAACGAATCCCCTGCCATCACTCAGCCTGGGCAACAGTAATAATGAAGAAAGCATCTTGTCAGAAACTCACCTGAGAGAAATAGGTTTTTAAATGTTTATTAAAGCCTCACACTGAAACAGAACAATTAAAAACATCGAACAGTCAACTCCCACCAGCCCGCAGCACTCACACTCAGCTCTCCTTAAATCCCTCTTTCACACAGTTTACAGGGTCGAAGGCCTCGCACATCACTGGATGTGCTGAATCAAGATCATAGCCGAGACTGCCCCGCTACATCAGCCGAGAACTCTCGAGAGGACAAATGGCACCGCAAACCAGCAGAGCGGCCGCAAATCGACCCGGGTATGACGCGGCTCATCGTTCACTTAAATGCTGACCGCGAATCTATAAAGCCGTGGTGGGGAAACAAGCTGGAAGAGTCCTTCATCTGAATATGGGTAGGGGTCATGTTGGCACACCTGGTGTCCTGCTCGAGGGTCTGTAAAACTTAAATCCCTAAGCTCCTGCAAGACCCACGACCAGGACAAGCATTTGGAAAGTGGCTAGATTGATGGAGGGGTTCCTAGATAAATTCACAGGATGTCTTACTAACGAACAAGAGAGCAAAACCCTGGTGGGAAAATGACAAAAAAGGGCAGCTTCATACGTGCTGACTTATAATCTAACGGCCAGCCTGTTTCAAAGCGGCCAATCAGGAAGCAAACAGCTCAAGCGCTCACAGCAACATCGCACAAAAGTGCCTGTAATTGGGTTCCGCAGCAGAAAGCCTGCTTCTGTTCTGCCCTCAGCCACATAATGCGTGCGCCTCGGCAGGATTAAAAGCTTAAAAGCTGGATTTCATTCATGTGCTTTATACAACAGTCAGAAAAGGGCCTCTTCACGTGACAACTGCAAATAGGAAGAAAAACAATGTTAAAGAACGACTGAATTACTAAATACCCCAGATGTAGCATGGAAATGCAAAAAAAAAAAAAAAAAAAATCAGCATTATTTAAAGTGAGGAGGCTATAATGAAAATGGAAAAAAAATGAAACAGGTTTAAAGACATTATGAATGTAAAGCAATGCTACAAATGATTTGGGTGGCACGGTCATATGCATGATTCTGATAAATGGGTCCTATGGCTACAGTGTCTGCCTTTCCCTGTCGGTTGGGCTTAGGTTGGCCAGATAATCCGTGTCAGGGAGGACACTTTGAGCTACTTCAGGTGTTACAAAATGCTTTAAAACTGAAAGGCTCCTGTGTTTGGGTAAATAGTTCAGTTCTTCTTGCACTTTGACTGGTTTGTTTATTTGACAGAAAGACTCACCCAGCTGTTTCACATTAACATTACTGACACATGCGTGGTTATAGCAGACTGATTAATCAGCAGTGAGAACTTAGTGATTAAGTGAAACCCAGGTCCTTTTCATTGAAAAGTTAGTTTACAAATCCTTTTCTAGCTCAGTGGATTATCTGGTCACCCTAGTTGAGCTTCCAAATCAAAGAATCCTACTCAGACTTGGCTGTAGGGGGATCTAGAGGTGTTCTGTTACCAAAACTTGGTTTGGACTTCAGCCCTCAAGAAGAGCAACAAAACCATCAAAGTGCACTAAAACATCTCGTAAATTTCCAACCAAGTAACTGTAAGTGGCTGACCCCACTACCTTCCCACTTCATAGATAGGTCACAGGACAAGGACATTACATACTCTGTGTATTGCAAACACCACCCCCTACTGGCTGGCAGGGCACATGACATGCTCTACATATTGTAAACTTGGCCCCCTGCTGGCTGGATGGGCACATGACATGCTCTACGTATTGTAAACTCCACCCCCTGCTGGCTGGCAGGGCACATGATGCCACATGACCTTCAATGGTCCCTCAAATAGCCCTTAAAAAAGGCCCCGTTTCAAACAGAGGACAAACGGACCTTGAAGCAGCTTGATCATCATATTGACCACACCGTGGCCTTTCCAGGGACAATGAGGACAGGTGTAAAACGACAAAGAGAGTCAGTCTGTGAGATGTGCCGTTCACCCAGCATTGTGTCACCGTCTGTGAAAGCCGGGAGGCAGCCAGGACATTTCCTCATTTAGCAAATGCTGGATTATAACCAGGAAGAAAAAGGTTGACATAAAAGGAAATAAAAGTCTGCTGATTAATTAGTAACGATCCTTATGAGCGAGGAGCTGAAGATGAGAAAGTGATGCCGTTAAAACACAGAATTTGAAATTAAAGCTTCGCGAGAACCTTACTGTTTTGATCAGCTGCAGCAGTTTCATGATCAGCAGTGTTTACCACCACTCAAACCAGGCATTGGCGTGGGGGCCCCCAAGGTTATAAGGCCCCTTGTTGGCTACAAACTTTAATGTCACCACATTAAATATTAAAGGCATTCCTCTTTTAGGAGTTCTGCATGTTCTGCTATCCAGCTAGCTGGCTGTACTCGCTAGCTAACGTTAACATTACATACAGCCATGAGGCGACCAAATCCCCAAATTCTTTTCCGTGTCAACTGCTGGGACACAGGCATACTCACACACACGGACACGTGGGCTGGACAGGCAGAGAGCCCCACCCCGTACCTCACCTCTCTTCCTGGATTCCTTCCTCACGCTGGGTCTGGCAGCCGGCTGAAGCTCCGCCTCAGTTGACATCCTACTGAGTCCTTATTCCTCTTCAAAGCAGGTCCGGTCCGGTGGCGTACGCAGGCTCATTCAGGGGGGTCCCGCGCACTGCCGGTCAGTCGCTGCTCGCACTCAACCCTGACACGGCATCTCAGTCACTCTCGTCAAGGGCTGCGGGACGGGAACGGGGGCATGATTTAGTACAAGGGAGAGTAATGGGTGACAGTTTAAGGCTGCAGTCATACGGATTTTACGAAAGTCCCTAAAAAGGATTTGATTGGCTACCTGCATGAGCACAGCAAGCACTAGCCTGCAGCTTCTCTTTTTAAGGACTGCAAGGTAACCTGAGGACCAGGCAAGCATCCGCCTGAGAGGGCGGACTGGCCCTTTAGGCAGAAGACAGACTGCATGTGGCCATCAGCGATTGGCAATAAGCCTCATTCAGGGAGGACAGAGGCGGGCTGCGGCGGCGTTCGCTCGAAAAAGACAGCGTGGTCGATGCATTTTTAATTAGATTAAAAGCACGGAGGGTCCTTCGCTTTACAAGCGGCGACGGGGAGCTGAGTGCGAATCTCTGGCTGCTACAAAAACGCAGAAAGACAAGAATCCGCTGCTAAGATCTTTCCAGAAAGTAGACGGTGTCTGTGCTCGTGATGGGCAGTTTTAAAGCGATAACTGTATAATATTAAACACCCATGAAGTGTGTGTGTGTGTGTGTGTGTATATATATATATATATTACATTTTGTCCCCAAACGTGTTTTCATCTAGACTCCAAGTGCTGAGAAAACCTGAAAGACATCCTATTTTATCATTTTTTTGGACATAAGCACTGTACTAACACCCATCTAATACTGTGTGTATATATATGTACACACACACACACACACACACACATAAATACATGCATTTAAAAGAAGACTCGAGGTCACCTCACAAAAATAAAAAGAACTTCAACAAACATGATAACACCAATAAAATAAGAGATTGCATAAAATCAAAGACTTCAAACCAATAAGTCTTGAGCTTTCAAACAGATGGACTCAAAGTGGAATATGCCGGTATAAAAAGATGAGTTTTCAATTCTATTACAGAATCCAGTTGACGGATACGAGAGGGATGGGAATTCCAGAGTTTGGGTGGAGTGTGGGAGAAGCCCCTGGCACTGATGATGGAGAGGTTAATTTCCAGCACAGAAAGAGGGCAATCTTTGTGGGACCAAATGTCCCCACAATGTGATAAAAACCTGTTATTTTGACATTTTTCTGGTCTCCACAAAGAGGAACACAATTTTATATAAATATGTGAATGCAATTAAACACTAAACATGTAAAAGGTATTTTGTTCCATTACTAAAGGTTATGGTTAGGGCTGGGTAGGTGTTAAGTTTGTCATGGCTGGGATTAAGGTTTTGCTCATAGAAATGAATGGTCCCCACAAAGATAGGAATACAAATCTGTGTGTGTATGTGGGTATGAATGTTTTACCTCACAAATATTTGTACTGTATTATAGGGTGCAACCCTTCTGGAGGTCCCAGTTTTTAATCATACAGTGCAGCAACACTGACACTGTTCAGCTGAGCACTGTAGCATATCAATAAAATATATATATTTTGAAATTGTACTTCAGAATTGATGTTCTTGGCATTTATAAAAATGACCCTGACCAGAGAGGCAACACTTTACACAAATTGTTAAATGCATCCACGCTTATGCTGCTGAATAGTTAACGAGTTCCATCTCGACTCATTCCTTTTCTTAATTACAGTGTCCTGTTGTAATAATGTTCTGCAGTATTTCATATTTAATGAAGCTCCATTTTTCAGAATTTTAATGGTTCGGCAAAGACTAGTCAGCAGAAGTTCATGACAGGTCATTCGAGTAACGTGAGATGACGTCAGGTGAGACGCTGCAGCTCCGCGGAATATAGTGCAAAACAGTGGCAGCTTTCTGTGTCATTTGGTATGAGGCAAGATAAAATGCATGGCCAATGGTGCAATAATTACCACAGCACATCTGCAAGGCGCACCACAACCCTGTCAAGTAGCAGGGACTATTTCCCAGAATTCCTTGTAGCTGGGATCTGCGAATGTTCATCTGTATCCAGCTCTGCTCAGATCCACAGCTACTTTCACATCACACAACTAAGAAAGGGCCTGGACAGCCAACTTCACCGGCAACATAACCAGCACTCCCAACCACAAAGCACTCCCCTATCTTTACACCACCGGGGTGCCGCACAAAATTCCATCCAGAGGTGTCAATTTCAGGTCCAGAAAGTAAAAATCCAGCTAAGCAAAGAGTCACAGTCAAATAGTACTCAAGTGGTTGGTTGAAACAAAACCCTGGTCTGGATTTTTACTTTCTGGACCTGAAATTGACACCTCTGATTCCATCACATATCACCTTAATGTCTTTAAACACCAAATACATAAGATACAAAACTTATTAGCTCAAGAAAACTGGAGAGGAACAAGACGAAACAGCAAAAGACATAATCAGAAGGTTTCCTCAAAACAGAAAGGAAGGTGAAGATGTTGGATTTCTGGACCAGTCACAAGAAGAACACGTTTCTCTGTTCGCTGAACTCCTACAAACGCCAGGAGCAAAAAGCAAAGCTCTCCTCTAATGGCATCCAGGAGCGTAATTACTTCCTCATGCCATCGGGGGAGGTATAACAGCAAAGGATAAGACATTTTAACATCTTGGTTGTGAAGCTTCATCCCACAAAGACATCGCCTACAAGCTATCTTAGATGGTTCAGAACAGTTAATTGGCAGCCTTGTCTGTGAGAAATCTGACAAACTTGCCACACAATACACTAAGGGTCGCCCTCTGGGTAACACCGTTTCTTTTGTCAGGTCAGGGGTTCAAATGTGTGCAGTTTTAAAGTTCTCCCCACATCCACGGATGTGCAGCTAGGCTAAATCACATCTCTATTGTATGTGCCCTATGATGATGGACTGGCATCCAATCCAAGGTGCACATTACACTTTTTTTATTTAGCATTTTTATTTATCAGCCAAAGTGACATGCAAGGGAGATAGTAGCAGCCAGGCAGCAGATGGGATTCAAACCCATGAGTTTCTACACACGACGACAGATCCCTAGCCCTACTTATCCATACACCAGCCTCCACATCAGGGGTGGGCAATCTTACCCAGAAAGGGCCGCTATGTATGCGGGTTTTCGATGCAACTCCCTAATTAGATTACTAATTAGAGGACTGATTGAGGTAAGAGTCTTCACACCTGTGTTTGAACAGCTGACTCAAAGGATATCCCCATACACACTGGTCCTTTGCAGATAAGACTGGCCTCCCCTACTCCACACACTGCTGGGCGTACCCCGGCCTGTGCTCTGTGCTGCCTGGGATAGGCTCCAGGCCCACCAGTGACCCCGGCCTTGTGCTCTGTGTTGCCTGACATAGGCTCCAGGCCCTCCAGTGACCCCGGCCTTGTGCTCTGTGCTCCCTGGGATAGGCTCCAGGCCTTCCAGTCACCCCGGTCTTGTGCTCTGTGCTGCCTGGGATAGACTCCTGGCCCACCAGTGACCCCGGCCTTGTGCTCTGT
The DNA here is from genome assembly GCA_026777985.1 of Mormyrops attenuatus. NCBI lineage: Eukaryota > Metazoa > Chordata > Actinopteri > Osteoglossiformes > Mormyridae > Mormyrops > Mormyrops attenuatus. Next base: position 21,386,831 of record JAODKC010000036.1, read on the forward strand.
GTTGCCTGACATAGGCTCCAGGCCCTCCAGTGACCCCGGCCTTGTGCTCTGTGTTGCCTGGCATAGGCTCCAGGCCCTCCAGTGACCCCGGCCTTGTGCTCTGTGCTGCCTGGGATAGGCTCCAGGCCTTCCAGTCACCCCGGTCTTGTGCTCTGTGCTGCCTGGGATAGACTCCAGGCCCACCAGTGACCCCGGCCTTGTGCTCTGTGCTGCCTGGGATAGGCTCCAGGCCCTCCAGTGACCCCGGCCTTGTGCTCTGTGCTGCCTGGGATAGGTTCCAGGCCCTCCAGTCACCCTGGCCTTGTGCTCTGTGCTGCCTGGCATAGGCTCCAGCCCCTCCAGTGACCCCGGCCTTGTGCTCTGTGCTGCCTGGCATAGGCTCCAGCCCCTCCACTGACCCCGGTCTTGTGCTCTGTGCTGCCTGGCATAGGCTCCAGGCCCTCCAGTGACCCCAGCCTTGTGCTCTGTGCTGCCTGGCATAGGCTCCAGGCCCACCAGTGACCCTGGCCAGGGTAAATGGGGAGATGGATGGATGTTATGTCTGGATTGTGTCCATTCAAACGCAGATCCAGGACCAACCAAGGAACGAAGGTATTAATTTTGTCTCAACCTGTTAGCTAGACAAAACAGAGACTCCCCACTCTATGCACGCTAAAGCCGATTCCCTAAATCTGGGTTAACTTCTCCTCCGGGAGAAGCAGTCACATTTACTGAGCACAAATATGGCACAATGATCCAAAAATTTCCGTCTAAGTTTAGACCCAATTTCCTCAGTCCTAGATTTCAGTAAAAAAAATTACCAAGAGCTGACTCTGAGCAAAAGCTCCACCGAAGCCCCCCCCACCCCACCCCCAGGAGGCAATACAGAGTGACAAAGCTTTGGGTGGAGTACCACGATTTACTAAATCTGTACGTTATGTGAACCAAGCCACTGTCCCCAGGAGCTCTGTGAAAGTGCATTTATATTTAGGCTTAAAGTGGATTTCACCCATCACTGATATTAAGATGCTTTTACTTTATTAGCAATATTGAGTTCCATGCTCTGAATGTATATTTGTGTTGTGTCAAGTGAATCTCACAGCCAGATCACCATGCAGGTAAAAGTAGATATTACACATTAATAAATGCCCACTTTATGACCTAAGAAATGTAAACATGATCCTGTGGGAATTTAATCAACTCTCATAAGACAGATTCAGACTTCAGCTGATTCCACTAGAATGTGCCTTAAAGCAACATAAATACTGTTTGATTTGGTTAGCATTACATTAAAAAACAAACTCCTCATTTATCCGTGAGAATTATGAAATGCTTATTTATCTCAGTCGTAAGACTGACTTCACTTGTTCTGGATTGATGTGTTGCCTTCCTTAACAGCAAACTGTGATGCGGCTCAGCAGTCTTCAGATTAAAATGATTTCTCCGCATTGATCAGACAGAAATCACACAAGTAAGTATATCGGTACCAGCTCACTTTTGCTCTGTGACAGTCACAGTTTGTCATTACAAAGCTGATTCTTCCTATGAGCATTTCAGATGTGTCTGAATAGTGAACATTTATTTTAACAAATAAATGTTTAAAGAAAGACTGAGCCAAAAGCAGGCATCTTACACAAAAGCCAGCTCCACTGTTACACCATCAGCGTGAACAGATGTGCCCGTTCGGGGATTATCCACCATGTTAGCAAACACTATATTCAGAAACAGGCGGGAAATTGGACGCCCGTAAGTCAGGCTGCAAACGTAATCCCCATAAATCACCCACAGCCAACAGAAAGACAGCGCCAAGGAGACCCCATGTGCTACGGCTAACAGTGCGGCACCCTCTACAGGTCGAACCCGGCAGTGCGGGCTGGGCAGCTGGAAAAGCCTATTTGGCTAGCTTGTGAAATGAGAGAAAAACGACAGACACAGAGATTCTCCATCAACCATAGGTTTACCAAAAACCTAACTAAACAAAGTGTTTTGATTGCATTCACAGATTTTTATAAAACTGAGGCACATATTGTGGGGACCAGAAAAATGTTCCCACAAGCTAAAAAGTAACAGGTTTTACCACACCGTGTTACACTGAGAGTAACAGACACACAGCCACCAACACACCCTGAGAGTAACAGATACACAGTCACCAACACACCCTGAGAGTCACAGATACACAGTCACCAACACACCCTGAGAGTCACAGATACACAGTCACCAACACACCCTGAGAGTCACAGATACA
>JAODKC010000036.1:21398455-21411645 GCA_026777985.1 Mormyrops attenuatus
AAAACTGCTCCAGCTCCCTCAAGTTGGATGGGCGCCGCTTGTGTACAGCGATCTTTAAATCATACCAGAGATTCTCAGCTGGATTGAGGTCTGGGCTTTGACTGGGCCATTCCAGGACGTTTACCTGTTTCTCTTTAAGCCGCTGGAGTGTTGCTTTAGCAGTGTGATTTGGGTCATTGTCCTGCTGGAAGGTGAACCTCCATCCCAGTCTCAGATCTCTGGAAGGCTCAAACAGGTTTCCCTCAAGAGTTTTGCACCATCCATCTTTCCTTCAATTCTGACCAGTTTCTCAGTCCCTGTCAATGAAAAACATCCCCACAGCATGATGCTGCCCCCACCATGCTTCAGTGTGGGGATGGTGTTCTCAGCATGATGAGACGTGTTACGTTTGCGCCAGACATGGCGTTGTCCTTGATGGCCAAAAAGTTCTATTTTAGTCTCATCTCATCACAGCACCTTGTTCCAGATGTTTGGGGAGTCTCTAATACAGATTTTTTTGCAAATTTCAAAAGGTCTGCCTTATTTTTTTTTGATAAGTAGTGGCTTTTTCTTGGCCCCTCCTCCATGAAGCCCAGCTCTGTGCAGTGTGCGGCTTACAGTGGTCCTATGGACAGTTACCCCCATCTCTGCAGCAGAGCCGCCCAGCTCCTTCAGGGTTATCTTTGGCCTCTTGGTTGCTGCTCTGATTAATGCCCTCCTTTCCCAGTCTGAGTTTTGGTGGATGATCCTCTCTTGGCAGGTTTGCTGTGGTGCCATAATCTTTCCATTTTCTAATAATGGATTTAATGGTGCTCCTTGGGATGTTCAGGGTTTGGGATATTTTTTTATAACCCGAGCCTGATCTGTACTTCTCTACAACTTTGTCTCTGACCTGCATGGAGAGTTCCTTGGTCTTCATGCTGTCACATGCTTGGTGTTGGCCCTTACTTAGTGATGTTGCACTGGTATTGACTCTGGCAGCTATCAGAACAGGTGAATATATACTGAGATCATTTGACAGTTAGATTGCTCACAGGTGGATCTTATTTAACTCATTCAGTGGCTTTTGAAGGTAGGGGTTGGGGCTTCAAAGGGGGGAAAAACATATGCGTACACCACTTTTCAGTTTTATATTTTTCAGAATTACTTGGAACAAGTTATATTTCCCTTTTAATCTCATTAATCTGTAGTTTTATTTGTAGGTCCATCACTTGAAATTAAATTGAAAACCCATTTTCCAGGTTGTAAGGGAACAAAATACAGAGAATGCCTAGGGGGGTGAATACTTTTGCAAGGCACTGTGTGCTGCCCTTGGTGGCTCTCACTTCCCTATGAGATGCTCCACATGTCATCAGTGTCTCAAGCTAGGCATTGATATTAGATTACACATACTGTGAAGTTAAGGACCAGCAGAGGTCCACCCCAAACTCCAGGCCCCATCCCTCAGCACCAGGGTCCCTTGCACACAGCTGGTTGGCTTCTCCTTCCCTTGCCAGAAGACCACCGCCCCCCCCCCCAACCCCCATCTCCATGCCGAGGCGTGGGAGGCATCTCCAACCCCTGGGACAGATCCTGCGGCTGTAAAATCTCACCACAACTGCAGCAGCCACCTGCCACCTATAAAAACTGGCAGCGTTTCCTGGTCCATCAACAAAGATTTCTGCAGAGATACTTTGCAAAGGCATTCAAAGATAGATTTATTGTAAAAATGCTAACCATCTATGATCCTGTAGTAATACTTTGACAATAGTCAAAGCCAACAGAATACAGGGTCTTATTATAATTTAGTAAACTGCCTATTTGAATGTGTAGTGTTTAAGGGACAGTGCCTTTAAAATGGCCTCCAGCCAGTAAATTCAAGCTTCCTGTGTCCAGTTAGCACAGCGACACAGTCAGTAACGACAGCAGAGATGAGGACCTGCCACACAAGGGGGAGGTACTCAGGGCCATCAATCATGGTCCGTGAACCAATGACAGCCTCACACGTAGAAAGCAGCAAATGCGATGAAATGTGGACAGCGGGGAGACGGGCAAATCAACAGCCAATTGCAAGAAATGCACAGGACTGTGGCTCTGTGACTAGAATCAGCAATCAGGGATCCCCGCACATGTCCAGGGCAGCTCCCAGGCCCTCCAGAGTTATGCCCGCTTGTGCCACATCACTACAGAAGCCAGTTAATTCAACTCAATATTAACATGTTAACCAGTCACAGTTATGAGTTGATAAAGAGTTTTGAAAAAAAACTCATTCATAACAAAAAGGAAAAGCATTTGAATCAGAGTTTAACCCTCAGTTCAGTTAATTATCAGTATCGCAGAAACACATGTGGTGCGTGCGAATTGGTACGCTGTCCCTCCACGCCAACACGGCTGGGAACTTTCTCCTCCTTCAGCCTCAGTTTAAATTCAGCTCACAGCAGCCGCCGTGTGACATTGTTACAGCGGCACTCAGCGTCATAGTCCAGAGCCATTTCTGGTCTGCAAGTTTCATTTTGCCGTTAACAAATGCATCATGACTTCTTTGCTCTTCAATACTCTGACACTTAAAAATGTACATTTAAATTTGCCTTTAGACCTTTAGTAAAACAACCGTTAGGTATGCACATTCACAGTTAAATACATATTCTACTTTAGTTTGCGGCAGGGCAAATGTGACTGACGTGATTTGTTTACTGAATTTCTAATTGCAACAAACGCCATTTGAAATAAAACATCGCTTTTGAGAATTCGTCATCATAACCATACAACTGTGTCGGTGATACTGCATGCACTAATATTCGGAATATTATATAACTAAGAGCCAGGTCACATTGGAGCGTTCCCTCACATTGCTGCTGAAGCATCACATACATTAAACACATTACACACTATATAACACCTATTAGGGGTTTATGAAAATGTGCATTCACTCAAAGACAGGGAATAAACTCTGAAGGATTAAATATGAACACTCTCTCTCTCTACACACATATATATATATAAAAAAAATTATGTATTTAAAAGTGCAGCAGCAGAAATGTGTCAAAATTGTCAAGGGTGGCCAGAGGCCCAAATTTAATCACCGCCGAGTAATTTAGAGGAAGGAAAACACGTTACACCCTGTTACGGCGAGTTTGAGGGTTAGCGTTGCATTTACAGACACAGGGTCCACGCTAAACACCCGAACACTGCCGGGGGGGGGAGTCACTAGTAAATCAGCTCTAGGAACAAATCAGAAAACGTCCTCATCAGCATTCCTGCAAGGCTGTCACCGCACAGACACTGTGTGATCCAGCCCCCGCCCCTGGCCCGAACCACAACCCCTCCCCATGGAAACAGACAGCTTGGGGCTGGATCCACTGCTGAGCACCCCAACAGAATGACCCCTCTTCAAGGAGGTAGGCAGAACGGGCATACAGATGTATACCTACATCACGTTCACACGCAGATGTGCCTGTGGCTGAGGAGACTGCAAAACAGCCCAAGAGCAGACGCTCGAATTCCTCCGTTACTTTAAAGATTCTTATGATATGCTAATGAAGCGCAGGAAGCAGATTTACGCCTTGCGGATGGGGCCAATAAACGGGGGCCTCTTGGCGTTTTAGGACTAATGAAGTTAAATGAGTTAAATCATCTTAAATAGCTGACTTCTCCTTCGCATCCACATCAGCGAGACGGAAAACAAGCGAGGACTTTATTGGGATTCTGCTGAGCCCCCAAGGTGGGTTTTAGATGGGCTTCTGAATATTAGATTGATACAAAGCCTTCTTTTTAAGACCGCCCGCCCCCCCACCAGCTCTGCATGTGGGGGGTTTCACCCACAGGACTCAAGCTCTCATAATCCACAGCTCACGTAGGAAGATCGGAAAAAGATTCTTCCCACCATAACACCAGAATCATCCACCACAAATGACATCAAACGCCAAGGAGAATCTAGTGACCATCAGAGGTGATGTTCTGGTAATTCCATGAGACCTCCGCACCCTGTTGCACCTCCTTGCATATGTAGAGAGCCTGCAAGGATGCGCTTCTGGTAGATTCTGATGGGGCCGTTGGCTGGGTTATTAGATTCCCTCACAAGTAACAGGATCTGGACGGGTGACGGGAGAATGGCAATACCTTCCAACAAGCTCCTGGCAGAAATTGCCAATTAAACTTCTGACAAGAAACAATGATTATGGATGCTCTCCATCATCCCGGCAGAAAGCATGCCAGAAGGCAGAGAAAGACCAGCCCAAGGTGTCCATCCCACAGAGACGTTACATCTCCAGTCCCGCGAGGCACCCGCCATCTCCAAATTACCCTGTGAGGACCTTGGCCATTTATTGTTTCCTTTGCCTTCGTCTCCTTCTCCTTCTAGACCTAGACTATTAGCTGAAAGAGCCCATTTAGCACAAGCTGTCAAAAGCACTTGGATGAGATCCAGGCGTAAAAGTGCTGGAGAAGGCAAGGCCACCCTAAACCCGACAGTACCTCCAGCCTGCCAGAATGAGCTAGATACTCAGACACATCCATCCCAGGAGGCCAGACAGATTTGAGAGAAAGAGTAACATCTGGCACATGGTCTCACACAACAGCACCTAAAAGGTACTGACACCTTTACTAAAAAATGAGCTATACAAAAATGAAAAATATGATACTAACTATTACCTTAACAGAAAAATGAATCAATATCAACATACAAGAATAATTTACTTTACAGGAAATAATGATTTTTTTAAGTATTATGTTACAGCTATAGGGATTTGCTGAAAAGAGCCCAAATTCATAACTGCTGTTTATTAAGCACGAGATAAAATGTAATACAGATTGCAAAGAACTGATTACTGTATGGTAAAATGGTACTTATGGAGAAGAAAAGTAAGTATTCAATAATATTCATTCATTCATTCTCTTCTATACCGCTTTTCTTGTACAGGGTTGTGGGGCAGTAGTGGTCAAAGCTCATGTGACACCCCAGGCAAGCTTCATCGCCGAATTTCACCCTGTACCGGGGGGGCACCAGCAGATTTCTAATCCAACGCCCCCTCAGGAGATGCCACCCAGGGCAACTGCCCATCTTGCTGTTGTCTGGATTTGCCACTATATGGGGGTCCAGAGTGTATTCCAGAAACAACAGTCATAAAGCATGGAAACTAATATGTAAATATTTACATATTTAGCAGACGCTTTTGTCCAAAGCGAAATACAAGCAGGCATATTGCGAACATTCCTGCTGTCAAGAAATAAATAGGCGGCTGAGCTTTCAATGGGAGCACAGGTTCAAGGCTAAGCAGTTACTGGAGCTACCCACCAGCTAAGCAACTACATTCATAAGTATTAACAAAGTGAAAACCTATTAAGACTATGCAAGGGCCAGTAAATGCAACATAAGAGCACTCAAAGATCGATCAGGTTAGTAAAGGAACTTATGGAACAGATGAGTCCGGAGACGTTCCTTGCAGGAAGAGAGGGAGAAAGTAACCCAGACCGGATGTGGATCGGCAGCTCAGAACAACACAAGAGACCTGTCTGGGTTACCCTTCTCGCATGCAGGAGGGAGCTTCAAGTGCCGATGGTTTGCTGACTGAAAGGGAAGAGATGGCGTAAAGGTCTTGAGGAACCTTTTGATGAAGATGTCCATTAATGGACCTGTATGCTTGTGAGGGTGTGCTGGGAGCATTTAGCAGCGGTCTCTGCCAACTCACACCTCCAACAGAACTTCTTTTGTATTCTGAGGGAAGCTGAACACATCGAGTCTGAATGGGCCATGTTCCAGGTCTCCATTGCTGAGGTAGCCATGCAGAACTGGAAGGCTGTTGGTGCCAGCTAGTACTGTAAGTAAGTATTCCAGTAGTGTTGTATCCTAAACAAAGTCCAGGTAGCCATGAGGGTTGTGGTGGCGACCCCTATGTCCAGTGGTGGACACCAGCAGTAAAGGGAGCCATCAAGCTCAACATGGAGACCTTAGTTAGGTTGTGGGACTCTGGAGTCAGCTGAAAGGTATCAGCAGGCCCAGCATTCTGCAGATTTAGCAGTCATGGAAGCAAAAACTTTAGTGAGGGCATGGAAAATGACTTTCCGTCATTCTCGAGGAGATTCTGGGGCAACCAAGGAGGCGAGGGTATCAGGTTCAACGACCCCCAGGATTGCATCTATGCTTTTTGCAGACAACGTGACCCTTTTTGCTTCTGTGAGCTGTGACCTCTGGTGTACACTGGAGAGTTTTGATACCGAGTGTGAAGTGGCCAGAATGAGGATCAGCATCTCCAAGTCTGAGAACATGGTTCTCATCCTGAAAATGGTGGATTGTACTCTCCAGGTTCGAAATGAATTACTCAAGTGGAGGAGTTTAAGTATCTCGGGGTCTTGTTCACAAGTGAGGGAACAATTCAGAAGCAGATTGACAGGGGGACATTTACCTGGACATTGTATGGGTCTGTCATGGTAGAGCGAGAGCCAAGCCGAAAGGCAAAGCTATCGATTTACTGGTTGATCCATCTTCCTACCCTCACCGATGGTCGTGAGCCCTGGACAGTGACCAAAAAAAATTAGATCACAGATAAAAGCAGGGGAAATGAGGGTCCTTCATAGGGTATCTAGGCTTAGCCTTGGAGACAGAGTGGGGAGCTCGGACATTTTGGGAGAAACTTAAAGTAGAGCCACTGCTCCGCCACATCAAAAGATGCCAGCTGAGGAGGTTCGGGCATCTGTCTAGGATGCCTCCCTGGAGAGGTGCTTCAGGTTTGTCCAACCAGGTGGGGAACAAGGGGCACACCCAGGATATGCTGCATAGATTGTATCTGGGAGTGCCTTAGAATCCCCCCGCAGGAGCTGGAGGAGGTGGCAGGGGAGAGGGAGGTCTGAACTTCCCTGCACAGACTACTGCCTCCACCACCCAGACCCAGATAAACGGTGAAGAATGGATGGATGGATGGATGGATGGATGGATGGATGGCACTATGGATGGCATAATGCTGAACTTCAGAAGTGTAATCAAGGGCGATGAATGGAGATCAGCCAGACCAGCTCACATTCTCACATTTCCTGGCCGACCCCAGTCCATCAAACTGGTGCTTCTCACTTCATTTATGTAAAAACACAAACAACATGCATCGATTTCCATTGCCATCACAACTGGGCCTGTCTTCATTCCTCACCGGGAACTTCAGTGTGCTGCCATATTGATTTCATCGCCACTCCAACTCCTGCCCTGTTCACAAGCTCAAAGTTCCACCAGGACATTTGTGTGCCAAGTCACATGATACAAAAGCACTGATGCACCATCTGTAAAAGTCATACATCCATATTCTGCTTGTCCGAATAACAGGGAACAGTGTCTGAAAAATGGTCAAGGAAAAACAGATAAGACCATTTCCTGAGAAGGTGAAATGCTGGGGGGAAAAAATGATGTATTTTATTTTTAGAATTCTAGTGCTTTTCCAAAATCATTGTTGGACCCATAAATTCATGGTCAGTCATTTTGGACCTAAATCCAAAGTAAAAGGTAGTAAGAAGGTTAAAGACAAGGCTTAACATCCCCCCCACCCCCCGGACTGCTTCAGTAGCCCGTGAGATTTGTGCAGGCTGGATTTAGAGCATCTACGATTTAATTAAAAGAAAACAGCCACTGTGATGTTGTTAGGATACAATGCTACAGGAAAACTTGCTTACCAGGCAGTCTTACACAAATGGCTTTACACTCGGGTCACCAGGCACTCACTGAGGTCTTGGCAAGTCCTCCATTGCAGAATGATGGTTTGCTGACCCCCCCCCCCACCTCAGTACCATCTCCTGTGTTAATCTAGATCAGTCATTGTCATTCCAATGCACATGAAGATCATTAAGGTTTCGATTTCCCAAGGGTCTTAGTGCCTACAACCAGTTTAACCCATTGAAGTGGAAGGAGAATGTTTATTATTAAGCAAAGTGTGAAGAATCAAACATCTAAAATGATCTCAGGTGTGAGCAAAGATGTCACCAAGCAGCCACTGACGCACTAAGCTGGCTGTAGTAAAAGGGGTTCACACAAATTCATGGTTAGTACACCGGTCTCTGTGACCCATGGCTGGACGAGGTATTCAAAGTCAAGAGGCAACTTCTGACTGAACTACTGAAGGCTTTAGAAAGGCACAGATCCTGCGAGTGAGAAAAGCGAAGAAAATTCCAAGTAAATCATCAGCCAAACCAATTAGGCATCTACAGAAGCCACTGGCCAGACAGGTTATCGATGCCAGCCATTGAACAATCAGAGAGACCCAGCAACAAACTCAAAGACACCAACCAAGGGTACAATGAACATCTCCAGATCTAGAGTTATTAAAATAATGTTCCAGTATTCACATTTTGTGTTTCACATCTTAAAAATGTAGGCCTACAGTTCTCTACCAAGACGTGTTACGTTGCTAAAGTCAGAAATGAAGGAGTAAAGAGACCATGTCAAGATTCTGGACAACCTATGACAGGCGGGTTTGTAGCTCTGCAGCTCTGCAGCCAGCAGTGCCACTGACCCCACACATCCAAGCCAACTTTAGCTAAAATCTGAAGTTAGACTTTTCACGCTGACAAATGGTGAATACTGAAATTATGAAGCCCTATCTCTTGCCCTCTCTCTTTTTAATTTTTTTCCCTCAGTTCACTACCTCTACTCAAAGTGATGAGTAGATTGTGGCCTTTAACAAAATCACCAAATGAATTCAAATTTCCGATAATTTGTCATAAAGTATTGTAGTAGCCGATACCTCCACTGCATAAAACCCATCCATCCATCCATCCATCTTCTCTAATTACTTGTCCTATTCAGGGTCATTGAGGGGTCCTGAATCTATCCCGGAGGCTACAGGCACATGTTAGGGAACAACCCAGGATGAGGCGTCAGCCCTCTGCATAAATCCTTGCTCATATTCTTGCTCAAGTTTCATAATTACGTTAACAAGGGGAGTTTGTACAAGACGTATTTATCTGTGTACACGAGCCAACACGTCTGGCAGAGAGAGGCGCCAATCACCACAAGCAACTAATCTTGGAATAGAAGCACAACAGATGAGACAGCTCTACCCATGTTCCATTCATGGCTGGTGGAAACAGCATCTCCTGAAGCACTGCAGTACGTGGACACTTCTGCAGGAGTTCGTCAATCCCAGAGCGCCGCCTACCATGTTTGGAGTTTACTTCCCCCCCCCCAACCCCATCTCCCTTTTCCCCACCATCTGGCCCAAACACCGGCACATTCCCATTGGCCCTGCCAGCCTGCAGAGCTCAGCTCACATTGTAAGCTGTCAGGAGATTTCTGCAGGCTGCACTCGGCTATAAACAAGAGAGAGGGGAGACCATCCATCTTTCACTTAGAGCAATTTCAGCAGCTAATTATGGAGGCTTCCGTCAAAGACTTGACGACTGGTACACCATGACATCCACGCCTTTTCAGTTTTTTTTTTTTTTTTTTAAAGTCGATATCGGCGTAGAAGCAGCGCCATGGGCATGCTGACGGGAAACGGCTCTGAATTGGTTACCCAGCACACTCCGTGCCACAGGGGAAATTCGCCAGCAGCACCCAACACACTGGCCGGTGAAACGCTGGAGTCCCGCCTGATAATGTCCCCGGCAGAGTTTGTCTAGTTAATCTTGTGTGCGAGTAATTAAACATGCCGCAGCACCTGGAACGGCAGTCGCGTGAAATGTGTTTGCGGCCCCTAGAGGCCGGTGCTATGTCGCTCCACTCCGTTCCCGCAGAGCCAGCTAATCACGTGCATCTCAGTCTCCAAAGAGAGTTAGTGTTATACCTTTGTAACATCCATCCATGACATGAATGTCATCAAATTACGCCTTGATTTGGATAATAATTCATGCACCTCGTATGTTATTAGTAACATCAACAACAACCACAGCGGACAGGAGATTTTACCCCCCATTGCCACAGAATTAACATGCAAACCCACGTAAGATGAGTACAGCATACGGCTAGCTCCTCCCAGAATGGCGTGTGATGGTGCCTGGCCTCTCCCCTATTTCGCCTTCCTGGAGTCCATCTCGCCCAGTCCCAGTTATCACAGAGCGTCTTTTGCCTCTTATCCATTTATTTCAGAAGCTGATGCCAGAGAGTCAATTAACGGTAGAGGCTCCGGAATTTACTTTAGCAGGATGTCCGCCGATTTGGTTAAAACTCGACGGTGAGTAATTAATCCTCATCGGGTTTAATGACATGCGAATGACAGGCCTTTTAGTGAACACACAGCATGTAAACCTTTCATTTACATGCCCAAACCTTTATACTTTGTGTACATATGCTAACCCAAATACATTTGATAAAAATAAAGTTGCACCAAAATTTGCCCAGTAACTTCATTACCATGCTGTTCAGGTCATCCACCCTACACACTGCCACTCTGTAAAATAAATATTCACAGAAAAATAATCCTCCTTGTGTAACTTAATGAGTTTTAAAACCTGAAAGCATAAGTCTGTATAATCCTCCAGAATCCAAAATTTTGTAAAAATTACCTATAACAACACATTAACACAAATGCAAAATAACACATTTAAAAGCAAAATGATTTGGCATCGAGTAGCACAATAAAAATATACTTAAATAAACTTGCTTTTTGTGTTAAAGGATTAATAAAATATAACTAGATCGATGCACAGCAGGATGTCCCCAAGTACTTCCACCCTGGCACAGAGGCATTCTGGGATTTACACCAACGCCGATGGCATCACTTACTCATAGGTGTCTTACAAGGTATATTAACAGGGTGTTTTAAGAAGCAGTGAGGTTTAGGTACAGGAAGTTGTGATGGCTGTTATTTAGGTCTCAAAAATAACTGGTCTACCGCCAGCAGCCCACGTAACTGCCAACACTCGCCGACTTTCGCAAACGCTGACCTCTGTCTTCTAACGGATTCATTTCTCGGGAACTCTCTGATGGAAACAGAGATTACAAGATATTCTCAGTGACATCGTGAAGAACAGCAAGACAGGGTACCCAAATGGTACATAACCCGCTTTTAGTAAATCTTGCTTTTGACACTCTTGCGACTCTTTCCAAAAGCCACAGTGGTATTCAACAGTGCAAATCGACAGTGCAAATCGACAGTGCAAATCGACAGTGCAAATATGCTGGATCAGGCTAGTGCACCACTGAACTTAACAAACTCTGCCGGGTTTCCATACTTGGCTGTTGGGTGTTGATAAAGAGCCAACGTCAACGAGCTGGGCATGGACTCCTCAGGGACCCGCGAGGAGTTAGCACAGAAGGGATGCTCATGGGAGGGAGAGGACATCCTCGAAAACACCGTCAGCCAGCCTGGGACCCATCACCTTCCCGCTTGCACCTGTGTGATGTACTGCTGCTTTAAATCGCCTTACTTGCTGATATGAAAACCAGCAGTAGGTGACTGGTGAGAGAATAACGCTAAATCTCGCCGCAAGCGAGGGCCCAACAGCACGAGGTGGCGGTGTACAGGCTGCTGCTGGAGTCACAGTTATTTAAAGAGCACTAGTGCCCCGGGGACTCGCTGACCCAAACCCAATTTTGCCTCAAGGCATAAGGTGGTTTGGGTTCTACTGATTTATTCTGACACGTGTGTAGAGTCAGGAGCAGTTACACCACATCAGCCCCCCCATAATAACTGCTGAAGGCTCTGATGTTTTTGTAATCTTGTCATTTTAGGAGGGGGCTTCAGCAATCTGCCTGCTTGAGGAGGACAAGCAGGGTGCTGGGGGCTATAGGGTCCAAGGGAGATTAGGATCTGAACACCTCCCCTCCTGGTGGCCCTGTCTATCACATGACGGATTGCAGAATAAATACCCCCACCTTTCACTCTCTCTGTCTTCATCCCAGCCCACATCTCCAGTCTCCTCCTCAAGTCTGCCAACGTGCAGACTCCCGATTCTGGAATTAATCCAAGCCAATCCCAACATCTGACATTCCTACCGGCACCACACACAAAACAGGTGGGGCCATTCAAAGGAACAGGATCTGGCCAAAACAAAAGGAGCAGATTATGAGAAGCCCCACCCAACACCACCTCCCCCGGGAGAACCCCTAGGGGACGATCAAGCTGTACTTGAGACATCCTAACTGAAGTATGCATGAAAGTCCAAGAGCTCATTTGCTTGGGGGGGAGGTAATTGGTGCCCACAGCTGCGTCGTGATCTGCAGGTTATCTCACTGCACCACCTTTCCAACTCCGCTGGAAGGGGGACTCCACTGCCAGCATCTGGCTAAAACCCTCACTTGTTCACAGTGAACCTGGATACCAGATGCTGCCGGCACAGGCCAAAGCCATCCTCACACCACCCAGGAGAAGCCAAGGGGGCAACTTCTCGATGCCCACACCAGATGAAGGTATGAAGATGGAAACGTAGCCATCATGCACCTGGTACAAACCAAGGAAGGTCGTGCTTCTGACAATAATCTCACAGCTACTGTAACCTCAGACCCCCGGAAAATGCAAACTCTTCGATCCTCCCAGGTCTCCCTTGAAATACAGTGTAGTCACCAAAGTCTGATTAACTCTCTGCTGAATTCAGCACATCTGTGACATTAGCCGACAAAGAGCTGAACATGAAATATTAATCCTTTTTAAAATCAAGACTGACAGCCAAAAACAATCGTGAACCAGGGACCTTATATTTTTTTCAGTAATATGATAAGATTTATTTATTAGGGGTTAAGATTACCGTAGCAATTTTAGCATTTAACCGGCTTTATTAAATCAATCTGTAATCAACCCAGTTACACATGCCCTTTTCTGGCTCCCCTGGGTACATCACAAGGCCAGATAAGAAGCATCTGTGGCACCAAAGGAGATTCGAACATGAGCCCAGGAGCCAGATTCCAGTCAAACTCGATGGCCTCTTCTGAGAATAATGGCTTCCCCACTCGACCTCCACAACCACAGTCCCTCTATTCCATACTGTATGTCCCTGGTCAGCCTAAATGAATATGGTGCCTCCGTTCCATGTGTCCCCGATCAGCCTCCGCAACCATGGTGCCTCTGTTTCGTGTGTCTCCACTCAGCCTCCATAACCGCAGTGCCTCTGTCGCATGCGTCCCCGCTCAACCTGCAGTGCTTCTGCCCTGTGTGTCCCCACTCAGCCTCTGCGACCGCAGTGCCTCTGCCGCCAGTGTGCCCTCTTGGCCTCTGCGACCGCAGTGCCTCTGCCGCCAGTGTCCCCTCTTGGCCTCTGCGACCGCAGTGCCTCTGCCGCCAGTGTCCCCTCTTGGCCTCTGCGACCGCAGTGCCTCTGCC
>JAODKC010000036.1:21411745-21447705 GCA_026777985.1 Mormyrops attenuatus
GCCAGTGTACCCTCTTGGCCTCTGCGACCGCAGTGCCTCTGCCGCCAGTGTCCCCTCTTGGCCTCTGCGACCGCAGTGCCTCTGCTACCAGTGCCCCCTCTTGGCCTCTGCGACCGCAGTGCCTCTGCCGCCAGTGTACCCTCTTGGCCTCTGCAACCACAGTGCTCTGCGGCATGTGTCCCCACTCAACCTCTGTGAACACGTTGCCTCTGTCCCATCCCCATGTGTCCCTACTCTCCATTCATGACCGCGGTTACTCTGCCACATGTGTAAAGGGACTCAAAAAGCAGTGATATTACAAAGGTGCCCATCTGCAGCATGTCAGGTGCCATTGCATGTGGAAAACACAAAAGGCCGTCGGGAGTGCCTCCTAGGGAACCTGTGTGGTACTGCAGCGGGCCATTCCACCACCGCAACTAGAACTCTTTCATAAACACTTGGCTTAACTGCCTATTTAAGCTCTTTATACGAACTGAAAAGATCAAATTAGTCAACCTCATTCAGTGGCCGACCGGGGCTGCAGACCCAGCATCCATGCTAAACCAGTACCACTCCTCCTTCCCCACATCCCCCAGAAGCAGGAACACAGAAACCAGCTTTAAGTACAGCTAATCCAAGATGGACCCAGAGTGTCATGCTCATGTCGCATCCTGGACATTTAAGGGGCTCTGGAAATTCAAAACAAACAAAAAGGACAGTAACAAAAGGTATTATAAAGGCATGAAAGCAGCAGAAAAGAAGCATGCCGTTGGGAGGTATAAAACAACAGCATGGAGGCCCAAAGGCTGCAGAGGGCCTGCCGCTGAATTCGCTTTTGTGCTGGAAGCAAGAGGAAGCAACAGAGAAAATGTAGCAGTGACTCTCTGCACGGCAATTATGGAGCGGGATAATATTATACATTAAAATGCAATTCATTACACTCCCACGGCACTGCCATCAAATGTCAGAAGCGTGGCGTGATACTGCTGGGAGGACAAACGGAGGCGTGCGAAGCCCCCCCCTCCACCCACCCCCAGGGACGGCCCTGGATACAGCTTCCAGCCCCTTGGCTGGAGAAATGGGGATGTTGGGCACAAATTAATTAGCCGGAGCACTAATGTGGCGTGACTCGCGCTTCTGTCGCGGCTCAGAACGTGTCTCTGTGAACTTCATTCCGCACAGCACGCCGAGGGAGACGCTGGAGTCGGGAAGCACGCCCGTATTTACCTAAAGACCACTTTAAGCAAAAAAAAAAAATCACAGCAGACCTGCTGGCTATCCAAAAATACTCGTACATAACAAAATGACAAATTGTAACATCTGGCCTCATCTTCACCGCAAAATCAACAAGCAGTTTGGTAAAGTCAGCCCGACATCTGAAACCTCACGATGACCGGGCAGCACCAGAACTGGATGTTGTCCCTCCCCATAAGCTGAGCCCCTTTTTCATCAGGGAACGTAAACCGCAGTAGAGACTTGGGGGGTTAATCGGAGTGTTCACATGTTCTCCACAAAATAAACACTTTCATTTTCGGCACAAATGCTGAAATGGAAACGGCGTGATGGGGAAGATGGTGCAACCCCCCCGTCAGCTTTCATAACGTCCTCACACTCATGTATCTTCACCATTTATACGCTTCCACAATACACATATCTAATTTTCATATTTCCACTTTACCATTAGACTGCAGTTCCTTTTTCACCTGCTTGGGGGCGCCGTCACATTGGCCGGCTCTGCAGTGCACCGGCAGAAGCCGCACACCACGGGAAAGTTTCCGTCTCGCCTGCAAATGCTACCACCTAACATCAGAGGGACAGCTAACAGGACGCACCCCTTTTTATGCCCGTCTTTTTCCTCTCCATCTTAGGAGTACCGGCAGCTACCATGAAACTGACATGTAGGTGCTCTCTTCTGCACGCCATAACATAAATGTCACGTTTTGATTCACAGCGGTATCAGGCGTCTTGTGAATAAGTATAGCACCCTTCATACTACCGCATCCCGAGAAATCTACAATCACGCTAAAGACCTAAGAGTTAATTTCCGAAGATTTATGGAGGAGACAAGCCCGCCACACAAAGCAATTAATGCAGAGCTGCTTATGACTCCTACACTGCATCTGAGCCTGATCCACACTCCTGTTCTTCAAAGCCGCATCCATATCTGACTAACTCAACGACAGCGTGTCTCACGGAGACAAGGAACGTGGACAAGAGTTCAGTCCAGCAAACGGGCTTCACTCCAGGGCGTCTGGGTGCTGTGGAACGACACAGGCGTTCAGCTGCTGTCTGGGGTGTGAAAGCTGTCGATATGGTCAAGAGGCACCGTTGGGCCTGAGCGTAAATGTGGGAAGCGGAATATGTCCAAGCCACATTATGCAAACACATTTCATCGACTCCTCGGTCAACAGCCAAAAGTGAAGCTTAACAGTCATTTATTTTTTCTGAAAATATGACATTTAACCATGGCTCGGAAGGGAGGCAATATTATTCATGGCCGTGGGCTGTAGCTGCAGTTAGCAGAGAATCCACAGTGTGCTTCATATTTAACTAGACCTGAGACACGGGAAGGTCACTACATCTGCAGGACCTCAGGACCCATCTTCATTTTTGACCAAGGCTTCTCTATAGCTACATGATCTTCATAATACAAAAATTTTGCTGGAGTAGAAAATCTATGGTCCTCATGATATGAAATTAATACCATGAAGAGATTCAACACTTATACAAAAGACTAAGCATCCATCCATCCAATTTCAGTAACAGCTTACCTTATTTGGGGTTGTGGGGGTCCCAAGCCTATCCCAGAGGCTACAGGCATAAGGCAGGGAACAACCCAGGATGGGGTGCCAACCCAACACAGGGCACACTCACACACCATTCACTCACCCACGCACACCAAAGGGCAATCTGGTAACTCCAGTTAACCTCAGCATGTTTTGGACTGTGGGGGGAAACTGGAGTAGCTGGAAGAAACCCCACTGGGAGAACATACAAACTCCACACACATGAAGCCAAGCCCTAGTCCCAGAGGTGTGGGCGACAGTGCTAACCACTGCACCATCGTGCCGCCCATACTAAGCATCAAATATATATATTGGTCTTTTAATCAAACAGTGAGGTGCACATTTTTTGACCAGAAAAAACACTGATTACCAGCAATAAAATCATGGACACAGGTTTTACCTTTAAAAATATCTGAAGGCTTATTCTGCTGAGCATCTGACACTTTCATCTAACACAGGACATTTGAAGATATATTATCTAAGGAACGATGTCACAATAAAATAATATAAGGAATATATTATCCAGTAGGGGACAGCACTGTAATCCCACACCAGCAGGTGGGGGGTTTGAACCCTGCTCTGTGTGCATTCCTCTGGGCACTCTGGTATGTATGCATGCATCGATATATTATTGTATGTGACACTGCGCATTCCGTCCAGGGCATACCCCAGTCTTGCGCCCTGTGCTGCCTGGGACAGTCTCCAAACCCTATATGACTCTGAGCACAACATGTGGGTAGAATATTAGACTGTACAGACGCTCCTCTACTTACAAACTTTCAACTTACGAACTTTCAGAACGAAGAGGACTGTAAGTCCAAATTGTGTTCATTGGGCTCCCGTTTCCATTCCGCAACATCAGTTTTTTTTCTGCGCACAAATTCCGGGTAGTACGACTTCTGGCCGCTACTCCCACTGCACAGCGTGCGTACTCCCAGCATCCTAGATCTTGTACTTACAGCGTATACCCTTAATATGATGTTGAATAATGACTTACGAACATTTCAAGTTGCAAACGGCTGTTTGGAACGTATCTCGATCATAAGTAGAGGGGCGTCTGTATTTTAAAACATAACCAACCAGATTCATTTGGCTCCAAAGGTATAAACATGAATAATGCTCAGATATAGAGTTAAAATGGTTAAAATGGCTAATTCCCACAAGTTCAGTTATAAAGAAATATTGTGACTACTACTCTTATGTAAGAGATGGACACAAGAACAGACCATGTGGCTACAGATGGCTATCACTGCAGTTTAAGAACGTGGTCTTATACAGCCTAAGTGAAAAGTGAAAATACCGCCAAGGGTTAATATAAAAAGGACAGCTTCAAAGGCTGCCTGTTACTGCGCCAGACACAAATTACAGCTGATGCAATATTACTGTAGTCACATTGTAATAAGAATTAGCCCATGACTCAGATGTGAGCATTTATTAAAGAACGATAAAGATGACAAGCAATGCAAATGACAGAATGTTAGTGTGAGTGTAGCTGAGTAACGATGACAGACTATACTCACAGGGGAGTAACTTGTAACCTGAACACAGCTCTCCGAGCGGTACGGTTTAACCCCCCCCCCACCCCCTGCCACAAACACAAACTGGCTGTCCTCTGAAGTGCTTAACCGGGTGTGACACCAAGAGCAGCTCCAATTCAGACATTAAAACAATACAAAGTGTAAATATCATATTACAACCTTTCCTTGGTGAGGTGCGCCTCATTTTGACAGCTGTATTCTTTAAGCTGCTCTCACCCTCGACGCCAGGATGTCTTTGCAAGCACCTTTATAACAGTACCTCGTTATGAATTCAGCGCGCGCTCTTTAATGGGAAGCTATCTGAAAGCACATCACTTTGGAAATGGAGATGAACACGGAAGACGAGGCTTAGAGGTGAAGTGGTCAGGTCGCCGCAGCACCCATGAATCATTCTCAGCCCCCTCCTCCAAGCCCTCCCCGAAACTTCCCAGCAGTGTTCCGTCTTGCCTCCTGGTCTTTATTCTGAATTTTCTAATAATCTGATCAGCCCTGTTGGGATGTCCTCCATTTCCTACCCACAATGCACCGGTCACAATTCTGGTCAGCCAGCAGAACCCAGGAGCAAGAAATTCAAACGCTATGGTGGGAGAGACGATGTTTCTGTGCCAGCGTCAAATTTAATGCCCCCCCCCCCCCTCCCCAGAGAAGAAGTGCTCCCCCTGCAGGAATCTTCACCGGGACAAATATCTGTGACCAGATAACAACACAGAATTAATATATTCAAACATGAGACTTTCCAAACCCCGGGCTCTGGGCATCATCCCATGCCAGATGACCAGAATAAGCAGTTAAAAAGGTGGACGGATGGACAGATGGATGGACAGATGGATGGATGGACATACAAATGGAAGAAGCAACATACCAGGCAAAAGATAAAAAAAACTCCCACAGTCTCGAAGTGAAGGACTTCCTGTCTAAAAACCCGAGTTCCTGATATCATCATCCAAAGCAAGGAATCAATGAGGCAGCCAATTAGCAGCACTCAATGTTTCCTTTCCCGATGAAACAATGTTCTTCAATGACACACTCTACCAGGTGAATAAGGCCCTTCAGACCAGTGGATCATCCAGTTCAGGAGACAGAGACACACAAGCTGAGCTAGGCAGTATGACCAAAAATTGATATCACGGTATTATATCGGTTTCATGGTATATGACGGTATATGTTTACCACATTTTACAGGATTTTACAGGACACATTTTTGTTTTACGTTTTTGCATTGTTCCCACATTAACTATATTATTTTATTATTAGCCATTGCGCCTATCCGCTACCTTAATGATAACGTACGGCTAACGTGTTTGTTGGCTAACTGCTTATAGATAAACGGCTAATGTTAAGGCGTGCACCGGCCAAGTTAACATTTTCGATAAGTGTTTAATAGTTCAGTCTTGCTGGAACACAAGCTTTACTGACCTCGCGAAATTTCTCATAAAGACCGGGATGTCGGTCTTTAAGATGCTTCGCCAAGTTTGACGTGCTAATTGACTTCGTCGCCACAACTTTGCAGCACTGTTTGCATAGAGGCTTAGCGACATCCTTAACCTTTCCATGCTCGTCTGCAAAATACTTCCAAATAGCACTTTTGCGTTTTTGTTGTCACTAAAGCTGCTTGCGAAGTGCTTTCAACTGCAGCGTATGCCATGTTCGGCCAGCTCGGTATGTGTTAGCCAGCGTGAATGCGTTCAGCAGCTATTGAGAAGAGGGGAGAGGCTGCGCGAGTGTGTGTGTGTGCGTGCATGCGCGCCTGTGCTGTAGCGGTGCTGTGTGAAGTTTGGTGAATGAGGCGAAAACCACACCGTTGCGATCAATAATGGTGAAAATGAGTATCTATTCAGACACTAATTTTTTTATATTGATTATTGTCTGAGAATCGATTTTTTGACAACCTCAGTGTCTCATTATTCAGCTATATCTTCCGTTTCTGATCTTACGCGGCACATTTTTAGCGGTGCAGCAGTGAAAAAGGTCCCCCCCTTAAACAGTTTCCAGCTGCGCCACTTTCCGAACGTTGCGTAGGCTATTTAAACCGGTATTGCGGTATAAGAAAAATTCATATCATAAAAATAATAAAAAAGGTTTTCGGTATGAACCGGTATACCGCCAAACACTACCCACGAGTGAAACCGACCGCCGTGTACTGTGGATAAACTGAACATCATGTCAGAGTACCAAGAGATTCAATAACGTACAGTATGGCAGAGAATAATCATACAAATATTTTAAAACATGTTGGCAAAACAACACTAACCACCAAGACGCCTCTACAAACAACACACTCCTAAAACAGTACCGTGGCTCAAAGAGAGTCCCACCAGCCACATTAACGCATTAATCAATAGCCAAATTGAGACTCATTTAAAATTATTAAATTATTCAGTGTGGTGGATACAGTCGAATAATAGAACGAAATACAAAAAGAGTTACAGACAGCTTCTAACTGTTCTCTCGCTACCTCTCTCACACACTCACAGGCACACACACACACACACACACACATGCGCATGTTGGGTAAACATATCTTTTTGGGGACCACTCATTCATTTCTATGGGAAAAATGCTAACGCTAACTATGACAACCTTAACCCCAACCCAGCCCTAACCATAAGCATAAGTAACCAAGCAAAATACAAGAGTTTCTGCATTTTTAGTTTTTTCATTGCAGTCACAGATTTTTATTAAAATTGAGGTTTTCCCTTATGGGGATCAGGAAATCTGATCGCCATAAGGGAAAAAAATGGGTATTCATCACGTTGGGGGGACATTGTGTCCCCATAAGGTAAGGCATACCCGCCCGCACACACACACAGACACATGCGCAAGACATTACATTACACTGAACTTAATAACTCTGGTCAAGAGCATGAAACTGTTCTAAGAATCATATTTTAAATTTATAAAAGCGCTCAAAGCAGTGCCACATATGTTATGCACATGCAATTGTCACATCACAAGGACAGCGACAGCCAGTTGAATTGAGATTAGTACAGTGGGCAGTACATTGAATTCTTTCGTACCGTCATACCGTCCAGAGTGCAGTGTTTATTTTGTGATATTTTGACATCTTGGTGATAAAATATGCCAAACAGGGAGGGGGCGTCCCCCACAACAAAAATTCGCCAAAAGGCACATTTCATCACTCCCTAAAATACCACAGAATACCGTACTACACATTTTACTCCGTCATAGGAAACCAAACTCAGCATGCTTGGTAATTTTTATGATTGTTCCTTTTCACAATAATCTAGTTATGTTACACATCACTGTAATGAGCACCACCGCTGCTTCCGCGTGAGTGCTGCATCCAATCAATCATTTTCGTCCTTGCTGTCGGAGTCACTTAAAAAAGTGTGACGCGTTTTTGAGAAATTTAACAACGATGAGTGAAATGGAAAAATGCAAATAAGAACTGGTCACCGAAATACATTCACCTTCCACTCTGTGGACCTATTGTAGATTCCATAGGTACTGTGTGATTTGTCGTAATTTGTCGGCACAAGTCCTGGAAAAACCACCAACTAAACTAGCATTCTATTGATACATAAGTTCTACAGTATATGGCTATATTTGATTTAGGGTAAAATTTCAACTCTTTCTTTGCTTTACAATCATCTCAATTTATTGAAAATACAAATCGCTTCATGATATTCCTCTACTAGCCTGGTGCCTCTTTACGTTCCCTGAATGTTCTTTTGTTGCACTTGTAGTGTTAATAATGATCTTTATTGACTCCTTGCTTACTTAGAAGTTGTTGCGTGTCTCCTACTCCAATACAGGTTACCCTTGAACCTGGACATTCACTGGAAGCTCAGCCTAGCCGCACTTATGTCTAGTCGACTCCATGACAGCATGTTTGTTTGCTTCACTTATACACAGCTTTGGAAAAAAAGCGTCTGTGAAATATCATTTACATATTTCATTATTTTCCAATATCGTGCAGCTCTACCTCATTAGAAAACAGACTAAAACTGTAGGAGCAACTGGTACAGTGAGCTGTAAATAAAAGATTCTAAATCCTTCCAAAGTGTTAAAAGTCAGCAATAGTTTTTATGAAGTCGTTAAAGGAACCAAAATTAATTATGTTACCAATTCCTTATTACCGTAGCAAGTTTTAAACTGTTCTCGAGTTATTTTTAGTAGCTATATTACCCAGAGAGTGCTTTTCTTTTTTTTGTCATTTACAAATTTGCCAGTAGTTATAGTATTGGGTTTAATTACTATATAAGACCAAAGTAACAATGATATTGCCAAAAATACTCAAAATCACCCCTAATTCTGCAAGTTAACGTAACCCATTACAGTTGTATATACGGTGCACATATTTTTTAATAAATGCTTTTTACGGGAAATTTTCACTTACTTTCCTGGTGCTTTACAGTGATTCTCCTGCTCATACAAGTATTTCATGAGTTTATATTAATATGAGATGCTCATTACAGAAGAGAGGGATGGCCATTTATACAAATACAAAAATATAGAGAGGCGGCTCAGCTCGGTGTTTAAATGTGCGGCCGGTGATACCCTAAGCGATCCGGTTCAGGGTAGGGGAGATCAGGACGGAGTTTAACCGCAAGGTGGAGGAGCCAGCCTTCATCTGACAGGAGGATGTCGGCCACAGGCAGTAATTAAGAGAGAACCGCGGGAGGTCTTCTGGCTGTCCCCCGCCTCCCCGGTGGTGACAGCTGTACGAGAGTGGCGGCGGAAAGAGTGCGGTCCTGTGTGTCTGAAGCACTCAGCCACAAGGTGAGAGAGGATGACGCACGGACACAGACGAAGGGTTACTCTAAGATCTCAGCAGAGGCTCCCAGCCTGCAGTGCTGCGTGACAAAGTGAGGAGATGAGAGCAGAGGCGCCTACAACACACACCAACTTAAGGGACGCTAACCGACCAGGTAGATTCACTTTCAACCAGCCGTACTGAATGCAGCTTTCAAGGGGACATGCCTGGAACCCAGAACCCCTTCTCCCTTAGAAACTGCAGGGCCTAACACGGACACTAACCAAATCTGCTGATTCACCAGCAGGGCGGCAGCAATGAACAACTGTGCCCAGCAGGCCACCAGGAAGTTTACCCTACAGAGTTCGCCCAGAAAAGACGTAAAACATGCATGAAACTTAATATTCACAGCGTCCCTGACACTTCCTGTATTTCGCAGACGGCTGGAGGGCTTTGTGAAGGTGCAAAAATCACTCTCTCCGTCTCCGGAGCCTGATTTTTATAAAGTGTGGCAGCAGACTCCAGGAGTCTAAGCAGCTGCATCATCTATTTAGAGACAATCAACTAAGAAAATAAAATTTAAACAGCACCTTCATACAGAGAAGTTCTTTTGTGAAGTCCTTAGAACAGCCCAGTAGACTGGGTGCCCCCTGCTTTGTGCCCTATTCCGCCTGAGACAGACTGCAATCCCCCAAAACACTGTGGCTGGATGGATGGCAGGAACATTTTAATGCACAGCCCCCCCCCCCAATAAGGCCCCCCAACTAATCTTGTTTAAAAAGAATTTAAACCCAAGCTGTTACAAGGGGACTGGTCATGTACCTCCTCTACAAATTACTGAACAAAAATGAGTTAGAGGGTTTCTTCACAATGGACACAGTTTCCAAGGAGACCATTTTGTCTGCTTGGATGATACAGGCCGTGGTCAGAAACTTCCCTCAGTGGAAATGAAACGAAGGTTACAGCACGTCTGCATAACGTGGAACAGACAGCAGCCTCGGCCGACTCCACACTGGCAATACTGGGAATACGGGTCAGCATCCCATCTGCAGAACCGTCACCACCGCGGTAACTCTCGGACATCAGCTCATATTTAAAACTACTACGATGACTCCTAGAAAAGTGTGCTGTGAACCCATGGGTTCATGGTTCAGCAGGTCAATTCAAGGCTCTCCTCACCTTATCAGCCATAAAGAAACACACACACAGCACAATGGTGGATGGCCCAGGATATTTTTCCCAACAGAATTCCAGGAAAATGAACAGGCGCCTACATCCCCCTCAGATGGATTTACAGTGAAATACAACTGAAGTCACCCATATCTCTTTAGATACCAAAGAGTCATGCATTTCCTGCGGTAGGTACAGCAAAGCAGCCTGACATGCGGCGTCCAGCAGAAAAATACAGGAGGACACAGTGAACCTAAAGAGATCAGGCGGCGGACGCCCCAGCATACAAATTGGCTGCTTTATTCACCAGCTGAGATTTCCGCTATCGGGCGCCGTTGCTGCTCTGCCTCGCATTTCCTATGATCAGACTGTGGTGCTGAAGCGCCGATCGGCATCTTTTTAATATAACAAGTAGAAAGAAGATGCGCATCTAGTTACAACAGTGTAACTTGCGAGTCTCCGTGATACTCTGCTTCTTGATATTTTTGCAAATTGAGGCCACTGAAACATCGATTTTTCTTTTTTTTTTGTCCTTCACACTTTTCGGAGGAATACAGAAAAACTTAATTAGACTATTGTCGAGTCGCCCAAACGCAGAAACTGTGCCTAATCCGGGCAGCCCTAACACTGCAGCCTGCCTTTTATCCAAGCCCCCATTCAGCGGACACGGGAGATTCCCACGAAGCTGTAACCCCTCCACCCCCATACACACACTCACACATCCACCCCCGTTCCCAGCACTTTAGCACAATGAGAGCCCATAGATCAGAGCCGCAGGACCCGCCGGGCGCACGCCTGCTCCCGCTTTTCGGCTCCCCGCAGACTGGCAACTATAACCGGGCTGACAGGCGCCCTGCCTGCATATCAAGAAAAGCGGCCGATGCGTGTGACTGACCATAAGACCCCAAACCAAGCGGACCCGACAGAGCCATCAGCTACCCAGCAGCGGCTATAAGCTGATTTACGGAAACCTCGTATTAATTTCCCGAATCATCGCTGCAGCGCCGCTTTAACTGGATCCACAGCGCGGTGAATCGCCGCAAACCCATGCAATCACTAGCAACTGTTAGGTATTTTTTAACAAAATTACCAAACTGATAGTTTATACTGATTACCAATATACAGTACATATGCAATTAACTAATAAACTTGGCACAGTTTCCCTGTTTATCCCCTCTCCCATTAAAATCCAGTTACGCCAGGGGGCAAACGCGGATTACCGTCCTCCGTGCATCAGTTTGAAAATATGTGAAAACCCGAAGCACGAAACATAACAGCGATAACGTAGGTTCTGAACTAAACTAAATCTTAAGCGGAAAAATACACTGTCACCTGTTTTCCACTTGGAGCTGATCTACCCGTATCTGCAAAATGTCGACGGGGTCGCCTCTAATACATACACTGCCTGTTTCTGCCGTATTTCTTCTGAGAAAATGCATGATAGACATGATAAAAATGCCGCGGCCACGCACTGGTTTACCTGGTTAAAGGTAAACTGGTTAGTATCAAACTGGGTCCGATGTTCCTCATAACTGCAGCTCCGCGTTGCAATCCGTGGGTAACAACTACACATCAGGAAGGTTCTCAACTTGTTCGGCACGGAAAGTGTAAAAAAGGTCTTAAATGCATCTTAAAGAAAATGCACTTGCAGGAATTACGCGACATATGCAGCCGCGAGAAACGTTTCGCAGATCGATGCATGTGATTTGCACGGTGCGGAAGCGTTTCGCGGAGCCATGCATGCGATCGGCAGCGCGCTGCACTTCCAGGAGCACTTGCTGCTCTTACCTTCCCGCAGATGTGAGAAAGCGATGCTCCGGCACTCGTCATAGTGGGAACCCAATTAACCCCCGATGGCGATGGTTACACAGGTCCATGACTGCTCTCAAAGCAAAGGTACCATCCCAGAAGTAAGTGAAGAGAGCCCGCACTACATCCTTTCTCGGCCAGGCTTTCTCACACTCTCGGCCGGCTGCCCCTCTCTCCAGGCTGGCCGACACCCCCGCCAAGGCAGCCAATACCGCGCCAGCCAGCGGTTAACTCTTCCCTGGTCTCGCTGACCTGGTTTATAAATACGGGAGCGGGAGGGTGAACAGGGGGTACTGGATGGGAAATACAAATGGGAACGTTAAGGTGAATAACTTTTGAAACGCGCTAATTGTTATTTGCATGTTATTTACATATATATATATATATATATATATATATATATTCTGATATTCTGAGTATGATGTGTTCTGATACATATATGATATAGATCAGAACACATCATACTCAGAAAATAAAGCAGACTCTCATTAAACGAATGATCTACATCATATTAATTTTAATTACATTAATAATGCTGAGAAAGGCCAATCATTTCTGTGGGAACATACCTCACTCGACCAGCTGCCCTGATCTACAGATGCAGCGGCAAATCCTGGTATCCTGGTAAGGGCCGTGTGGGAAGTTGCCCATGGCCAGAGGTGGAAAGTTCAGGTTCACGAAGTACAAATCCAGACCGGTTTTTCGTTTCAATCAACCAGTTGAGTACTCTGTGAATGTGACTCTTTATATTCAGCTGGTTGGTTGAAACAAAACCGCGGTCTGGATTTGTACTTTCTGAACCTGATCTTTCCACCTCTGGCCATTGCAGCATCTTCTGACGTCCCCTGTCCCCTCCTGGCTGACGGATTTTCCCATTGGTACCCCATGAGCACCCGTCCTTGATAAATTTTAACATGGCCACCCTTACCCCTCCCCACCCGCACAGTGATCAAGCTTGGCAGGGGGGCACCAGTGCTGGAGTTTTCCTAGGGCATCACATGGGCTTTGACAGCAGAAGGGAGCCACATCTTCGGACCTGATCAAGACCAGCTGAGATAAAGGTACAGTGGATTCAGTCTTTCACACCCGGTTACCAGTTTATTGTGCTCCATGAGGTCATATTCAGATGACAGTTAACTGTCATGGAACTGATCTTAGTCATGGATGACACAATCAAAAAGAGTAAACACACATGACCACAAAACAGCACCTGGAGGAAAATTCAGCAAATCCACCGCCTCCAGACTGCCCAGATCTCTAAGCTTGGCTAACTGATAAGGTGGAGATACATGAATGGCTAGATGGCCCTGTCTTGCAGTTGAATGACCCTGATATCTCCTCAGAAGGCCATGCTTCACATTGTTCCTTGGTACTTCCAACAGAAACATCATGTCTGGCTGGCAACACTTTGTTTATGCAGGACTTTATCTTCTGCTGTCGACGCCCTCCTCTGCAACCCGCTCAAGTACGAATAAAGGAGAGACAAAACATAGCCTGTCAGAGGGATGCAGATGCCCTGATCTCCTGTAAGGTTTACTGAAATCCTGCATTATGCAGCTTTGATGTTTATGCTCCAAATTCCCAGGAGAATTAGGACAGACTAATGACATCTCCCATGCTGACTGTCAGAACTGCCCCTAAGATGATTCTTTTGACTGCTAGATGTCACTCAATCTCAGGATAGACTTGAGTAACAGCTTGTCAGAAAGATCGCCCTGGATTCTAGACATGTACAATTGTGTTTATATTCAAGACTGTCTAACTGGTTCGGAGGTCAAAAAAACAATTTTTACTATCTTGTAGCAATACTAAAACTGAGAGAAAATTGTCTACGTTGAGATATACCTGTATAAGGCTATATATCAGTATGCTGTCCTGGATAATTAAGAATAAGCATGCTTGTTATGTTTTTTAATTGAATTCTCCTGTTATCATTTGAAACTGTCACAGCCCTGTAATGAAAAATACTGAACAGCTCATTACTTACTATGACCAGCTCATGAGGGAGAAATTATTGCAAGGTCACCAGACATCAATGATGTGAAAAAACAGCGTAGTTCTTCATACAATGGATTGTCAGTGACCTTCCTCTTCTGATGGCAAGACACTTGGTTATGTTGTCACTGTTTGATTCTGATATTACTGATTGAGTTGTTTTCCCCTATGGTAAAGGCCCATTTTTGGGAATTCCCATAAATCAGATGGCCTTCTTTGCATTTAGCTGTGAGATCTGGATATGAAGTGGATTTTTCTGTTGTCATTTCTGTCTGCATTGAAGTATTCACTGGTTGGGGGACGGCGCTGGAAACAGATACAAACAAGATGACGAGAAAGGACTCTCCAGATACACATATGAAAGGGCCAAGTTATGTCACACTGGTGACACTGAGCAACCAAAAAATGTTATTTATTTGGAACTTCACATATATTCTTTTTAAATTTGATCATGATTGCTGTTTTTAAAAATTATCGCCCTAAATGCTAGAAGGCGATACTAATGCATTCTGCAGAATGGCAGATTCAACACATCTAATCGAGACATTAGATGGATGCAGCAGTCTCCTGACACAGCACAAAAAGAGTGCAAAAGCAGTGGCATTACTTTAAACTGTATAATGTCTGTGTTTCTATTGTTATGCTGTTCCCTTAATTGCATTGTCATCTTACAAATTTGAGAATTTACTGGGTGGATCAATATAGCTTGTTCAGCTATTCTATTGTGTCGTCTCTGCACACGATACTATTTTAGTCTTGGGTTTCACTGCAAGTTGTGTACTTTCCTCCATATTTATGTGGATAGACATTTAACAGAAACATCCCAGCTGTAGTGACCAGTGTCCAGCGAGCAGGCAGGACGGGGAAAATGATGAATCAGGTAGACAAAGATCCAAAGTACGGAGTTTATTCAGAGCAGACGGGCAACAACACGGGACATACGTTAATGACAGACCTGGGTAAACTGACTTGGACGCAGACTGATATAAACATGACTGAACAGGCACAACAGGAAACATGTGGTTACAAGCAGGATGCACATGAGGTTAAAGAGTGGGCGTGGCACACGAAAGGGCGGTACGAGCAGGTCATGACACAAGCAACAAACATGAGAATTATATATGGTTTTTGTTTGATTACCTTAGCCAAATATGTTTATGATTATCAAATGCCCCAGTATTTGCTCTTAAAATTTAACATTACATGACATGGAATATGTGCAACAGAAGCGATGAAGACAAATGTTCAAAGGCGCAATAAATTAATTGGCGCGATTAGGATTTGGTTTTTCATGCCATGGGACATTTTACTTGCCAGACATTGCAACATTCTTATTACTTGTTATTTGACATTGAAGTTCTTACATGTCTGAATTGGTGAATTTATCAATGAGGATATGGACACTGAAATGGCATCCTCACCTATTCAAATGGAACCTCTCTCAAGCATTTTATAGTTCACTTTTAGTAGAATTATTTGACAATAGTTTTCAGAATTACACTTTCATTTCATATCAGGTCATCTTAATGCTCCTTGAAACCTCTTAGGTATAGAGCTGCTATGTGCAAGCTATGAAAATGTTCAAAAGCTTCCATGACAGAGATGGTTGAAATATCACAGAGATGTCTGTGACACGGAAAACAGGCGAGAGCATGGACAGTCCTGTAAAAATCTGCTCAGAGATGAAATGTGATTCACTGAAACATCGCACACATTCATTTCATTTTTAACAAAAGCTAGCTCTGTTGGAGTCAGCCCCCTTCACTGAAAATGAGACCTAAAATTCCACACACCTTGTTCAAAATTAGCTCTCCACGAACATAGCTGTTTAAATAAATGGCAAGGAACTGGCTGCAAAGGCTACCAACTATTTAATGCTAATTTAAATACTTGTTTTTAAAAACATCTGTTCACCAAGTGTGGTTCTTTCGAGTTCATTGAGTTTTGATCTTGCTGTGTGTCTGTTTTTTCTTGTAGGACATGCAGTGGAGAAAACAAGATTTGCAACATTACAGCACAGTAAAAGTTTTTATAATCAATTATTTAATAACACATTTTTTATGCATGTTGCTCTCATCCATTTTTAAATTGGTGATTATGCACTGCCTCCCTTTTCTAATAAGCTGAACCTTCGAGTTCCACCACAAGTTAGGTAAGACTAGTTAAAGGTTTAGATGATAAACATAATCTCGTAACTGACTTAACAATATTCTCAGGTGAAGCTGTATGTCAGAATGGTGTTTGATACGTAGGTAACCTTTAAAGAATAATTTATTTCATTGGTAATGGCCTCCAAGCAGACACAATTATCTCCTGATTAATTTTGTGTGTAGAAGAAAACTTGGGCCAATGTCATTATGTAATTTAATTGGAACAATCATGAACCAACTTCTGTTGTATTATTCATATGGAGAAGATGCAGACACTGAACAAAATTGCCAACAAAAGTCATTAAATGCTACAACGCTGTCATCGTTCTTGGGAAAATTTACACCAGTCAGGAACACCCCAGAGGTGTGTGAGCATGTCAAACTCCACTCAACTGTCTGTTCAAAGATTTTACTGGGTCTTTTTCATATCTGTGTCCTTGCTGTTTTCAGAAATAACATATGTAATGCATCAAATGCAAAACGCCAGCCTAACCTCAATTTCACCACGGCTGGTTTCCATTTCAATGGTTCTCAAGCAAGAGGAAATCACCTTGGGAAATAATGAGATGAGAATCCAGAGAAGGGCTTGTCACGTTTCGCCCGAGATCGCCTGAAAATCCTCACAGCCTCGCTTACAAGTCATCACTGTTTAAAAGGTATCTGTTCAACGAAGATGCGACTGTCGCCTTAAACCATTGCACAGTGATTATTAAACAGGCCCTCGGCTGAAAATCGGAGAGCAATTAGAGAGATGGGCAGGAACGGAACCTGGCAAATTCCGTTTAGCTGAGGTAAATATGTTCGGTGGTTGTCTCAAGCGTTGCTGAAATGTTGTCTAGGGAGCAGTAATATGAGACCAAACCAACCCCTCACATTTACCACCGATTTTCATTTGCTTACAAACAGAGATGCATTTTTCACAATTTCAAGATGGCAGAAAGAGGGCTGTACATTATTGTAAGAGGATTTTGTTGCGAAACATGGTTCCAGACCACAGAATGTGCTCATTAAATATGCTGCAAAGAATGGCGCAAGTGGCCCAGAGCAAACTGTTTGCCATTAATTAGGGTTCCAGATCTCTCACTCTGATTCATTTAAATTAATTAAGTAATTCAGCACTCTGAATCAAGCGTATTGGGCATTATGCATGAAGGTATAGGCTAATGTCAAATGCTTATGCAGACAGGCCAGAGAGAGCTACCGGGAGCTCTCTAAATGATCAGTGAACTGTAAGCTCACAACTTTCCTATGTATGAGAAACTGGAGATTATTTAATGATATATTCTTCAGTCATCGTGTATTAAATTAGCAGTCTCACATACTCAAGTGAAATAAAGGTTTTCTGTTCAAAATATAATTTCTCACATTCCACTTCATACCATCACGCGCAATTAATTTTATTTAAAATGTTAAATTTATGGTATAGCAGTCAATTGTAAATGATCTAATCTTTAAATGAAAAGGTAGAAACAATTTGTAAATTGTTTGTAAAAACAAATTAAGTTTAATGATCAAAACATCAAACAAATTTGCTGCCAAACTAGTGTTCCCCCAGAAGTTGGCACCCTTGATGACCAACTATGTCACCCATACGATTTTATATATAAATACTTTATAAGATCTTATAGCACTTGTCAAGCCGTGTTTTTCCTCGTTGTTCTTGTTTTGATCCCTTGCGGCCCTGTTTCTTTTCACTCCCTGTCTTACTTCATTTTGTTTCAATTAAACCCCTTTTTGTTTGTCCAAAACGCCTGCCATCGAGTCTTCCTCCCTCATATTGTGACAGGATGTCCGGACTCCCACAAAATCCCGACAGCCTATACTTCCCCGCCGGCTTCAATGCCTCCTTGCACCCGGTGGACCCTGGGTGCCTCGGATCCTGGGACCAAAGGAGTTATCAACACTCTGGGTACCTCCCCACCTCCAAATGGAGAACTTCATCTCCCTTCTTAAGGTCCATCAGGAGAGGAGGACAAATCCTGCAGCCTGGAAGACCCCCAAGGCTGTAGTTTTCTTCCAGTCTGGGGGAGATGTTAATGAGACTCTCCCTGGACCTTGATCCCCAGAAGGCAGGGAAGGTCTGGCGCTTGCTGGGGGAAGTGCGAGGAATAGTTGAGCGTGAGGCTGGTCAGCATGGCGCTTCTCCAGAGCCCACTGCGATCCCGCTGCCCACCCTTTCTCCAGAGTCTGCTGCAGACCCGCCTCCCGCCATTTCTCCAGAGCTTGCTGTCGTCCCACTGGCCACCATTTCTCTTAAACCCTCTGCAATCCCACCGTCCACCGCTTCTCCAGATCCCGCTGTGGTCCCGCCACCTGCCGTTTCTCTAGATCCCCCTGCAGTCCCGCTGCACGCCACTTCTCCAGAGCCCTCCGTTTGCCCATGAGGTGAAGTCACCCTGCCAGCTGCCTCCTCGCAGCTCACCTCTGATTCACCCATTTGCTGGCCTCCCGCAGTTCGCCTCAGATCTACCAATAGCCTCCTCACAGCTCGTCGTATTCCTTCCTGCTGTTACCCATCACAGGGGAAAAAAGCAAAGAAAATTAGCAGTGCCCGTAGCTGTCCCTGCAGAGTCCTGCCCAGGAGAGGTCGCCACCATGCCTCCAGAGCCCGACCCTGGTGAGACCATCCCCATGCCTCTAGAGCCTGTCTTTGCCTTTTTTGCACCCCCAGAGCCCATCTTCACCTCTGCTGTGCCCCAGAGCATGTTTTCTCTTCTGCTGTGCTTGCCTGAGCAACTCTCCTGCTGCAGCCTTCAGGAGAGAAACTGCGGCATCCTCCTGTTCCTGTCCTGCAGTCCCCTCAGCGCTGTCCTCTCCAGCAGTCCTTGTCCCAGTGCCCTGTCCTGCTTTTGTTTCCACCCAGTCTGTGTCTCCAGTGGCTTCCTCTTCTGTTCCCACCCCTATCTCTGCTGCTCCTCTACTTGTCTGGCGTGTTGTGGTATGGCCTGTTCTGTTTGTCTTTATCTGTTTCTTCTGCTCCCAAGTCCCCGTTGATGTCTAGTGTTTGTCCCTGGCATCTGGTCATGTCCTGTGTCTAGTCTGTCCCGGTTTATTTCTTTTTATTTTAATAAAACCCCTTTTGGTTTGCCCAAACTACCTGCCCTTGAGTTCTTCGTCCCTTGTATTGTGATACTCTGTGTGGTTTTGTCTGATTGTCTGTTCTGTTGTCCTGTTAGCCCCTGGTCTGACCCCTGCCTGTTCTGTGCCCCTCATCATGCCATTTGTCCTGCCCTGTCCAGTCCTGTCCCTCTGACCTTTTGTGGTGTCTGTCCTGCATGCCCTGTCTAGTGTCCTGTCTGTTTCACTGCCCCATGTGTCCACCCTGTTGTTCAATCCCCTTGGTCCCCATACCTGTTCGTCCTTCATGCCCAGGCGGCATGCTTCGAGGGGTACACTGTCATGTTCTGCCCCCCATGTCTACCTGACTCTCCTGTCTCCTCCCTCACATTGCCCTGATGGGCCACACCTGATGCTTGTTTCCCCTCGTTAGTCCATGTATTTAAGTACCTGTTTGTCTCGTCGTCGCTATTCCGATCATTACCACCGCTCCTCTTGTTGGCCCAAGTCCTTCCTTGGTGTAGACCTCTTGTTTTGATCCCCTGCGTTCCTGTTTCTTTCCAGCCACTGTTTGTTCCATTTTATTTCAGTAAAACCCATTTTGCCTTGCTAGTCATATGTGAAAATATTTATAGTAGTCCACCATCTTTCATTAAAGAAAAAAAAAAGTTTGAAGGAAATAGCTCCTTATTAACCAAATTGTGATTAATATGCAGTTTGGTATGGTCGATTGGTAAGCAAAGGTTACAACAAATCATTATCAGCCATTCAGTTTTTTTTTTGCATGTGAATTTAATAATCTATAAAGGTACAACCCTTGGACATACTGATTTGAAATTCATTGCACTTCCAGGAATACACTATTCTTTAACACTGATTAAGACAGATACAAAATACAGCAGTTGGTGTTTTAAATGTACACAAGTTTATATTTAAATAATTAAGCACAGCTTGTTATTTGAAATATAGCACAGATTCCAAATACACATAACGTGGTATAACAATAATCAGCCTACATAACAATAGTATATTCTTATAATATATTCATAATAATATTATAATGATGTGCAAAAGAAGCATATATGAAATATTAAAAAGATACACATTCCAGACAGCATGTGACTGCACACAGCGTCGTTAATAAATCATTAAAACCTTAACATCTTCCAGAGACCGTCGTGTTCTCTGACTTTAAAGCAGCTTTTCCAGGGTCTCTCAGCTGTGCTAACCAGAGTTGTGGGGGGGGGGGGGGACAATGACACGCACAGTACAAACTGGGATTTAATTAAGAATATCAAAAATACTTTATCCATCCATCCATTCATCCATCTTCCAGCCACTTACCCAGGTCAGGGTCACAGAGTATATGCATTATATCAAATATAAAATATAACAAGCTGTGCAACAGACTGGTGGCTCGTCCAGGGTGTCTCCTCAGGGTATTCCCTCCGCCTCTGGAATCAGCCTCTGCCTCATTGTCACTCTGCGCCGGACAGGCAGGTTCAGGAGAGTCTGCCACGGTGTGAAGTAGGAATTGCGACTGATATCTCTTTCCGGAAAAGAAGTCATTTAACATGAAAACCCTTTAAAAAAACAGATGTTCTGTGATAATTACATCCCTACCGCTCGATGCCCCCAGTGACTGGGTAACCAAATCTGCGACTCACTATCTTGGCTTATTACATATCATGTTTACACACCTGAGTGTAAACAACGTTTGTTTCAGACCATTAACAAAGTTAGCTGTGCTGCAGTCCACAGTGTCCGGCTGGTGACCATCTCAGAAGGTTAAACAGCTTGTGGAAACGCCTGGTTGATGACCAGCTTCCCCAGGCTGGCTTTCAGAAGATCCTTTCCGCAAAGACAGACTGGCAGGTGAGCTCCACCAGAAATGTTCAGTCAGACCCACGTCAGAGCTCTTTGGCGATAATGCATTTCACTGCCTTATTCATGCCTGATCTACTTCCTAGCACCTTAAATTTGGAATACTAAGACATTTTTCCCCCATTTTGCTGGCTTAGCAGCTTGTTTAATTTTTAAAGACTATTCTCACTCCGATCTACCCCCAGAAGGCAGTGAAAGACGCACAGCTTCACACTGAAAACCACGGGAGGGTAAGCTAGGTGTAGATACTGGCTGCCTTTAAGCATAGCGGATGTAGGGCTAGCCCTGGATTTGTCAGAAAATTAGCTATATTAATATGCTGCACTCCCAAAATTACATGAGACGAGGATGCCAGTGGCAGGTGAACGGTAATCTCTCAGTTGCCGTGTACATGCCCGCATCACTGTAAACGACATCCTACAGCAGAAGAAATCATAAAGGTGCAAAGACCAGGATTTATAGATAGCTTACTTTACGCTATTTTTAGTTTTTCTTTTTTTTATCTTGGTAAAAACTGGAACAAGATGGAAGCACATTTCAGTAACTCTGAGTTAATTCTGAAGGGCTGTAATGTCTTCAGGCCACAGACGTTTTACCCCCAGATCTCTGAATAGCCTATAAGCCAAAAAAAGAAGAATTTGCTCTGACTGAAAAACTTTGTGAAACAAAGCCTCCCTCACCAGAGGCACCAAGGACAGTCCCTCCCCCTGAGCCCTTTTCCAGGGGGCTTATTTATAAACAAAAGCAACTAGACGGGTACAATAAAACCAAGGGCCGCATTGGACGGGGCTCTTTGGCAGACGCACTGTCCTCATTGTCCCATCTCCGCTCCGCCCCCCCTCCCAACAGGGTAATTGGACTGATCAGCGCCGGCATAGAAGGGCTGAACTCCCCGACCAGCCCAAACCCGGGCGCTACCAGACTGCAGATGAGCTGATTCTGTCTACTGTGAAAGTCAGAGAAGGGGCTCTTTACCTTGCGGATTACATACTGTTTCAGCCACCTCTCATTTCCTCGCATGACTACCGCGCGAGTCTGTCTCAGGAGATAATTAAAAACAGAAATGGATAATAAATTGCCTTTCAGCAGAATAAAGATAAGAAAAACTCTTGCTGGGTATGTATTAAGAAAAGCCGACAGGGGTTCCAGCCTGGATGGTTTCACATTTATATTATAAAACAAATGCTGATGATCAGAAATATTATGAGGAGCAGAGGGTAACATAAGGGGTAAGAACATACACTCAGC
Organism: Mormyrops attenuatus; assembly: GCA_026777985.1. Lineage (NCBI taxonomy): Eukaryota > Metazoa > Chordata > Actinopteri > Osteoglossiformes > Mormyridae > Mormyrops > Mormyrops attenuatus. The sequence goes on from JAODKC010000036.1 coordinate 21,434,079, forward strand.
ACCGGAAGGTTATTGGCTCATTCCCATGTGTAGCCCTGCCTTCACCTTTGATCAAGCTCCTTAACCAGTATAATCTATTTTTAGCTAATACATGGTCACAGTGAGTCTGGAGCATATCCCAGAAACCACTGGGCACACTGAGCATGATATCAGTCCAGAGCAGGACATACACAACCCATTTAGGAAAGTCAATCCACCGAAATCACAGCGTTTACATTCAGTTATTTAGCAGATACTTTTTTTCCCAAAGAGACAAGTTAGAAGAGCTAAGGGACAGAATGCAAGGCCAGCCATCATCTACCACCCCTGCAGCAGTCGGGGTTAAGGCCTCACTCAAGGCTCCAGTGGAGATCACTCTGCTGGCTGTGGGACTCAAGCCCATGACCTTCTGGACACAGGCACAGTTCCCTAATCCACTGCACTGCAGTGTGAATGCTCCACGCACACATAGCTCAGGTAGGAGCTGCACGCGCGTCCCTGACGGAGTGAGGCCACGGTGCAGCCCATCAATCCTCCATGACACCTTAGCAGAGTGTCGCGCAGCATTAACCATAGAATCGCAACTATTTTTGGACAAAAGGATAAGCTAACAAAGCAATAATGCAAGTGCCAACAATACAAGGTTAATCTAATCTATGAATTATTGTTATTACAGCCAATATATTGGGATAATACTATACCATTACTAGGCTGGGGTGATATCTATTGTTTCATACCGTCATATACACAGAATGTTTTTTTTTTAAAAAGAACGTAAATCATGTAGGCTGTGTAAACTCCAGAATGAAAGAAGCCTAAAGGGGCTTATAAGCATGGAAGTTGCTCGCTTGGGAAACGAGGAGACAATTCCTTGTTGTATAACTGAAAAGATCACCCTTCGTTTATTGACACCACTCCACTTTGTCGTTGTCGCAGAACACACCTTGTAACTACCCCCTAGGGTATATGGGAGACACAGTTAACTAAACTACTAACAGTAGTGTGAATGTAAAGAACAGGGGCAAGATTGGCGCGAATAACATTTATTCCTGCCTGCAAATGGTATTGAATTTCCTATCAGTTAAAAAACCACAGCTGCAACTTCAATGTTTTCAGGTAACTTTGTTCACATGCACAATGTTCACAAGTATTCTCAATGTAGAATGGAAATTAAATGGATGGAATGGACACCGTTATGTTATGTAGGTCTATTTGGCAGACTGCATGTAGGCACATGCTTGCCTATTAGTCGGGGAAAAATAGCCTACAAATAGCAAAAATTTTAAATAACTTCAGTTCAGTTATGTCACATTCTTATGGGGAATTTAGAGGTACCAGCTACATGTCTGAATTACATGCTCAGTTCAATATAAACAGAAACATATGCATTTTTGACGGTATGAAAAATAATACCTTTGGGATTTCTAAATACCGTGGCAATACCATAAAACCGGCATACTGCCCAAGCCTAACTATTACAACAAAGACCAGAATGCAGTAATGAAGATCAACTCTAGACATCCTAAATATACCTGCAACACTATAGTAAGTTGAGAGATTCACTTATACTTATTTATTTATTTGCCAAATGCATTTCTTGGCCAAGGAAATACAGTGAACATTATCAAGAAGTACACAGAGATATTGTATTCTTCCTTTTCATCTACAATCCATCTTATATCTGCGTATCCTGGTCGGGATTTCAAGGGTAGCATTAGGCACAAGGCTGCCCACCAGACAGGATGCCAGTCTATTACAGGACACATTCACAGGCTGTCAGCTAGCGTCAGTGCATATCTGGAGTACCTGGAGGAAATTGGGAGTGCATGTAAACACCAGACACACAGAGCAGGGAGGATTCGAACCCTGAAAGTGTGAGGCCAGAGTTCTACCTTCTGGGATAAACATTCAGTGTTATATTCTCTATTCAGTGTTAATAGTCTTCTTCCTATTGAAGGCAATAGAAAATCTCTCTTAAATTGCAAATACTGTGATATGATGATTTTGTGACAACGGGCTGGTCTATCGATTAAGCTGTCTATGGGTATAGGTAACGACATAAAAATGGGCATAAATGGGGTAGAATCATGGCCGCTCTCAGCACTCTACACTGGTCAGCAGTTGAGTCGTGTAAACCATCTTGTTAAAGCCATAGCCGTTTATGGTATTTCCGCTTATATTTCTCATGATGTTTAGTGGGTCATTCTGGCTATACCATCTAGCAGAAGATGCGGCTGCATAGAAAGTGCTGAATCTCTTCCCAAGAACCACTTGTGCTTAATGTGTTATTAATGTATAAGAAAATGATATGAGGTATTATTGTACATTACAAGACACAACAGAAGCATGAGTATTTTCAAACAGTTCTAACGTTATAGAATGAATTAAAATGGACTGTGGGATTTAATGTGATATGTTACATGAAACAAATAAAACATTGTAGATTAGTATAAATCAGTGCTTGTGTTTTAAAATGTGATATGTCATTCATAATTATAATATTACGCATTTCAGTTGCATATATGAATTATGTTTCATTTGTCTCATTTATAATACAAATGCAGATGGAATATTTGATCAATAAGATCCTATTAAATCTTATTTTTATTTATAACTAACAGCTAAATCAAATGCAATGCTCTGGACTATATTAGGCAGAAGAAAAATCACTGCAAGGATTTCCTGCGCTACATTACTCAGAATAGGTAAATAATTCCAGTCCTGTGAAAGGTCAAATGGATGTTTTCCAGTGACTGAACTGAATGACTGCACTGTATGCTGTGCTCATATTTAAAAAAGGGAAATGTATTCATGTCTAGTCATAATGATCACTGCTGTTCAGCTCTTCTTCTAGTCCAGACAATTGACCTTCCCTGCATTTGGTAGATGACTGTGAGTTTATCATAAAAAGAATGTAGATAATGAACATCTAGGTTGTATGGCGGAAAACAGCCTCTACACCAGCAGGGAACCGCATTACCAGGACTGAAGCAGCAATGGTTCCTAAGAGCATGATTCCTCAGGAGCAACATCACCCTGCAGGGCTGAAGCAGCGATGGTTCTTAAGAGCACAATTCCTCGGGAACCACATCACCCTGCAGGACTGGAGGAGTGACGGTTCATAAGAACATGATTCCTTAGGAGCCACATCACCCCGCTGGACTGAAGCCTCATTAGTTCCTAAGAACACGATTCCTCAGGAGCCATATATGCCACTAGATTATGTGGAGTTTTTCCTGGGCCCCCCTCTTCTCTCACCCTGTCTTTCTTTCCCTCTCTGTTTTTCTCTTGGTGGCTCTCTCTCTCTTTCTGTTATTTAGTCCTTTCCTTCTCTGTGTTTCTCTTTTTCCTTTACTCTCCCTCTCTCTGCTTCACTGACTCTCTCCCTTCTTTCTCTATTTCCCTATACTCTACCCCTTCTCGCTCTCTCTCACCTCTCCCTGTGCCCCCTCCCTCCCTCTGTTTTTCTGTCCTTCCTTTTCATTTGCCCACTTTTTCTCTCTACCCCTCTTGCTTTCTGGTGCCTCCCCCACACCCACCCCAAAGACACCCATTGCATCTATGGTGGCCGGGCATTGATAGCGCCTAGCGGAGCATCCTGAGATTCCAGGGCTACAGTCAGCAATGCTGGAACCCCAAGAGCCATCTGTCCGCCGCGTCGCTCACTCCTTTGCCCCCTCCTCCATCCTCGGCACTCCAGTCCCATGTGTTTTGCCTATTAAGGCCAAGCAAGTGTAATGACTATCATTAAACTGGGCTTTGTGTGCTGGGAGGGACTGGCCAATGCATCTGTTCTATTACACTTGGCCTGCAAAGGGGAAGCTGCAGCTCAGATTCCCCTAAACCTCATTAAAAGCACCTGTGAACGATTCATTACTCTAATATAACTGCAGGGGATGGGGCACCACAGAACCATGGGCTCACTGAGCGGCAGGGGGGTACCAAACAGCTCTGCGAGTGGGGGAGTGGGAGATTTTTATCCTTGGGGCCAATATGGCGATAGACAAGACAGAGATGGAGTGACCGGTGAGGATCGAGGCACCAGCCTGCTGCAGCACAACAGCTCATCGGTGAATCCGCGAGGATCCATTTCAAAATGAGCCTGGTGGGTTTGTTTTATATACAGTATGTATACGCATAATGCAAACATGTATGTCACATTCTTACGGGGAATTTAGAGCTACCAGCTACATGTCTGAATTACATGCAAATGGCTGAAGCCAATTCCTGAGATGGGAAAAATATATATCTTAGAGAAAATTCATTTGTGCCTTCCTATGACAACACAGCTGTCCCTGATCAATAAGCACCACCCAACTGGTCCAACAACTCCGGACCTCCAGTCATCTCTACGGCTCTGAGCGCTTAAATAACATAAGGACAGTGTCACAGGTGAGCGCTCTGCACCAGGGGTGTTGCATAATGCAGTATACATGGTATTATTATTATTATTATTATTATTATTATTATTATATAAAGCAAATTAAACCCAGGCTGCATTGAGGTCTTTCTTTCCTGCATTCCAGGGATTCCCCCAGTTTTTGTCATCACAGCAACTTTCTGGTACTGATAAAGAAAAGAATGAAACAGGTAGCAGAACCTCAGAGACCTCATCATAGGAGACGCCTGGCCCAGCCTTTTGGATGGAACAAATTCTGTTAAATTTAGACTGTAGATGGCTATTAAAATCCCGTTTAAATATTTCACAGGCCTGGATCTGAGCACCCGCACCCCCTCCCATCTGCTCCAAGAGATTCGGCCATGTTGACGGTGTGTTCCCTCTGTGATCAGAATACCCTAATATCTGTGTCACTGTATCTTCTTAGCTGACGCTCTGCCCTGCCACAAAGACAAAGGCTTTTGTGGAGCAAACTCTGCCCATTTATAATGGCAGATATCTACCGGAGCAGCTGAGGTTAACAGTTTCTCCAAGCAGCTCCCATGAGACGCGTCCTTGCTGGTTCCGGTCCGTAGGTAGCGTTCCACACTGCTTCTCCAAACGATTTTCCCTGGATCTACCCACTTATCTTTCTCGTGCACACATCTATCCAGTAAACGACAGCACCTCGTTTTGTTGGTTACTGGGATGCTTTTTACTGGCTTGCCAATCCAGCCTTTGCTTCATTCCACACTGTATATGACACTATTTCTACAGTACAGTCCACGATGCATAAAAATATCCTGAGGAATAGCTATAACCAGAATCAGAATTATGGTTATGGCCTGGTTGTATTCATTTCTCAAAAATGCTACAAAGATATTTATATGGGTATAGATTTGGTGCAACATGAGGAAAACATTAGTAAATACAGCAGATGTTGCTGGAGTTGCCTTTCACATTAATCGATTCATTTCAGTGATGACATAAAGATGACACTACCTTGTCAACACCATCATTTCAACACCATTATGTGCCACGGTGTGACTTGGGAATGAATCTCATTTCTGTGATGTCATTTCAAAACCATGATGTGCCATGGCATGATTTGGAAATGAACCTCACCTTTACCACCTCATTTAAACACCATAATGTGCCTTGGTATGATATGTAATGAATCTCACCTATATGATGTCATTTCAACACTATGAGGTAACATGGCATAACATGGGAATGAATCTTATGTCTATGATGTCATTTGAATACCATTACATGCCATGAAATGCTGGGGGAATGAAACTCACCTCTTTGATGTCAATGCAACCTCATGACGTGCCATTACATAATATGGAAATGAAGCTCACTTCTATGATGTTATCTAAACACCATGATGTGCCATGGAATGATATGGGAATCAATCTCAAGTCCATGATTTCAGTTCAACAGCATGACGTGCAATGGCTTGATATGGAAATGAATCTCGCCTCCATGATGTCATTGCTCTATGATATCATTTTCACCACTATGATGTCATTTCACCAACATGAGGTACCACAGCATGACATGTGAACAGGGCTGGTCATCGTTCAAAATTCTTCAATACCAGTACCAGAATGATATCTTGATTTTGATACTGGTTCCTGAACAATACTTTTTTTCCCAGTATAAATATGTTTTTAAAATTAATTTCAGTAACAACAAAAACACATTAAACATTACAGCACAAATCTTTTATTTATTGATTAGTTACTGGGGGGATCGATCACGATCATAACCAGACACTGCCTTTTATTTTTTACTTATATGACCAAGGAAATGTAAATAATTCACAAAAAATCTGGCCAGCAGATCAATCTTTTATTTTTCATAGAATAGAAAATGATGTAATGTTATCCTGCTAATAAGCGCTGGCATGTTTAACCATTGGCACCGGCAATATATGGAAACACAAGCGAAAAGGTATTCAATCTTATTTTTGAAGTACAAAAATAATTCCATCTGTTTTGTCTCTTTTTCTGCACTTAAGTGTAACTTCCATGTTAGCGCCACTGTTTGTGCTTAAGCAATCAGCAAATTTATTACTGTAAGTGCCTTCAAGGAACTGCGATCGGACCGAGTTCCGATGATCTCGCTAACACACATGCATAGACATAAAAACCAATTCTCACCCTCTCTGGGTGTTTCAGCTGATATACATCGATGTCATCAGCTGCTATATGGGGGTCATATTTGGGCATAAATGAATGACATATTTACACTGGTCCACCTAGTTATAAAATTTAGTTATACTGTTTCCAAAAATGCGACCGAATGGTCACAGTCTGGAACCCTGTGGAGCCACACGTTTGATTTCTTAGGCATGTCTTACACTATGTGCCAAAAAATAATACATGTGAGCCAGTTCACAGGTTTATCTCTTGGCATACATTCTCCTTCCGCCCTGTCTGACGAATTTGTGTAACGTTACGTTAGACAGCCAATTATCAGCAACTTTAGATCTTTACACAAGTTTGCTGCTTATTAGCTCACAGACGCTGAGATTTACTGTTAGCGTATCAGAATTTGGCACCAAAAGATAATATTTTTTTTGATCCTCAGTAGGATCGGAGCATTTTGGTCGGTCCCACAAAAGTACCAAAGTTCGGTACACAGCCCTACATGTAAATGAATCTCATCTCAATGATGTCATTTCAACATCAGGAAATGCCTTGGTATGATATGGGAATTAACCTCATCTCTATTGAAATGAAGCTCACATCTATGATGTCATTTCTGTATGATGTCATTCTCTCCTCTATTATATAATTTCAACACCATGACATACCATGGCAGGGGCACGGGAATGAAACTCTTCTCTGTGATGTCATTTCAACATCACAATATGCCATGATATCACATGGGAATGACTCTCATCTATATTATGTCATATCAACACCATGTCATGCCAGAGCACAATTTGCAAATGAAACCCAGCTCTATGATATCATTTAAAGACCATGATGTGCCATATTATGATATGGCGATGAATCTCACCTCTATGATGTTATTTCAATGCCACAAGATGCCATAGCATGATACAGGAATGAATCTCACCTCTATTCAGTCAGGCTGAGGGTTAATTCCTCAAAAACAACTGAGGACCCTCCATGATTCCCCAGAAATATTCAAGGAATTTCAGTTATAAAAGTCTGCTAGCTATTCTCAAATAGAATACAAAAGAAAATCAAAAATGAAGGTGGCCCTGTCCATATTTCTGACAGTTAATGACACCCTTCATTGGTTTAGTTATTAGTTTTTGGTGAGTATTTTTCACAACCTTTATAAAAGTGCCTTGGTAGAAGATCAAAGTCTCTAAAGCAATGAACAAAATCTTAGTTTATGATTAACAAATCTAAATTGTATTTATCAGCATTATCATAACTGACAACATTGGCTGACATAATATTGTGCACAGAACATATTTCAGTCAAACATTTCCTTTACTTCCTCCAAACCTGCATGCAGGCCTTAAATGTGACTTACCTGCTGTATATATGCACGATCAGATCTGATGTGTGTATGGATTTCCAGGGTGATGAGCCCATGTGGTTCGGCAGTGCTAAGTGATGGTGGACACTGATGATGACGATATCGAACGTGTTGCTCAATGGCTTCTGCATGACGCCCGCGCTGCCCAGTCAGCAGCCCCAGGCTCCAAGCTGCCATGGCAACCAAGTCACTGATGTATGACTGGTCAGGGAAAGTGTGACAGCATGATGTCACCACCAGGGTGTCAGAGACGCTGCTTCCAGCCAGGAAAAGGAGGCATTTACGGGGGCGGGGGACTACCCTGCCCTTAAATGCCATTCTTATAAAAAGTAATAATTCAAGAAGTCACATTTCAAGAGTAAAGAATGTTACTTTGTGCCGACAAGTTAACGGCAAACATTAATTAATTGCTTAAATAAAGGAAATGACAAGTCAGTCTGGAATGTTTTGAAATTTGGGACATTTAATTAAAATATGCAAATGCTTGCATAGCTTTCAGAGCACCAAACAGACATATTAAAGAGAATAATTTTACGGAAGACGATGGGTGAAGTTTTCCAAATGGGAAGATGAAAAAGAGAAAGAAAAGGATATGTCTGAACTCTTTTTTTTAGTTCAAGGAAGTCTTTTGTATTTAGATTTAATTCAATTTTTGATAAGTCACAATCATATTAGATTGAATAATAGTGATTATATAGAAAAATCATGAATTATTTTGTATGTATCTCATAAAAAAAATCACTTAAAACTCAAGACTTGAGCATATTACTTACATGCTTATTAAATTAAATGCTGATACTTGGTATGCTATTTTCAGTACAAGAAAAGCAAACTTCTTATTGATAATACTTCATTTTGACAGTTTGTTTTCTAGTCAAATGATTATTACAATATAATTACTGCTACCAATAATAATGATGATGATGATGGCGCTTTGGGATATCTGTCCCTTGTCACCTCTGACACACCCATGATGTGGGATACTCATCTTGTTCCTGTCCCCTGTCACCTCTGACACACCCATGATGTGGGATACTCATCTTGTTCCTGTCCCCTGTCACCTCTGACACACCCGTGATGTGGGATACTCATCTTGTTCCAGTCCCCTGTCACCTCTTACACACCCGTGATGTGGGATACTCATCTTGTTCCAGTCCCCTGTCACCTCTTACACATCCGTGATGTGGGATTCTCATCTTGTTCCTGTCCCCTGACACCTCTTACACACCCGTAATGTGGGATTCTCATTTTGTTCCTGTCCCCCGTCACCTCTTACACACCCGTGATGTGGGATACTCATCTTGTTCCTGTCCCCCGTCACCTCTTACACACCCGTGATGTGGGAAACTCATCTTGTTCCTGTCCCCTGTCACCTCTGACACACCTGTGATGTGGGATACTCATCTTGTTCCTGTCCCCTGTCACCTCTGACAGACACGTAATGTGGGATACTCATCTTTTTCATATTCCCTGTCACCTCTGGCTCACCCCTGATGTGGGAAACCTGTCTTTTTCCTGTCCCCTGTCACCTCTGGCTCACCCCTGGTGAGGGATACCCATCTTGTTCCCATCCCCTGTCACCTCTGGCTCACCCCTGGTGAGGGATACACGTCTTGTTCCCATCCCCTGTCACCTCTGAGTCACCGCTGGTGAGGGATGCCCATCTTGTTCCCATCCCCTGCCACCTCTGAGTCACCCCTGATGTGGGATACCCATCTTGATCCCATCTCCAATCTCTGGCTCACCCCCAGTGCGGCATATCCATGTTGTTCCTGCCCCCTGTCACCTCTGGGCACCCTCCGCTCCTGTGTCTGCAGTTTGCTTGCCAAATTTGTCAGAATGCATTAAAATATAAATAGCGACGTACTTATCACAGCCGCTGTCATACTACACAGATGATGGAGAAAGCCGAAATGATGCTCACAGGGATTTACATTTGAGTCTGTGCCAATCTTCTCTTTCAGTATAACTGTGCCAAGGGCTTATTACTACCTTAGATACTGCAAAAAGTGACAACTTTGCCCTTAAGTCTGTATTATTGTCATTTATATAAAATGCAACATTATTAATGACACAGTATGACAGCTTCACGGTGGCACTACATCATATGTCACATATCAATGAGACAGCGGGCATACATTCATCTTTTTAGGTCTTACTTTTCTCTACAATAGCTACTTATATGTGTTTTGTTTGTGGATAAAATAAAATCAAATCAAATAAAATAAAGCATTAACCCTGTGATCCTGCCTAGGATAAGCGGCTGGAAAATGCATGGATGGATGGATGGTGCATTATTTGAATTACCTCCTTAAAACCACAGGACATTGCACACTGCACCTCAACATGTGTGTACTCTGCATAACAAGTCACCGTGTTGTCGTGTATTTCTCCAACATGCCTTAACCCTCCATAACAAGAAGAGAAACAATGAAAATTTAATCTTGTGGCTTTTTTACTGGAAGGTCACGTTCCCCCAAGCGTGCAGGCCAGGCTGTATTAGTTTCACCGCTGTAGAAAACAAAACTGAATTAAACTGAGTAAATGACTCTGCTGGCTCTTTCTATTTTAGCGGAATGCCCTTATTCCACGTGCTGTGGCATTAATGTGCACGTTCATATCTTCACAATCGGCATGGCCACATTTAGATAAAAACAGGCGCCAGAGAAATTTTGCTGGACTGCCAACAATCCTGCAGTTAAACCAATATCTAGGATTCGTCAGCTAGGAGAAAAAAGCAACGAAAGACACACCTAACACTGTTCATCGCGTCCCTCCTTTTTAAAATGTGGAATATCACAATCGTTACCCTGGACAGACAGATGCGGCCTCATCTTCTTTCATAAAGGTGACGAGTCTGACAACTTGTGTGTTGGATTCTGACATCTTCTCTGTGAACAGAGCGCAGCATCAGTCTGAAAAAATATCTGCAGATACTTACTACAAGGGGTTCCATTAAACTCCATTCTGACATGCTGCGTATCCCAAGTCACAAATAAAGCCCTAAAATGATTTTAAAAGACCATATAAAGGAGTATAAAATGCATTTTGCTCAATGCACTCCACTTAAGATGGCTAACTGCATTTGAAATGCAAATTTTAAAGAAGTCAGAGCATATGAACAATTTTTAGCAGATGAAATCTAATTGAGACTATTAATTTGGCAGAAATCCACTTAGTGAGAATGTATGGCCCTATTTACACAGAGTTTGGGCTCTGGTGGGCATGATCAAATAATAAGCAGTGAACTGCCCATTCAGATGAATCGTACTGAAGATGAGCTGTGTTTTATTAGGTTGTATTATTTTGTTAGGCTGCATTGACTTTTTTATTGAAAGAGTCAGGTGCAAAAGCATAAAAATGCATGGAAACATACCAGAGAAATGGATTACAAATGAATGAGCAGGCTGCAGACACCAGTTGCCCTCCAGCAGAAATGAAGTCCCAAGTCCCATGGTAAACCCGCTGTAAACCTGTAGTACATGCAGGAACTTCTGAGGAACAGCCAGCAGTCAAGCCATGACTGTTAACATCCCCTGCTTCCGATCATGGAAAGTTTTGGAGTTACAGGTATCATTTTCCAGGGACACGGAGTGACAGCCAGATTTCCTCTTCATGGTACGGATTTATGGTGGCCTGTTTGTGCTACCTGCCAAAGGAGGTGCCATCTTGTCCACAGCATGGAGGTGCGGAACCATCCCAAGTGAACTGTGCTTCAGACGCTCATGGGAATTTTACTTACACAAAAATGTTCTGAGGGCAGAACAAAAAGTGATTGGTTCAGAGAGATAACCAATCAATTTTTATTCTGTCCTCTGAACATTTTTGTGTAAGTAAAACTCCCATGAGAGCTTCAGACAGAATTCGACGCCAAACTGCTTCAGCTATGCTCGCTATTATTTTACTGCTGACAGTTATTTATTCCGCAGGCTGCTGGAATTGTTTTCTCGGGCTCGCTTATGCGTGACTTACTGGTTTATCTTATTCCAAGTGACTATGGAGTGTTTATACGGAAATGGTAATATTTAAATGATAAATGTGCTTCAGCACTCTACAGGAGAATCAGCGGTCATTAATTATGCTAATTATTGAATTACATGGACAATAATTATTTCATAATGTAAAAGTAATCACCAAAAGAAGTGCACATGTGCACACAGCCAGAAATATGAAAAAATAAAGTATTTGAATAAAAGAGCAACATCACTCATCTTTAAGTGCTGAGGGATACATAGTGAGATACATAGATGGAGCCATGATCTATAAGGACACAGAGCTGAAGGGGGGGGAAGAGATAGATAGATAGATAGAGAGGTCATCCAACATGTGAGGGTGAGACCCGGATTCAGCCAAGCTCCAGACTCCAGCTATGGACCTGCTGGGAAAAGGGCAGTGCTTATGTCTAGAGGTGACGAGAAACTGCAGCAAAGCGACATGAGAGGGCGGAGCGGATACGCCGCTCCACAGCTGACGCGGCATGCCGGGGTTATGAAAGGCAGGTGCCACCCGGGCCGGATAACAGGATCGCACTAAAGCGGCGGCATCCTGCTGGGGCACCAGCCGCGTTTACCGGAGCACCTGTCACGCCATCGCTGAAGCACCCTGGCCGTGAAGCAAGCGAGAGCAGGAGGGCTCTCTGTGTACAGTAAATATGTGTGTAGTGTAGGAGTGGGGACTGAACACAGCCCCTCACAGGTCATTTAAAAACCTCACTCCACCCCCCCAAGCTCAGCGTGAAGTAAGAGAGCTTAGACTGTACCACACACCCCAGCTGCAAACAGACACAGAAACACAGGTGTGGGGAGTTTATCAGCAGAGGAAGATCAGTCTTCCTAAGATACTTGATTTACTGAAAGGGAAATCATCACAGCGCTCAGCGCTCAATCTGAAAATCCTGGAGATACACGCTTTGTACTGAGAGCTCCTCAGTCCTGAAGCATGGAAGAGTACTTTTGACAGCAGACGTTTCATGACGAGGGTGATTCACCTTATCTACTCATCATCAATCGTTAGGACCGTGTACAGGAAAACAATCAGAGGTTATATTTTCAGAAAGATAGGAATCAGCAGTATGGGAAATATTGAGCTATAATCATGTCAGTGTTTAACACTCTGTGTGTGTGTTGGTACCTGGCCAGTAAACCTGGGCCTGCTTTGGGAATGGTGGGTGTTGTTTTACACGTATTATGAAATAAAACAATCATAATTTAATATTTATCCCTCCTGTGACCTCTGCTGCCCCCTCCAGATGTTGCCATTCATGGTCAGAAGTGGTGGTCACCTGACAGGCAGCCTTTAAACTCATCTTCAAGGGTGCCTCCCCCTTTTTCCAAATTCTCCATGGTTGACCTTCAATGTTTGGTCCACCTCGGTGGGAGGGGTGCAGTTAGGTTGACAGAATGTCCCTCCCTCTAAGACGGAAAGGTGCTTCCTGGCTTAAAGCAGGACTGAGTATCCGTGTGAGACAAACGTCCGTGGCTATGACCAATACATACAGTACGAGATCAATAATTAACATGCAGCAAGAAAACCTCAATAAAACACCCTAAGAACCTCAGTGACACTTCATTAACACCCATTCATGAACACAATAATGTTCTTTTTACCACATTGACAAGTACACAAAGCGCCCCAAGGCACCTAAAGGATCCAGTGAGCAAGAGCCTAAGATAAAAAAAAAGGGGGGGGGGGGGGGTTCCCCAAAAAATTGGGGGGGCTGGCGAGGGCACAGGGGGTACCAAT
>JAODKC010000036.1:21457327-21470899 GCA_026777985.1 Mormyrops attenuatus
AACCATGGAATATGTGTCTTTATTTATATGTCTACATGTCTATAATTATTATTTGTGTATCTTTATTTCTGTTTCTACCTTTATTTTACTTTTATCCAATTTGTTGCTTCTCGGACATTTGTCTTGATTGTATATTACAGTATGTATTGTATGATATACCTCATATTATATGATATACCTCATGTCATGTATGATATACTTCATATTATATGATATACCTCATATTATATGATATACCTCATGCTATGTATGATATACCTCATATTATATGATATACCTGCACTAATACTCATTTAAAATTTCCAAATGATCTTTTGTACTTAGTGGCAAATAAAAGGATTCTGCACCAGTACTAACCTGAGAATCTGCACAGCCACAGAGGTAAATGAATAAACATAATGTCTATACTGACAAACACGGTATGAGATGCAGGTACCGGAGCGAAAACAGAGTGAAAATTCCCATGGTCTGCAGGCGGCCATGATCCTAAATGCAGAAGTTGTCTGATTAATAACTGGATTCTCTTCAAAAAGCAAATGCAGCCAGTTTTTACTGAGCGCCCAGGTTCAGTCGGTCTGCGTGGGACTGCAGTGCTGGTTTCCAGCAGTAATGTATATTAATGAAGGTCATGGGGGATGGGGGGCTGGCATTCTTCACGGCTCCTTAACCGCTCAGGCCAAAGAAATCCACTTCAAAGGCACATAATCATATGCAGGCTTCCTCACCATAAAAAGGCGTTTTTAAAGGGGGACAAAGCGCAGTGTGAGCCCAGCTTTCCTTCTAGATTCGCAGCAGACCCTCGGTAGAGGAGAGCACATCGGGCAGTGCGTCGCCAAGCCAGACCCCTTGCGAGGCAGACAGTAATGCGACGCCACTCGGCCTTGTGGGGCACTGTGAGGCTCCCTGGGAAAGTGAGTGCAGAGCATCAGGATTTTGGGTAGCCCACTGGCAGGTCAGTGTCGGTCACGGGGGGTTTGACACAGAGCGTTGGGGGTTTAGCTTGGCCTGCTGGTGAGAGAGTGTTGGGCACTGGGGGTTTAGCACGGAGCATCCTAAGTTCAACGTGGAGTGTTGGGGATTTAGCATGGAGTGTCAGAGTTTAGCACAGAGTGTCAGAGTTTAGCATGGAGTGTTGAGGGTTTAGCATGGAGTGTCAGCAGTTTCGCATGGAGTGTCAGAGTTTAGCATGGAGCTTCAGGGGTTTAGCATGGAGTATCAGAGTTTAGCATGGAGCTTTGGGATTCAGCATGGAGTGTTGAAGTTTAGCATGGAGCTTCGGGGGTTTAGCATGGAGTTTCGGGGTTTAGCATGGAGCTTTGGGGGCTCAGCAGTTTCGCATGGAGTGTCAGAGTTTAGCATGGAGCTTCGGGGATTTAGCATGGAGTATCAGAGTTTAGCATGGAGCTTTGGGATTCAGCATGGAGTGTTGCAGTTTAGCATGGAGCTTCGGGGGTTTAGCATGGAGTGTCGGGGTTTAGCATGGAGCTTTAGGGGCTTAGCTTGGAGTGTCGGAGTTTAGCATGGAGCTTCGGGGGCTTAGCATGGAGTGTCAGAGTTTAGCATGGAGTGTCGGCAGTTTAGCATGGAGTGTCAGAGTTGAGCATGGAATGTCAGGGGTTTAGCATTGAGTGTCAGGGGTTTAGTACAGAATGTCAGGGGTTTAAGCACAGGGTGTCAGGGGTTTAGCATGGAGTTTTGGGAGTTCAGTATGGAGTGTCAGGGGTTTAGCATGGAGTGCTGGAGTTTAGCACAGAGTGTCAGGGGTTTAGTATGGAACTCCAGGGGTTTAGCATGAAGCGTCGGAGTTTAGCACAGAGTGTCAAGGGTTTAGCACAGAGCGTCAGGGAATTAGCATGGAGTGTCAGGAGTTTAGCATGGAGTGTCAGGGTTTACCACATAGTGTCAGGGTATTGGGTGGCCTGCTGATCAGTGATCACTGAGCATCAAGGTTTAGTGCAGCCTGCTGGTGAGATTGCACCAAGCATGGGGAGTTTGACATGGCCTACTTGAGAGTCACTACCGAGCGGCCCACTGGGGAATCAACGCAGAGCATTGGAGGTTTAGTGCAGCCTGCTGGTGCATCAGTGTCAAGGTTTAGTGTGCTCTGCTGGTGAGTCAACATCGAGCTTTGGGGTTTAGTGCAGCCCAGTGGCGAGTCAGCATTGAGCATCGGGGTATAATGTGGTCTGCTGGCAAATTAGCAAGTCAGAGGAAGTGTGTTGGGGGTTTAGCATAGCCTGCTGGCGAGTAAGTGCTGGCTTACCATGCCCTCCTTGATGGACGAGTCTTTAATTAGCACTTCAAACGCCGCCACTCAAGGAAGGCATTCATGGTCTCCTTTCTGCTCTCCCGGCGGTTTGACAACAGTTTTCTAGGCCCATTTCTCCGGCACAGAGTGCTAATAAGCATGGCGGGGGGTAGTGCCAGCAGGCTGATGGTGGGGGTACACACCTCTCACCAAGACGCGTGTTTAGCAAACACAATTTGCATGGACCAAACATGGATGGCATTCCGTTTCACGGGAAACACTCACACATTAGCATAGTGCTAATATCCCAGCCAATCCTGTATGTGCTGTTTCTGTTTCTGAGGCAGAAATTCAACAAATAAAAAATAAAAACACATTTAGAGCAAAAATAAACACAGAAAGATAGAGCATGTGCAGTTACTGGAAATGGGGCAGAGAGAGGGTGGGACAGGGAGCTGTGAGGCGATTTTCGGGGGCAGCTTGGGGACAGTGTTAGATTGAAGGAGTCTGCTGCGCGAACTCACTGCATTTTCTCGGTTTATGATGGAAACACCTTCAAAACACTGAAACTTATCGCACAAACTGAGCAGGTTACTGGAGCTGCAGTCTGCTTTATTGTTCAGTATTATTCATTGTTTGGTGTTATTTATGGTCCACCTTATTTACCGTTCTGGAGCTCAGTATCGTCTAATGCTTTGTCTATTGTTATTCCTGGTTAATGTTATTGCTATCTGACCCTCTGCAGGATCCATGAGAGAACAAATCTTGATGTACTAAACACATATGAAAACCACTGGAACCTGAATCTGATTAACCCTTAATATATTACTGTAGTGCAGTAAATAGTGGCCTGTCACAAGGGAGCTACAGTGGCACAGGACAGATGAGGTGGCAAAACAAAGGACTTAATCTACAAGAAAACAGAGCAGTAAACTGGGGCGTTACTGTGCGCATAAGTACAAACCAAGATAGTGACGAAATAGAAACCAGAAAAGATGAACAAAGTGAACATATTTATAATCCAAACACACAGTCGTGAAAGCACACAGTTCAGTTGCACTGGAGACTGCAAATTCTTTGTAGATAGTAAGCTATTGTGAAGGTGAATTTAGGGGTCTGAATGCAAACTAGAACAGACCAGTTTGTACATCTCAAATAGGCAACTGCAGAATTGTATATTCAATAGTGAAATGTTTGAACAGCGCTCCACAGAAGGACAATAGTTCAAATCATCAAATTATTAATATGCAGAAAAAATTAAAAAACCACAGCAATTTTGTTGTGACTTTCTCTTTGACTGGATGTATTATCTCTCTGACAGTGAATATAGAGGTTTGATTTTTTGTTATGCAAATTCACACACATGGTGCATGATGGATTTTTTCACGGAGGCACTTGTAGGTTACAGAAGGGGCATCTTTAGAAGATTTTCTTCATTAAATTAAGGAGGTTCTCGTTGCTGTCACATGCTCTTTGTGTTGTACATATGTGTGAGGAAAGCTGACATTTTGTCCAGTTAATATGGGTGATGGCCTTAATGCAGTTTGTGTGGAGCAGGCACAGGACCCTAATCTGTACTGTAAAGTCCTAGGCTGGCAGCTCAAAGCGGAGCTGGGGGAGAGTAGCGAGGTATCAGCAGCCACCCCCGAAACTGGACAGGTGTCCCGAGTCCCCTCCAGCATTCTCATTGGCTCTGAGTCATGCTGAACGAAGAGGCTGGTTTTCCCAAACATATGCATATAATGCAAGTATAATTTTAGCACTTCCCAGAATTCCCAGAATATACATAATCATTATGCAATTTAAGATAATATGTGCATTTTTTTTGTTTTGCTCATTTAGTAGAGAGAAGTTGATGACAGCCTTCATTTTTTTTCTATTCTGATCCCTCTGTTGCCCCCATGTCCCCCCATACCCCTCCTGTGAAAATGATGTGGGTCTATTAAAATCTTTGCTCATACTATTCTCCAACAAAATACCGTATGCATTAATGCGATCTAAGAAATAATAGCATGTTATGACTTTAACGCAAAACGTTAATGCGACGAATGTCCCATATTTATATGCTATGTGCTTGCATGCATTTTGTTGAGCATAATGACAATAAAGTTGCCTATGATAAAATAAACCTGCTTCCCCTGGCAATTGTCTGAAAATATTAAGACTGTGAAATATGTGATATGTTTTACCGTCACTACTGAAGCGACGGCTGTCAATGATTTACGATTACTGAGCTGAAAAGGTGATGTCTGGTATTGCGGTGCATGTAGCACCTGATTTGGGCCATTTTCATATCATCATACATTTTTAAGGAGATGACTGACAAAAACGAGACGAGTAAAATTTTAAAACACTATAAAATACTGAATACTGAAAACAGTCCTATGTGGAATTTACTGTATGGTTAACTTTCAGATATAGAGTAAGGATTGTGTGAATGTACTTTTGTTTGCAAATAAGGTTGTAGATTTGTGTATGGATAGTAGCAATAGTGCCTTCCAATATTGTGGGTGTACCGTGAGATTATAGGCAGGGAGTTTGGGGCTGAATTGGTCCCGGCCAGTATGGAAAACAAACCTACGGCCCTGTTTGAAAAATCTATTTTATATTTAAAATCACATTACTATGCATTGGCAAAACAAATGTGATGGTGACCTGATAGTAAGAGAACCAATGTTTTAAAAGCATTTCACTGCAGCCGCCTCCTGCTGGCTGTTTCAGCCTAATTCATATTTTTTATTTATCTTTTAATTCACTCTGGAACATTCCTTGCCCATTCCAGTGCACGCAATTCAATAAATCCTTCTAAATTATAAAATAATTCATAAAATATTAATCTGCAACCATTTGCATATTCAAATGAATAATGTGTGAATCCAGTTTGTGCATGGAAAATGGAGAAGACATTAAATCCCTCCTCCTACCGTCCAGGCACACGGTTAAAATGTCCTCATTTTGCCCTCAAACTTGGTCTATACGATCAGCATTATGAGCCTGGGGGCGCAGCCAGCAGTGGCCTGCTAAGTGTTCAGATTGTATGCAGTTGGAGATGTACAGTGTAGGAACATCTCGTGTAGGTCCTATAGCTGTAAGGTGTCATGGCTAGCTAAAACCATTTATTGCCCTTCATAAACAAGGTCTGACAACCTCAACCTGGGCCATCCATTCATCACACCAGATCTTCTGGCCCCTGAGACCAACAGCCCCAGTTACGGCATGGCTGGGTGATAAGGGGTCTTATTGGGAACTGAAGACAGCGGAAGCCAGAAACAAAAGGGACCGCAAATGACAGGACTGGAAGGTAATATGAGAACAGAGCCAGAACTACACAAGCATCTACAACAATGCAATAGGACCAGTAGCCATTAGCCAGTAACACATACAGAAAACATGCAAGAATCAAATGCAATGATCAGCTCAAAAGAAGGCAGATGGGAACTTACAAACAAGGTCAGGATGATGGACAGGAGTGGGCCATTACTGGTTACAAACTAGGAGCGGGTGAGAGTAATTGACAAATGTCAAGGGTTCATACACTAGGGGATACCAGAATCACAGGTACAGACATTACTACTAAACACTAGGGGATACCAGAATCACAGGTACAGACATTACTACCAAACACTAGGGGATACCAGAATCACAGGTACAGACATTACTACCAAACAATAGGGGATACCAGAATCACAGCTACAGACATTACTACTAAACACTAGGAGATCCCAGAATCACAGCTACAGACATTACTACCAAACATTAGGGGATACCAGAATCACAGGTACAGACATTACTACCAAACACTAGGAGATCCCAGAATCACAGGTAAAGACATTACTACCAAACACTAGGGGATACCAGAATCACAGGTACAGACATTACTACCAAACACTAGGGGATACCAGAATCACAGGTACAGACATTACTACCAAACAATAGGAGATACCAGAATCACGGCTACAGACATTACTACCAAACACTAGGGGATACCAGAATCACAGCTACAGACATTACTACCAAACTAAAGACATACAATCAGGGATAAAAGGTACAACAAGGATCCAAACAAATACAATAGCACATGATTAACAAGATATACATAACAAGGGAGTTAAACCTAAGGAAACTATGAGAAACAAAGAATGGCAATGCCAGTGACACCAGCTGACCAAAGAGGGAAATTACACAGGGCAGGGGCTGATCCTGACACTCACTGGTAGACAACTTCTAGGATGGGGTGAACCAGAAGGCAGACTTAGAGGACTGAACCCTGACCAGGGAACCTGAAAAGGGGCAAGTATTTGAAAACCAGGACACATGTAGAAAACCCCAGAGAGATCACCAATGGCACAGCACACCAGCTACAGTTTGCAATGCTGGCTACTCAAGAGCATGAATCCCTATATCAGAAACCAGCTCATCAAAAACCCAAAGCAAGATGCCCTTCAACAAGAACCATTGCCCTCAAGGTAGTACCTTCTGGCAATTGACAGATACAGATAAAACAAACCTCTGACCAAACACCCTATACTCTAAGATCAATGATTGAACAGTGAGAATTACTTACTGTTCTGCTAATATAAGTTTGGGCTCTAACCAGTCCAGAGCAGGTTCAGTTACCTGATGAGTAAATCAGGTGCAGGTGTGTCATAAGGTGTTTAGGATCTTCTCGTGTAGGATCTATAACTGTAAGGTGTCGAGGAGCTTCTTGTGTACAATCTATAGCTATAACATGTTTAGGAGCTTCTCCTGTAGGAGCTGTAAGGTGTTTAGAAGTTTTTTGTGTGGGATCTATAGCTGTAAGGTGTTTAGGAGCTTCTCGTGTAGGATCTATAGCTGTAAAGTGTTTAGGAGCTTCTTGTGTAGAATCTATAGCTGTAAAGTGTTTAGCAGCTTCTTGTCTAGGATCTATAGCTGTAAAGTGTTTAGGGGCTTCTCGTCTAGGGTCTATAGCTGTAAAGTGTTTAGGAGCTTCTCGTGTAGGAGCTGTAAGGTGTTTAAGGGCTTCTTGCGTAGGATCTATAGCTGTGTAGTTACATTAATTCATGTGAATACCCATAATGGGAGGCATTGCTATTAAAAATCCATTGCTTCCACTACAGTACAATTTAAGACGTAACTAACGTCTTACAGTAATATAGAAGAATCGTCCCGTCCCCGTCCCCCCCCCACCATACACACACACACCAGGTAACAGGGCCTGTGCTTGACAGAGTCTGCTTCAAAGTCTTAACTCTGGAATAAGGGTTACCCCACCTGAAGCCCCCCTCACCCCACAGACAGGATGCAGCTGCCATTAACATGGACCTTAAACGAATCATTTGCCAGACCCGTCAGTAGCAGAGCATTATTCACTTCTAATTAGTTGTTTTAATTAGTCCACGTTTTAGCTAATTAATCTATAGATAATTAGCCTATATTAAAATCGGTGCTGCCCTTTTGGGAGAGGACATTCAATTTGGGGGAGGGACAAGTCAATGACACTAAGTGTGAGTTTGGGGGACAAAGATGGGAAAAAAAATCAAAGTTCTGAATGGTGAATACAGGTGCAGAGAGGGTGAGATCACCAGTCCCGTGATGCACCACGGTTCTGCTACACTGCAGGACAGCCCGCATTGTATACACTATTCTGTATGATGTCATTCATCATATTCATCTTTAATTCTGAGGTCTAGGATCAGGGAAAGGGGAGAATGAAACCTGTATTTCATATAAGTGCTGGTCAATGCACACTTGCTATTTCATGTTAAAAGGAAGGCTAGGAGAGTCCCTTTACTGACACTAACTCTTTGGAGGTGTTCTTTGGTGTCTGCCTTGGTACACACCGGCTGAGATAAGAATAGAGAGCTGTAAACAGGAGATGACATCATTCCTGTCCGGGCAGGAGTCCCCGGCAGTTAGGTCAGTGCAGGTCTCTTAAGTGTGGCCATCATGGCTGATGAGCAGGGAGATATTTTTAACACGGGCACGTTTTCTTGGGCGTTACATCCCGAATGTGCCACGAATGGCCCAGTTACACAGTGAGTTTCACATATGCTACAAACAGTGTAGGTGATATACCTGTAAAAATACAGGCATTCATAGTGTGTGTTAAAAAAGGGAGAGGAACATATGTGAACGAGGAGAAGCTCAGGAGAACTCCAAGTTCCCAAGATCTGCATTCATACCTATTCTTCAATGATACTAGACAGGAAATGTATAGAGCTAAAAATTATATTGTAATGGAAAGGATATAGGATTCGTATGGGTATTTGAATTGTGGGGAGAGTATGCTACTTCAAACCCTCTGTGACGTATGTAATATATTAGTGTTTTAACACTGGAGGAGCTCAGATCCATTCTAAATGCACACAGATAACCACTGTGACAGGTGGACAGAGTAGGCAAACATATAAATGAAAGTGTTATCAAAATGCTAACATTTCACTTAAAGCTTTGCATTGCATTCTAATAAGGTGTTATTCAATGGGCAGTAAGGGTTTATGGATACGTAACTCATCGTGTATCATAATGTATTGTACACGTGGCTGATTTATGGTGTATGTTTATAAAGCTTACATTCATAGGATGTTTACATTTAAAATAACAAATCACATATGAATAGAAGTGGAAGGAAGTGCAATATGATTGGACAGCCAATATGGGGCATGACCAATGTTATATCGTTTTCCCACACAGGGGAGTCAGCAGCCATTTGTGCAGAGCAGTAAAGCACCATGCAGTGAATAACAGTGTCCACAGCAATATTCGTGAAAGGCTGTATAGTAAAGGACACCAATTAAAGTCATACCCTATTTCAAAGGTAGACAATACAAACAATTTATTGTGCAGTTACTAAAACACAATGTGGGCTGAAAGTCTCAACAAAGTATTAATCATCATTTCTTAATATAACAAAGCAGGCACCACAGTAACAAAAATAAATCCAGGCATTTAATTCACAGAGGCACAGGAATGCATTGCTGGTCAACTAAGCATAATTAGCATCTTCTCAGTCCAGTGAAGGATTGTGTTGTAACATGCGAACGTGCTTCCTTTCAACAGCCATGTGTGTGTGCTGAAATCACGATTCCCCAGGGAGGCCCAGTTGTGGGGGCGGGGGAGGGTCACTTTAGACTGACACGCTTCTGCGCGTGCTTGAAGACGGAAGACCCACACAGTGCGGGGAGTGTGGAGTGGTTCTGAAGACAGTGCTAGGCACTGCGTGACCCGGGTGAGCCCCGTGGATTGATCAGATACGGCTAATTGCTGTCAGAGATAACAACCGATCTGGGGGTGTTGTGTCCTCCGTGGAACCTCACACCCCCACTAACACTTGCCGCTATGTCATCTGAACCCAGGAAAAGCTAGGCGTCGAGGGAGATTCGAGACAGCGAAGAGGTATAAAGTGGGACTGCAGACAATGATCACATTCTGAGGAACAAACATCCCAATTCGTTGCTCAACAAGGACAGAGGGCCACAGTCTCCTTTGGCTCCAGCGGACAGGAGATCATTTTCTCCTGAATGGAAACGGAAATCAGAGGCACTCTAACCGTAACAGCAGCCTTTCATGCCTTAGAGATATTAATTTGATATTAATGATTTTGAAGCATGTAGCCAAATGGCCAGAATCATTCCTGCAAAGCCCTTCTTCCGTTACCTAAAACTGGTTCCCGTCCACCTGGACTGTTGACCGCGGTGAAGGGCACCTCCGCCTGTCCTTCTCTCCGGGTCCAGGATGACCTAGGATGCACACGTGCACACCTACAGGGGCACATGCTGAAAACGGCTGATATGATCCGCGGGAAGAGGCACAGCGATAGTCTGGCGCTTATTAACATTCATGAAGCCTTTAAACGCCTTTTAATATTCAGCCTGAGAGCAGTGTTCATGATTCAACCTGCTAGTCAAGACAGGATAATATTTTTAGCAAATTATTATGAGAAACAAATAAAATGCAGGGAAGTGCCTGTTTTTTTTTCCTAGTACAGTCAATTGACCCCAAAACCACAGCCGTCAGAAAACGTAGCTCTTCACAATTTATAGGTTGCGATGCATCATTAAAATCCCTCTAAACCTGTCAGCCAGAGAGTTTAAAAATATGTAAGTTTTAATGACTTACAGGCAACATAAATACCAGTGTAATATGAAAGAGACAACCTGAGGCGACTTCAGCAGCAGCAGGAAGGAAAACACACACCATCGCAACAGGGCCGCCCAGCTTCACTTAAAATATATATAAAAATATTGTACAACATGCAGTATATTGACTGTGGACAGGCGTCCCATCCTTTACCCCAGACCGGTGCCCTATGCTACCTGGGACTGGCTCCAGACCCCCGAGACCCTGACCAGGATAAGTGGCTGGGAGATGGATAGATGTATGATGGATGGATGGATGGATGGATGGATGGATGGATGGATGGATGGATGGATACCAATTGTGCTGCTGTTGGACATCATAATTTATTACACTGGCATGCATTTATCTTGTTTTGCTTGAATAATGTATGTGTTAAGTAACATGAAAGGTGAGGTAAGTGTGCTCGACCTATGCAGCAGTATTTGGTGTGGTGGGTTACTAAGCACACACATGTGCACACACACACACACACACACACATGGAGACACACACACGCACATAAACACGGAGACACACATACATACACAAGGGATTAAACAAAAGTCCAGATAAATGCTGGTTTCAAACATGGCTGTTGAGGGTTAGGTTGTTGAGAAGTAGCACGATGGCAGGATGCCTGTTGAAGCCCTGGGCTGCAGTCCGTAACCACAGTGTCAGGCAGCGTCAGGCAGTGTCCAGCAGGTCTGCTGCATGCTTTCACCTGAATGTGACCAGCGATGGCCGTGCTACGGTCAGAACTGCTACCTTCTGCATGCCCCCACCCTCAGCCCGCCCTGCTCCCTCTCCTCTGCCCCTCTGCCCCCCCGCCCTCCCCAGCCTGGCTAATAATGTCTCTCTAAAATGGCTTCAGACACCAGCCCAGTGTTGGCATTGCGATGCGTGCCAGATTCCAATGGACAGAGAAATCTTTCCTTCTCCTCTAGCCTCCACCCCTCCTTCTCTCCTCCATATCAGAGAAGACATCCATCTCCATGCCTGACGTTTAATTCCTGGTGCCTGAGATGCAGGAGTACTGGAGACAGGCAGCCTGGCTGTGAATCTGAGACCATGAGGATGATCCGGCTCCGGTCAAACGGAAGAGTATATATCCACAAATACGCATCTCCAGAGCTGTATGACTGTATGAACAACACTGACCCGGGAGAATCATTTATGGGACACACGTACAGAATGATCTAGAAGGGGTGAAATAGTCCAAAAGTCGTGGTGATCCTTGGTTGCGACAGACAACAGAACCATGCAGATGCAGCGTCTGGTGTTCACAAATCTGCCAGCTTATACACTATCAGTCAAAAGTTTTTGTACACACTGAAATCTTCTACATTTGTATGTTACTCACTAAACATTTACTAAACATACACTCAGTATTCTTTGCTAACAAATAATTTACAGTATGTCCAGCATCTGAGTATCTTTATTAGCAAGAACATGCCATATATTTGATTCATCAAAGTAACCTCCTCTGGCAGTTACACAGCAGACCACATTTGGGGCATGCTTTCTTCAAGGGACATTGAACACTGCTCTGTTTCATGGGATAAAACAGGTAACCAGTGCATTTAAAGTTAAAGGACAGCCTAGAATTTGACTATGCCATCACCATACAGCCAGTTAATAGGATGTCAGACATGCACTGTTACATACTCTTTCCATGTTATACAGGAAACTTGCTTTGACTTATATTTTCATTGATAGTTGTTCACTCAACTTTCCAATGCTTAACAAGAAAAAATCAGCAATATATGAAATGAATAGAGAAGTGGTAAAGACCTGTGGTATGCAAAAACCTTTGACTGGTAGCATATATATCTTCAAAGCAGGAAAAGGCCGACCCATTCACAGAGCATTGCCACTTGCGAGACCACACTCCATACACATGACCAAGCCGGTAGGGCCACCCTCCAATCAGCGAGCGGCTGGGACCATGGCTAAGGGACCAAGCCTCGTACGTCCAAAGGAAAAAAATGGGAAGTGCATGGTATGGAGATGGGGAATCTGTTTCATATGCCCTCAGTGGGAAAAGAGAGGATGTCAGTAATGACACACAGACCCACCCGCTCTCTCTCTCTCACCATTAAGGGGTATCAGGCCCGGTTTGGGGCTTTCTGTGGAACAGAGATTAGAGTCACGGCAGAGGGGCCACCGTGCCATCCTACACCCCCAGGATCATCACAGTGCTTTGGAGAACATTCCCATTGCACCCCACCCCCCTTCACTTTGATCTCTGCATGAGCTCCCCTCATTAGCCAATTAGGAGCAGGGGGCGGGCCCTCCTTATATTTGCTGTGATCTCCTTAACACAGACGGGGATATAGAAATTGTTAAACAGAAAAAGGCAGAAAAGAAAGAGGCGTGGCCTTTTCATAAGTATTAAAAATTGCTGAAACACATAGAACAGGCTATTATTTTGGTCCCCCGCTTGCATGGATTTCAGACTCTATCCAATGTGTTACTTTTGATGAAAAAAGAAAAAGGGGGTAACGGTAAAGAAAGCAAATGAATGGATTTCCCCAAGCAGCAATATCCTGAAGTCACAGTACTGTACATCCTTACCCTTGACCTTAATTGTTAGAGTAACATGTTCCTTTAGCATGTAGAGTAAAACACGGCACCTAAACACACTGTTCCCCCTTTACCGTGATGTCGTCAGAGACATGCCTTCAAACAAGGTCAATGGGAATGCCCTTCCAGTGTCACACGGCACGAGTCACAAATCACCACGCAGTCCCTGCGTTATTATCCGGATAGGTCCCGACAGCTGTTACACACGACGGCGTATCAATGCATGGGAATACCAATCAGCCCCAGCTGCCGGGGGGGGTGGGCACAGAAGAGAGAGTCACCGTAATCCATTTTAATTAGAGACGCTCATCATGCAAACTGATAAGGAATCAGTCACTGTAACTGCAGGTACTGACGATTAGCCAGGCCTGTTAACATCTTGGCCGGCGGGGTGATGAAACAGCAGTGATGGCCAGTATGTACCTCTCTATGATTCTTTCACCAGTCCAAAGGCAAAATAAATTCCCAGACAGCGGAGCTGAATAGCTGAATTGGCCACCAAATCTCCCCTCCTGAGCTATGCGGGGGGGGGGGGGGGCGCCCCCCCCCGCGCCCCCGGCGCCGGGGGGGGGGGGGGGTCGGGGGGGGGGGCTGGGATGGGGTGGGGGGGGGGGGGGGGGGTTTGCAGGGTGGGGGGTCGT
>JAODKC010000036.1:21470999-21487350 GCA_026777985.1 Mormyrops attenuatus
AATATAATTTCACAGACAGGTGTGGTTCATAGCTGAATTGGCCACCAACTCTCCCCCCCTTACCTATTCACCACCCCCCCCCCCCCCCCACCAGAGTCAGGGCACCTCTCTGAAGATGTTTCGAAAGAGGAATATCGTTACATGTTAATTTGTATGATTACTGCCAATTCAGTTGTGTGATGTGATTTTCAATCAGCTCGGAAGGTGTGTATTGAAGGCACTGTGAGGTTCATGCTTGAAGTCTAGCTGAAGAGATTGTTTTTCAATGCTGGGGTGGGAGTACGTGCCCCCTAGCTGTGAAAATCTCTACCTTAATATTTATTATTATTACTTACTGGATGCTTGGATAAAAAAAGAATGTACCAAAATATCCCAGTTATCCCACTAGAAGAGTGAGTTCCTGTAGCTGGGCTCCCAGTCAGCAGGTTGGCGGTTTCAGGGGCGGCGGGACTCAGCCCAGTAAGGTCACTGGGCTCTCAGTCAGGGAGTGGCTGGGATCAGAGGTGGTGGGACTGAACCCGGTACGGCCTGAAATGACCGATTCATCAGTTTGAAGTCCATTGTACATGCAGTTCTTCTGTGATGCAGGTGATGTCAACCAGCAGCCATGCCACCCGTCCGTGCCCTCTGCCTGGCCCTGTCCCCCCAGGGTACAGCCCAGTGTGAAAGAGCAGTCCTGCTGTCCCTACAGCTGCATGCGGGATGCAGAATCCCCGCAGCGCCATCCCTGGCACATCCAGCCACATGACTCCTCCAATTGAAGCACTCCTCTGCTCTCATTTGCTGCCGTGCTGTCATGTTCCTATCGCACATCAGGTGGGCTTCGCAGAGCTTTCTGAATGCTGGCTCGTTTCAAAGATAAAAAAAAAAACAAATCTAGAAAACTAATCTAGAAACAATCTGTGTGGTGAAGGTTAAAAGCAAAGTCACCATTCAAAATCCCCTTGTACGGTAGATAAAGAGAAGGATTGATTTACTCTTTTAAGTTTCAAGGTGGTATAATCTTTACCTGTATGCTTTCACATAGACATGACTGTCAAACGGCTGGAAAGCTACTCCTCCGAGACGGGATATGCACAAAGGCTTTACTGCGGTGCAGCTTGATGTACTGGAGAGGAGTTGAGGAATCAAACAATCAAAAAAGTCAAAGAATCGAGAAAACAAGGAATCAAAGAATCAAGGAATCAAAGCATCAAAAAGTCAAAGAATCAAGCAATCAAAGAAACAAGACTTCAGCGTATGTCAGGAAGGACAGCTGGCACCTGTATCAGGGACTAAAGAGGACAAGTGCAAGAGACAGTGGAGTAATTTTGGGCTGGTTAATTAAAGGGCCAGAGGTGGGTGACCACTAATGTTGTGGAGGGTCCATCTAAGGGTTAGGATAGGGTACATCTAAGGGTTAGGGTGCATCTAAGGGCAATAAAACTGCTCCCAACATTACATCTTCACTCCTGTGTCACCAGTGGTGACAAGCATGAGATGTTCACATGGTAGGAATGAGTGCTGTGATCATTCTCTGTATGACACATTATTATCACCCTCTTTCATAGTCTTCACAGTATTTGTTCCCATGTGTCTATCATGCTGTCGGAAGCATACTGTCTTTTATATTATTCACGTTACTTTTGATTTCATATGATTCATGTTTCACCCATTTATATCATTCACGTTCCTGTTTCATATTGTTCATGTTCCTGTATCATAGTAAGTTCAATTTATATTATTCATGTTCCTGCCTGTTTCATATTATTCCTATTCTTTTTCATATTAGGATGTTCCCACCTGTTGTATATGATTCACGTTCCTGTTTCATTTTATTCATATCCTGTTTCATATGATCCTGGTTCCTGTTTCATATTTGTCATGTTCCTACCTGTTTTGTATGATTCATGTTCCTACCTGCTTCACATCATTCTTGTTCCTTTTTCACATTACTTCCATGGTGTGAATCACGTGCCACTACACAGCAACACGATGGAAGGAAAATCAGCAATTCATGGGTGATAGAAAGCGACAGCACACTTGGCAGGTGGCCGGCACGTCCTGGCCAGTTAGTCCCTCCCTCGGCTGAACGACGCCAGCCTGCCTTGTCTCCACGTGGCCCCCAGCCATGTTTGGAGAATGACCCGAGCCAGGTTTAAAATGGGAGCAGCGGTCTGCAGCTAGCTCGGTACTCAGGGAGCACTTGAAGTCTCAGAGGACTCACTACTGCTCTCTAAATTGTCTGTCTTTCACCATATTTATGAAATATATTCCATCTCATTGTAATATAGATATTGAGATCTTTGCCTGAGCAGATTAAGTACAACGATTTATCTGAAAAAATGCTAAGCAAAGGTGGTTTAATGCTACTCAGCCTTCAGCTGGGGCTGCCCAGCACCCATTTTGTGCTTCACACTAAAGCCACATGATGCGTTTCCATCGTGAGAAAACAAAACAGAAACAGTGAGAGGGATCACCTTAGAAGGGCTGCATAGCCCAGTTTAAACAGGCTGCACGCTGGGGATTCAGGGCTGATCGATACCACTGGAGCTCCCTTTAAGGTCCGGATGGGAGTGTAAAGATGGATGCCTTAACCTGTGACTTATTACCTCCAGCTGTCACAGCAATCGAACCGATGCGCATGCACACACACTAACACACACACACACACACACACACACACACACACACACACACTGAAAGACAGAGAAAAGTGACGTGGATTTAGTAGGATTGTGTAAAAGCATAAAAGAGAGGTAGGAACTCATGGTTTTAAATGAATGAAAGGCAGGATTCAGCACAGAGTAGGTTCAGTTTCAGCACCGGAGGCTTGTAAAAAGGAAGTTCTGTAAAATGGGACCCTGAGCCTGTAGCCTTTGCAGAGCAGGGTTGGTTTCAGTGCCTCACAGGGCCCGGGGGCTTGGAGCCAGATGTGGAAGCTTAAGTGCTGTGACATCTCACAGCATCTCACAATCCTCAGCTAATTTCGAATGTTAACCCATTTTTTTGGCTTTTTCCCTTAAGCACCAGTGGCCTTGCAGTATGTTATAACTGCAGTTTACTGCACTGCACCTGTGGTCCTGCCTGTGTATGTTATGATGCAGCTCATTGCACTTCACCACTGGTCCTGTTTATGTATTTTATGATGAATGTCACTGCAGTGCACCTGTGATCCTGCTGTGTATGTTGATGCAGCTCACTGCACTGTACCTGTGGCCCTGCCGGTGTATTTTATGATGCAGCTCACTGCACTGCACCTCTAGTCCTGCCTGTGCCCTTAATGATGCCGCTCACTGCACTTCATCTCTGATCCTGCCTGTGTATTTTATGATGCATCTCACTGCATTGCATCTGTGATCCTGCTGTGTATCTTAAAATGTAGCTCACTGCACTGCACATGTGATTCTGCCTGTGTATTTTAAGACTGCAGCTCACTGCAATGCATTTGTGGTCCTGTTGTGTATTTTATGGTCCAGTTCATTGCACTGCAGCTGTGATCCTACTGTGAATACTATTATGCAATTTACTGAACTACACCTGTGATCCTACTGTATGTTTTATGGTTCAGTTCATTGTACTGCACTGTGATCCTGCCTGTGTATATTTTGACGTGGCTCACTGCACTACACCGGTGATCATGCTGTGTATGTTATTATGCAACTCACTGAACTGCATCTGTGATCCTTCCTGTGTACTGTACGTTTTGACACAGCTCACTGCACTGCAGCTGTGATCATGCTGTGTATGTTATTATGCAGCTCAGTGCACTGCACCTGTGATCCTACCTGTGTATGTTGTGATGCAGCTCACTGCACTGCACCTGTAGTCCTGCCTGTGTATTTTATGATGCAGCTCACTGCACCGCACTTATTGTCCTGCCTGTATTTGTTATGACTGCAGTTCACCACAGCCCTGTCTGTAATTTATGAACACTTATTTTTATATAAACAGAGGCACACACATGTTAATAGGAGGCAATAGGTTTAAAAAATTATGACAACAAAGACTGAATTATTCCCTTTACTTCTGGTGAAAGGTAATTATATACATAAAAGCTTTTAGCTGTTAAACAGTCATACTGTGGAGCTTCTCAACATTCAGTCTCATTTCCTCTGAAAATCCCTCGATGCTTTAGAAAGCCATTTAGCTGTAATAATGAATAGTGTACCATTTTATGTCATCTCACCCTGGATGAACAAATCAGCCGAGCTACTAATTAAAAGAATGAGTGAACGAATGAATTAATGAGTCAATAAATAACACCTGATCCTGAGCTCATATCTCTGCGTGGTGAGACAGCCCGTCGGGGTCCGTTACGGCGAGGAGAGGAGGAAGCAGCAGTCGCGAGACAGCGAGTGAGCAGCATGTCAAACGTGCCAGTAACGGAGCACGCCTTAATCACACATACACACCTTTCTACGTGCACACTTTGGGCCAGTCACTGTTAATTATATAAACTAAATGGATACAAAACTGCAGAGGTTGTACTCCTGTCTAAAAGGCTTGGCGACAGTGATGCCCTGCTATGATTCCCGTATGAGCCATTATCCAGCGACAGCAAAGCAATCACAGGAGAAAATAGGATCTTTTCTGGACGACGCATGCCTCTTTTATCTAGCCCTTTGAAGATATGGCTTCTTTACATCCATTACAAATTTGCTGTTGCATTACCTGGCTGTGCAAGTGGTTAGTAAAAAACACCACGGTTGCCGGGATTTCAGGGTAAAGGCGGGATAACCAGCTCATTCCTCCTCACCCTGGAAATATGACGGATTCTTGGGCAGCCGCTTTGTGTTTCACTGGTAGTAAATTGACCAGGCAAGCTGCTGGATGCAGGGAAAGGCCGATTTTTCTGCCCCTCGTCCTGCACATCAGTCAGCGCTGACGTTCATTATTCCGCTAATGCTGTGTTTATGGTGCGTATGGTTTTCAGGGAGGCATGCGCGCGGCTGGCCGGAACAGCCATGTACAGTAAGCCATCCATCTTCAACTCTTCTAGGAGCTGCCTTGTCTTACACCCCCCCCACACCATTAGTATTCTTCTCACTGGATGAGTACCGGTGGGGGATGGGTGGGGGTGCAGCACCACACCATCCCAGGACTCAGACATACCGCACATATGTGAAGACAAGCGGCGGAACGGCCGCAAGCTCTGAAATACGGCCTCCCCGCTTGTGTAGGACCGTGTGTCACATTTCGTGTTTATACACGCAAATAGGCATTTTGCTCTAAAGGGTGTCTGTAATGTGAGAGCGGGACTACTAATCAATAATGTCACTGGATGCGATTTCAGGTCCAGTTCAGCAGAACTGCAACTTCAGACAACATAATTAAACCTGCCGGGCATATCAGCTCACATAAACACAAAGAGTGGATTTTAGCCAAGATTTACAGTTAGTTAACCACCTGCTTCACAGCTAGTTACTTATTTACCTATTCCAGACATGAGCCATGCATTACCACTAAATATTGATTCACACAGCATCTGACGTGCTTAAAACCAAAAAGCAAATAAAACACAATAAATAATGTGCCACACACAATCCACAAACATGCACAAGTCTTGAGTGCTCAGCTTGTAACGACGGTTTGGCTCTCATTTATGCTCACAGACCTTAATGCAGTGGATGCAGATGTACAATGACACATTAGTACTTCAAATAGCCTTCATCCAGCACATTAAAGTTTTTCCTGCTAGTCATTTTCATGGTTGTAGGCTGAGTGAGTCTCACTGTGTCTATGATCTACCCAGTTACAGAACTAGATATTCCTTCCATTTACTGGTGAACTGGTGATCTTCTCAGAAGAAACTCTCTCAATAAATCTTCATCCCAGGGAAGCTTTCAATTAGCATCAGATTAACCATTTTCTGAAATTAAATCTATGACATATGCCTGCATTTAAGACTCTCCCAAACAAAGGGTAAGACTAATTTTAAACCTTTCAAATGGCACTTCAGTGAGCAAAATTTCTACAGGTCACAAATTATTGTAGCTAGGTAACTTAGTAGTGTTTTTACCTTTCTCTGACAGAAATAAGAGCAAAAAAAAGAAACTTGGTGTAGAATGACATGGATTGAATGTTATTTACGTTTATTTATAGGACAATACCCTAGTAATTCCAAAGCATTTTCCCAGACCAAAGCGGAGCAAACTGAAAGTATATTCAAAGGGATAACATCTCCCAGAGTCAATTAATATAGAGAGGAAGTGACAAAGTCATTGTAATGAAGGATTCTGTGTACACAGCATATATGAAAACAGCTGGCGAGTTCATAAACACTGCCAGCATTAGCAGGAAGCATCGGCTGTCTCAGTTTATTGACACACTTAGTGTCGATACTGTCTCCAGGGGAAACGGGTGCAAATTACTCTAGTCGTCATTTCTCAGCATTTTAGTAGGAAACAGAATTAGTACCCGGCAAATTGGGGGGGGGGGTTGTTTTTACTGGTGATGCACGGAAAAAATAATAGTGCAGTAGTACATTTATTGGTATAACTTTTGTGGTAAGGTAGCCATCTGTAATCAAAACAGAGTGTGCACCCCCTAGGGATTATGCAACATGGCAAAAATGCAAAACCTGAAGACCTGACACATGTCTCAGAATAAGGAATGAACCGCTCTGTCAGTAATGAAGGGAACAGTCTTCAGTAGCTGAGGTGGAGAGAGGGGTCTGTACTGTCACCCACCTGTCGGTTTAACCAACTTCCCTTTGTGTTAAACCTGGCTGATTGACAGATAGCAAAGCCACCCACCCAAAACCTCGGAGCCTGTTGGGATGGGTGTGGCGCGTACGCTGGCATTCAACAGAACCTTTCGGTAAAACTCCCCTGATATCTCAGCCGGCTTATCGACAGCGGTGAGGTCGATGGCCAGCCCAAGCTGGAAGGCCAAGAGTTTGTTTCTCCCCCCTGCTGACCGCCGGCACGCCATGATTGGCTGCGATCCCAGCCAATATCAAAGTCCCAAGAGGGAAATGAATGTGGAGTGCCGGGGGCATCCCTCTTGGAGCCCGGGCCGTCACAATGAATGACACCTCGCTTTAGGTGACACTGGATCTCACCAGATAATCCTGCTGGCTTTTCTTTGAAGTGGCCTTCCAGAGCAATATGAGATTATGCTCTCCAAAAAGTAGACCCGATATCACCCAGCGGGGTTTGAGGGATGGCTTTGAGGACCAGCGATCCATGACGGGCTGAGGGGAAATGCTGTATGACTGAAGCCTCACAGACCTACCTCTGAATCCACAGATGGAACAGCACAATAAGCCACTGCAATATGAATGTGCATTGCAGATTCATGGAGCTCTATATAGGCCTTTGTTCATGTTTATGTTATTCATGTATAATTGTTATTAGGCTACAATAGGAGGATTGTTCACTAGCTCCTTTAGTAGACTCCACTATTATTTTTATTATTAGTCACAATACATTTACAAGTGTAGTATTTCCTGACTGTTATTAATCGCAAAGTAAATCAGCACGCCAAAACAAATGCCAACACCTCTGTTTGGCTAAATGACAAAAAGCAACTTGAAAGCAGTCTGTCCTGGTAGCTACACTCCACACATGCAGAGGCACTCGGCCATTTCTTGTTGCTCAAAGAAGGGCGTACATACAGTATATAGGAACCGATGGGTCCCTGTGTGTATTAGAAGAACGAGTGAAGAACGTTGTTGCATGAAGCTCTTCCACTGTTTAGAGTCAGTAGCCTTAGCAGGCACCCACCAGCCATGCTAGATAAGCTCGCATCATCGCTAAACTCAATGACAACAGTGCATCTCTCTCATCTATTTTTTCCAGGTTAAATAAATTCCCGCCAGGCAGTCCCATTCATCATGTCGGGACTGCACTCCCCATCTCGTCTTGGCAGCCGCCGTCTCACTTCAATCACACAAGGAAAAACGGCGCACGCTCTCAGCCGGCGTTAGCGTGATTGTGGAGGGCGGGGAATCGATGGAGGGGCATTAGAGGGAGGCGGTGGCCTCGGCAGCCGCACGTAATGGCGTCGTGGCCAAATTGCAAAATGCACTTAGAAAATTATTGTGCATCGCCGCTTTGGACTCGATGTTTTCGAGAGACACTAATTTGAAGATGAGAGGCGCTCTTTGAGGACGATGCTCCTCCACGCTGAAATGGCGCGCCGGCAGCGACCGATCCACAGCCATTGGGAAAACGAGATTGTGCCAAACAAGCCCGGTGTCTGGAGAGGGGTGGCCGGTTACCCAGGATACAGGTCAGGCTTGCATTTAATAAAATGTTCAGCTAGCAACCACACAGCATGTGATGACCATCCATCCATAGGTGTAAATTATGGGGGGGGGGCTGTAACCACCCCCCCAATAATCAAAATCAACCAATACAACCATCTGGACCCCTTTAAAGGGTGGTGACCTTAACCCCCCAATGCTCAACCCAAAGTTATGCCATTGAGCAATCGATTGATCCATCCATCCATCCATCCATCCATCCACACGCCAACCATGTGTCCAGTACATGGGCGTGGAGACATCATTACCAAATAATCATTAGTAATTTTACTTTAATCATTATATTAATGAGACATTTAAGTGTTTGATTTTGACACATCATTTTTCTACATCTGAAGCATCCAGTCAGTGTTCGTATGGGACAATTTAAAAATATAGCAATGAAACTGCAGATAAAATCATTGGTGAATACCATTAAGTAAGCAGAGAGTCCAAACGGAGAGCTACTTCAGCACGTCCTTTTGCGAACAGCACAGTTGGGGAGCTGAGCCACGTGATGTGGGACAGGGCAAGCCGCCCCAGGTTAATTGGGGACGCGGTTTTCATTTTCAGGGTTAACAGGGACCGGGTGGGGGTGGAGGAGGGGGAGGCAGGGGTAATGGAGGGACTGTTTCAGTGAAAAAGACCCCCACCTAACTACGCCCAGCAGCGGGGGTGGAGCAGCCAAGTAAACCACAAAGCGGGCCGTGTTCAGGCTGCGGGCTGAGAAAGAACAGGACATATGAAATGATGCCATCGGACCAATGAGCACAAACAGCCCTGCTCACCTTCTCTTAGTCCCTGGGAGAAAGGTTCCTACACCGCCATCGCGATCGTCAAAAACACACCAATCATCGCGCTCCATTATTGGCCTGGGACCACAGTGGTGAGGGATACCACAGGCGCCGCTCGTCATGGTCCTGAGTCGCCCGCTCCCAGTTCTCCCATCTGTAGATAGTGTTTAGAGCACTCCCCCCTCCACAGACTTTCTGAATCCCAGCACAAATTGTATCTGGGTTGAGGAAAATAGATTCCTGTCTGTTTCAGTTTCATTCTATTTACTGGCGAAATATGGATGGGGGGGGGGGGGTGGTGGGGAAATGACAAAAGGCTGTCGAAAAATACGAGAGACCCAAATAAAAAGAAACGATCTATTTATAAGTCCTGTTAGAATCAAATCACAGAGCATGTCTTAAACAGCGAATGTAAAATAGACCTCCTCACTGAGGTGGTCATGTGTGCTTCGAAATACCCATGTCTAGCTTATCACCTTGTCGAGGGTCTGCTGCCCCTCTCTCGGACATTTACACCTTAGCTGCGCTCTCCTTACATCTCCTTAACCAAGGGAGGTTTATCTTTAGCCTTCCTGTGACCATAACATCTCAATCTACCAAGAATTATCTCCGACCTTTGCGGTTTCCATGGAAACCCAGCTGAAGTTTCATAAATGAGCACATTGTGTTTTTCCGTCATTATGCTTTAAAGTACAGACTGGAGCTTGGAGCTTCAGGGGTCTATGCTGGGAACCAGGTGGCCAAAGCTCACAAACGTGGCTACCAGCAGAGAGCTCCTTGGACTGGATATTCTCATCACCAAACCTTTGTATTTCAACTTCATGAAAGAATGAGAAATGAAATAAGCCTTGTGCACAGACCTTTGGTGCCACTTTATATTGTTCTTACATTAGTCTATCTATTATTCATATTTTCATTTTATTCCTGTAGCACAGCATTATTAAAATGCTGAAAACAGCGAGGAGACTATTATTCGCATTATCTGTGAAAGTTATTTTCCCGGCTATTAAAACATCCGACGGCACTTTGTCCATCAAAGCATTTCGCAGAGAACTTGTGCTATGCGTGCTGTGCTTGGGTGACTATTACTGCTTGCCGACATTAATAATTTCAGTCAGATTTGATTCATTGAAAATTCCTTTGAGTTCAATCATTTTCCAGCTTTCCTAGCAATCAGATAGTGGTGTATCAATCAGGCCAGTTTCTTCCATGAAGGTACCTTACGCTACACAGCCCAGGACCCCCCCCCCTTGAATCGAGGTGCTGTATAGATGACAGCATCTATGGAGCGGAGAGTCAGGACTCCCAAATCACCGCTTAACAATCTCACCGATAGATGAGAATCTGGGAGGTACATCACAAGCAGAATCCTAAAATGTAAAAATGATGATCATTTCTTTTTTACTAGAGAGCATATTCAGTTCATTACCTTTCTGCAGCCTGTAAAATACTGCAGGTCTTTCCAGCAGCTCCTGGGTTAGGTGGATCTCACCACCTGGATTTGCTTACTTAGCGATTGTCCA
The DNA here is from genome assembly GCA_026777985.1 of Mormyrops attenuatus. NCBI lineage: Eukaryota > Metazoa > Chordata > Actinopteri > Osteoglossiformes > Mormyridae > Mormyrops > Mormyrops attenuatus. The sequence goes on from JAODKC010000036.1 coordinate 21,481,547, forward strand.
TTCCAGATTGACTGGGTTGGACCTTCCAGCCCTGAGGACTGTGCCCTTCTCCGCCTTGGTGGAGAGATCATCATAATGCACTGGGGGCGTCTGAATCAAGTAGAACCACATCAGTCTCAGTCACCGAAGGTCTGAGATGTGAACAGGTGCCTGGTGAGGATGGGCCGGTTAAGCCAGCTCTCAGACGGGGCTTCTGATGGCGCCGTTTGGTTAACCTTCCTCTGTACTTATGTTCTTAGTATTGGAACAGGTCTTCGGCAGTGGAAGATGACGTCAAATGAGTACGCAAGAAAACATGGTCAACTGCTTTGTAGTTACATGCTTAAACAACACCCTCTTTCACCAAAAGAGAAGGGTAATATATAAATAACATGAAAGTGCATAATGTTTTTCAGGTAGTAAAGGTGAGGCTGGGTTAGTGTTCTTCTGAGCTGGGTGGGATGTGGCATTTCCAAGGATAAAAAGTAAACTGTATAGAAATGTGCAGCATAGGTGTTCACATGAGAAATGAAGGATCCTATGAGCAGGAGCTGTATTCAGCTGGCTCAACACAGTGCACAGTGCACAACACTCTCTTCAGACACTAGAGAAGGACCGCGCACTTCCGAGCTACAAGATTCCCCACAACCCGAGCGTCTCGCTGCAATAATCGCATTCATCATGATGTTTCTCCATGATGGCTCTGTGTACTCATGCATTTCATAAGACTTTATTAAATAGAGACTGTCGCCGTGCTTTGAGATGTCCACTTCACCCAGGGAAATCTCCTAAGGTCTAATAAAAGCAAATCCACATGCTCACCCAGGATGACACATTTCTTGCCAAAAACTCAAGGTAAACATGGCCGACCAACATGCAGTGTCTATCAGAGCCTCACTTTGCTAGCCATCCTCTCTCCTTCCCTCCCTCCAGTATCTGATCACTTCTGACTCCATCCAGTTCGGGGCTCCTGGCTACCCAAACCTGCCTCTTTGTGACTTAATTTCCCCCATGATGACTCTGTACAGGTGAGAAAGTCTGTCACTACATCTCAGCCTTCACAGATGTCTGTCTCACACAGCCAAGTTAAGAACACGTCATGCTACGCAGATCTGGCACCTCTGGATTTAATTGAGGTTTATTTACTTAAAATCTTGTAAGATACAAAAATAGGAATTGGTTACTCCTTTTTACATGTATTTTTAAGTGCTGTAGTATCTGTGAGAATCACAAATAACAGTGGCTATTGTAGAAATGTAGCCCATTGTCCACACGTTATTTATTCAGACTACTTTCAGATTCAGGTTCATTTATGTTCAAGCTTTTACTTGGCTGCCTTTGCATTTTCCTGTTTGTGGTTTGGAAACAGACAATACAGAAAACCCAGTGAATGAAATCAAAACAGGTACACAGCCCTTGGAAGTTCTCCAACACCAACCAGTGAGTCTCTAAGGAAGGGGGAGGGCATAAAGAGCAGCTTCCAAGAGCAGTGATAGGTTCTCTTCCTGCTATATTCCAGTTTTCGGATCGCTACCCGCCACACCATAGTGTCAGATTCTATTCCTGCCACACTGCTGTGTTGCGTTCCATACCAGCCCCACTGCAGTGCTGGGTTCTCTTCTTGCCACACTGCAATGTTAGGTTCTCCTCCTGCCGCACTTGAGTTTCAGGTTTTCTGCCTGCCACACTGCAGTGTTGGGTCTCCTACCAGCCCCACTACAGAACTGAGTTCTCTTTCTGACACACTACAGTTTCAGGATCTCTTCCTGCCACATTGCAGTGTTCTCGTCTTGCCACATTGCAGTGTTCAGTTCCCTTCCTGTGAAACAACAGCATTGGGTTCTCTTCCTGCCACAGTGAGGTATTGGGTTCACTTACTGCCACATCGCAGTTTTTTTGGGTACCCTTCCTGCTAAACTGCAGTGTTTGGCTCTCTTCCTGCTACTTTGCAGTATTAGGTTCCCATCCTGCCATACTGCAGGCTTAGGCTCTGAACCTACAGTAGTATGTTCACACAGCAAACTACCATAAGCACATTTATCTTTACCTTCAAGAAATTAACAAAGTCCGAGCCTTAAACTGTAACACATCACTTCACTCCAGCCCTGGGAATCATGTAGAAAAAATGTATTTACATTAAAAATGTATGCCTCTCACAGCAGTGACAAGTAAGCTGGTGTGGAGTGTGTCAGTCTCTCTGCATGTTTGCTTTCCTTAGTATTTTTTTCTGGCATGTCCTGGTTGCCATCTCCGACGGACCCCGCCTTCTCCAGTCCCGGCACATATTCTCCTGCATGCATTCCATCTCAATATCTGCTCTGATTTCTGCGGCACACGTACCCCACAGGGAGCAGGTTAAACGGATATTGTAACTGAAGGGGAGAGGAGAACATGATACCCCCAGAGCCTCCTTGTGAAAAAGGCTGCATTATACAATCTTTGCACAGGGCAGCTCTTGCATTCCTAATTCAAATCTGATCTTGAAGCTGAGCGCTTGCCAGCAAATAAACCAGCCTTATCAGGATGAAGAAAAGCAGAAGATTTTCCTCCAGAAACCAGGCTCTTCTTAGGCAGTGGTCTCAGTGCATCCTGATACTTTCTCTTCTTTTTCTGTCTAATCTGGCCGTAGAGCTGAGTGACATGCTGAACAACCAATCCTATTCAGACTTAAGAGTTGAGTGACATTCCAAACAGCCAGTCCCGTTTCGTTGGGTGCTTTCACACCCCATGCCTATTTACAATTTATCTCCCCACTGTTAATTCACGGCTAAATTCAGGCCCTGAGCGGAAGCAGCTCCGGCTTCTCCTTGTCCTACTCATGGCCCTATATAACCAGCCGCCTTTCTGGTCAGCCCAGACTCTTAGTGCAGGAGGTGTCACTAAAATCCCACAGATGTCACTGTTATTGTCATAGGGACACTCTACCTGCAGCAGCCGTATAGGATAAAAACACACAGTCACATGAGAAAAAAGACAGAGAAAATGTGACAAAGATTCTTGTAATGGATTACATTTGCGAAACAGGATAATATGCTTGATGTCTGCATGATACACAGGCCAGAAAAGTTTTGGTCAGTCGTAAATAGGCTGATCCTCAAAGCTTCTCCTGGGTTCCGAGCAAACAGCATTCGATTAAGTTTCACCCCGTTCGTGCAGCGCTGGTAACTGCATGTAGAGAAACTGCAATGGGCTGAGAGCGGATCAGGACATGCTTCAGGTAAAAGTCCTCCATCTAATGGACATTTCGAGAGCTCGGGCTGCACGTGGCCCTGCCTGCCTCCCTCAAACATACCTCATAACTCAGTTCTCCACTGCCACACACAGAAATATCTCTCATGTGATGTGTAATGTTAATAGCATCTGCTTCTTGCTTTCGCCTGGTAGGGTGACGCCGGTCAGGGTGCAGGTGAAGCTGGTCTTCACAGCCAACATGGGCGGGGAATATTGTTACAGTCGCATGCCACATAGGGACATGCCACTCTGCTCTGCGGAGGTGTCCGCCCCATAATCTGCCATTTCACAGAAATCTGCCATTTTTCATGCCTGTGAAGGACCTGTGAACTTCACTTCCAGCCAGATCCTCTGTGTTATAAAAACACTGGCACAGGCACCCCGCATGCACCCCCTCCACGCCGGATTGTTGTGCTACGTCTGGCTTATGGTGTCCTCTCATGCCTCTGTATTTCCCCTGCCAGACGTTACTCTGTGCTTCCATAACCCTGCGCCAGTCACTCCTGACTCTGTGCTTCCGTAACCCCGCGCCAGTCTCTCTTGACTCTGTGCTTCCGTAACCCTGCGCCAGTTTCTCCTGACTCTGTGCTTCCGTAACCCCGCACCAGTCTCTCTTAACTCTGTGCTTCCGTAATTGCGCTAGTCTCTCTTGACTCCGTGCTTCCGTAACACCGCGCCAGTCACTTCTGACTCCGTGCTTCCGTAACCCCGCGCCAGTCTCTCCTGACTCCGTGCTTCCGTAACCCCGCGCCAGTCTCTTTTGACTCTGTGCTTCCATAACCCCGCGCCGTTCACCCCTGACTCTGTGCTTCCGTAACCCCACGTCAGTCACTCCTGACTGTGCTTCCGTAACCCCGCGCCAGTCTCTCTTGACTCTGTTCTTCCGTAACCCCGCGCCAGTCTATCTTGACTCTGTGCTTCCGCCCATCGCCACACTTTCGGGATTCCTCCATACCCCCTGACAGATGCAGCTCTGTGCTTCCATGACCCCCGGCTGTTTGCCTCTTGCTTTCCTTAGTGTTCCCAATCAGTCTTTTCCATTTGCGGGTCCTTGGCCAGGTTCAGAGAAGCAGAGAAAATGAGGGACCTTCCTAGTGAGGGATTGCTTCTGGATAATTCCATTCCCATTGCAATGACCCAGGGAGAGGGCCTCCGAGCTCATGTGGGCTTAACATAAGAAATATTGTAGAGTAAATGTAGCCGGTGAAGAGGCAAAATCACACAGCAAACATAAAACCAACAAGAGTAGCATTTTTATATACTGTAGTCAGTGTGGTTTTAGCAATAAACAGCAGTGAAGTAGTAAAGCACAAATATGGTTAAAAGAATAACAAGACAATACAGGGCTTGGTATCACTGCTATGCAGGTATTTTAGTTCCTGTTGTAAGCAACCGGGTTTTCAGTAGAGACAAGCAGCAATTTCTGTGTAGTCTCTGTGATGAATCAGCTGAATTTTCTCGCCTGGCGGCTTCTATGTGCGCCTCAGTGGCATTCTGCGGCAGCCGCTTATCACTGTTGTCATTTATTAAAGATTATTTGACACTCTGCCCCCCAGGTGTGCTGGTTAGGGGTCTCTCTGACACAGCTCTTAGCAGAGGATGATTTTGATGTATAGTGTGGCCCCACCTCAGCCACACTGTCAGCTACACGTTGGTCTGCCAACGGCACAGTGCCACCCTTAACAGGGCGGCTCCCCACGCAGTCACACGCCAAATAGCGGGAGGTGACCCAAAACTGGCTGTAACCATGGCTGGACTAGCCATCTGGCATATGAGGCATTGTGTATGTGAGCCTGCAAAATTTACCAAGGCCCCCCCCCCGAGGATCAGCAAAATATTACCCCCATAAAAGGTCTGGCTAGGCCCCTGTCATGGGGCCATCAGAGACCCCAAAGTCCAGGGCTGGAATTTAATCTCAATCCAGCCATGTCTGTAACCATCATGGTCAGCAGTGCAGGTCTAGATGTGGAAATGAGGTGTAATGAAGGAGATGTATACTGACTCTCATAGCTCCTCCCCAAGACCACTGCATGCTAATTTTCAAACGCTTCATAATTTCAAAGGTCTTTCACCCAAAAACTAACAATGAGAGTTTATGATGGGGGTACCGGATAAAGGGCCTGACCCTGTGCTCAGACTTCAAGCTCTGCTCTTACCTGTAAACAGGTATGTGCATGTGTCTTAAAGGAGAGCAAGGCGGCCATAGACAGAAAAGCCACAGGAACCTTCATAATGTGATGTGCTCTTAGATCATTATGGAACCCAACACTATGTGAGGCAACACTCTCGGTTTGTCATGTAGGTTTTCCTGTGCCAAGTGCCTGGTTATAAAGGTTGTTTATAGGTGTTATAACATGTTTATGAAAGTTTGATAAAGGCATTATGACAGGAAACAGGGAACTGCATCATCACCTAAAGAAGCTCTGTCACATTCATGGTAATTCATTTGTGACCGCAGTTTACCCCAGTGAGTATGGGAATTCTGGGGCGCTCCCCAGCACACGCTGCTGGGCTCTGTCTAGACTGGGGGGGGGGGGGGGGGGGGGGGGGGGGGGGGGGGGGGGGGGGGGGGGGGGGGGGGGGGGGGGGGGGGG
>JAODKC010000036.1:21493243-21503727 GCA_026777985.1 Mormyrops attenuatus
GCAGTTCTGAAGGCGAAAGGGGGTCAAACACCGTATTAGTATGGTGTTCCTAATAATCCTTTAGGTGAGTGTACGTATGTATTGTTACAATAGCCATGTAAATCAGGGGCACAACCAACTTGCAAACAGACTATATTTCCTAGCTTTGCTCAGTCTTTAAAAGACAATATTGATCAATATTTTCTAAAGAAAAAATGATTTAGAGCTAAATTAGCTGGCTCCACTTTTGCGTAGAAACATAACAAAAAAAATGACAAAATTATACATGCTTTGTGTTTTAAGCGAATGCATGCAAGGTGCATCCTGTAAAGAGACAGCGAATGCATGCAGGGTATATCCTGTAAGGAGACACCGAATGCATGCAGGGTAAATCCTGTAAAGAGACAGCGAATGCATGCAGGGTACATCCTGTAAAGAGACAGCGAATGCATGCAGGGTACATCCTGTAAAGAGACAGTCCACTGATCTGGCCAGCGTCCAGGGGTGGCCTCTTCTCCCACAATACCTGTCAATTCCTGTGAGAGCTTTGATATCCTAGCACTGGTGAACAAGCGTATACAGAAAATCAACAACAGCCCCACACAACCAACCGGTCACACGTACTTATTGCACAGATACGCAACACGCTACAGGAAACAGGAGGGGACACTGGCTTGTATGAAAGAGATGCGGTTTAAGTGATGATTCAGTAGCTCTCAGTTCTCTGCCTTTATGCTCTCTAACAGGTTATCAGCCGTCTTGGCAATATGACATGGCACCAGTCCCAGAATAAGATGAAGGAACAGGACAAAAGGTTTTTAAGGTACCTTCCAGATTACAGCCTTTTGTTATGCTGGGTTTATACTAAAAAGAAATTAGGGTCATGTAGGAACCACATAACTGAAACGAACCAAAATTATGATGTATTATTATGCTTAAATATGGTATGTGATTTGTACTGTTCAGTTCCCACACCGTTATGGGATTATTTGCCATGATTTTTGGATTAAACTTCTAGCGGTAAGCAACAGGCCATTGTAACTGCGTGGGACCGACCAACACACGGGCTGTGAATAAATGCAGTGACCTACTGGAGCTGGGATGGAAGCCAGACACAGCTCCGACAGGCCTGGATTAAGGAGATGAGGCTCTCTCAGCAAGGGCACACGCGCAGGATGCTAACTGCTCTCCTCAGTGCTGGATGTTACTGGAGGCTCGGGAGCTGGAAGCCCTACTTAGCCGGTGTGTGTGCTAAACATTAAGGGCTCATATCTTTACAGAATGCCACCAGGACAGACGTTGAACCAAAAGAACGTGCTGGACCTGGTACCATCATGCAGAGAGGTATCCTAGCTAGCCCGGTTGTACAGGCATGTGGGGGAGCACGCGTGTAGCTGCAGACGGAGCGGCCCACTGCCTCGCCCCCGGCTTATCACTGAGGTGTATAAATGGGCTGTCGCGGGGGCCGCCAAACCGAGATGAGATGCAGAGCTTTTAACGCAGGTGGGCTATTATCCCCCTGACAAAACGCCTGGCGTCAGCGTTATCTGTTCATCCTCTCAGAGTGGGGGGAGAGCGGGGACCAGGAAACCCCCCCCCATGTATGAAAACGCAGCACCACACTTCATTAACGAAAGGCCTGCCGGTTAACCTGCACTTGCAGTTTGCGTCCGTGGGGGCCCCTTCTTTAAATGCAGACGGTATGTCTGTACCCTGCTCGGAAGTACTGCGCACAAAAGGGTCCATCAGTAAGCCCACCACCAGGCGTAAAGCCCCCGTGCCTCATGGACAACAGCGAGCTCAGGGAAATTAAACAGGCTCATTGCAGCCTTCTGTGAAGCATCACCGTGAGCTCACATGATCAGCTAGACTACAGACGTTGCTAAACAAGTCATATAAGGCAGCAGGAGGTAACAGATCTTTCTGATGACCCAATGACTTCGAATCTGCTGGATTTCCAAGGCCAACAGGTGAACAGGCCCACTGGTTGAGCCCCTAACTGGTATGCTAGCATCCTTAGCAGTAGTCAACAACATGGTAGTAACATGTTGTTATGGTAACAACAGGTTGGAGGTGTGGCGACCCCTTTCTCCTATCTGTTAATCGTGGGATGATTTAAGGTCAGCCCAGCACATTGCTGTCACCCCAATCCACACCGTTAATTTGGTGTGGAGGAATGACGGCAACATGGGCGCCATGTTGGAACTCGTCTCCGCCTTGCCTGAGCTGTGCCAATGAACTCTACACAGCTCCTCCAGTGGCCCGGGTTTGAGCCACGTTAGGTCTGTGGAAGCACGTGCTACCAGGAATGATAAGAAATAAATAAGCCCTCATATGAGGAGACGGTATGCGAGTGCCTCTCATTCATTATGCTTCTGTGCGACTTCCTAAACTGTCCTATACACAATGAGCCAAATTATCATGTGTGGCAGCGGTACACTGATGGAAGCAGATTGTGCCGTTTGCTGGAGCCACGGAATGGATGGACTTTTAAGAACGCTTCCTAATGGATGGATTCACAGGCGAGGGCCGTGTTCATTATTAATCAAATGCCGTTTGCACACTGGAGGGATTTGCTGTGCCTTTATTTTCACCCAATAATTGCAGCGTTTCAGATGTAAAATATGGGAAAGGAGCCATTACATGTCTCTGAATGTTTTTACGGTCTGTGGTCATCACTATCTTCCTGCAAGTCCCTTGGAGTGGGAAACAAAAAATGAAGAGAAATCCCAGGAGGGTCTGTACTTCACAGAGAGACATCGCTAGGAGGGTCTGTACTTCACAGGGAGACATTAGTACTGGGAAGGTTTGTACATCAGAGGGTGATATTAGTACTGGGAGGGTCTGTACTTCACAGGGATATATCTCTAGGAGGGTCTTTAACTTACTGAGAGAGTTTAGTACTGGGAGGGTCTGTAATTTACAAATAGAAATTGCCACGGGGCTCTTCACATGGAGACAATAACACTGAAAGGGTCTCTGCTTCACAGAAAGACATTCCTCGGAGCGTCTGTAAGTTACAGGGAGACATTTGTGCTGGGAGGGTCTGTACCTCACAGGGAGACATTAGCGCTAGGAGAGTCTGTACTTCACAGGGAGACATCTCTAGGAGGGTCTCTAACTTACAGGGATAGTTCAGTACTGGAAGGGTCTATAATTTATGGAGAGACATTGCCACAAGGGTCTGTAATTCACATGGAGACATTAGTGCTGGAAGGGTCTGTACCTCACATAGAGACATTATAGCTGGGAGGGTCTGTACTTCATTGGCAGTCCCCCGTTTCTCTCCCCAAATCTGCAGATTGAGCTCGATGTACCACATTTAAAAACAGGCCCCGATGACATATTATTTAATTGTACAATATAAGAATAATATAGCTAGAAATGCTAATTAGCAGGAAGTGGCACATGGGAGATTCCATCTCCATTGATACACATGGACACATTACAGTGTGTGTGCAGCTTCCCTCAGCATGATACATGCTAAATGTAGACTTGCTTACCAATCTGCTGAGACTGCCTTAATTACGAAACCCAAACTGCAAAGGTATACTTCAGTGTAGCTGTAAGTCTGCCCTTTAGTCAGAGATTCGGACTCAAGTTTGCGACTTGCATTCGAGTCGTACTTGAGTCACTCTTAAATTGACTTACAACTCATTATTTTTTGACTCAGACTCGACTCTGACTCGTTAATTGTGACTCTTGAACAATAAGAGTCTTTAAGGCTCTGTTGAAATTTCGACACATGCAAAACATTAAGTGTATAACGTTACTCTCCCCAAACTGTAATGGCGGTAAACACATCACGATGTGCAGCTGTGCACAGAGCATAGGAACCAGTACAAATTGAGGACCTACTCTGACAATGCACGGGATATTCTGAATGTTATTCCAAGTTTTATTTTACGTTAGAAGGTACCGCTTAGAAATAGGTGTTGCTTAATTTGTGTCGTAAATTATATATACATTGTGTTGTTATACAGTGACACAGATCGGCATAGAATGCCGTAAATCGTTTTTGACATACCCTTCCTAGTAAAGCTGTATTTTTTTTACAACTTAGAAGGTGCCCGCACGTCTTCATTGTGCCCCGCATTCAGTGTGTAGTGCTAGTCTACGTCTTAAATTATTTGCAATTCCGTCACATATTCAAATTTAACGGTTTTTAATAAAGTAAAAACATAAGGCAAAATAAACAAATAATTCAATTGAGCAGCAATATCACTGACCACTCTCCCTTAACTAAAAGGGACTGCACACATTATTTAAAATTTTTAACTTGGAGTTTGCAGTGTTGCTTGCATAATTGTTTATTACGATGAAGATTTGACTCGGACTCGAAGTCAGAGACATGAGATTTGACTCAGACTCTAATTTTGTGACTGATGAACGTCTCTGCCTTTAGCACACTAGGATAAACTGAAATGGCAATATTTCAGTCCATCCTTTTGACACTAACGATCCTCATTTTCACATGTATATCACTCAGACGAAGGCTGACAAGTTGTCCAGCCTGGCAAGGGGAAACTGGTAAATGATGACATAACAATTACTAAGGTGGGCCTGAACACTGTTTCCCCAAATGTACAAGTCATTGGAATCCCTGAAGGACCTGTTGAACACTGGGTGTGTCTGTGCCTCTGTCTTTGTGTGCATTTGGATTATGTTTATATAACAATGTGTGGGACCAAAAAAAATCTGTTTTTTTGATGTTGTGGGGATGATTTTTCAGGTCCCCACAAAGATCTGTGAATGCAATAAAAAATTTAAAATGCCAAAAGACTTGTATTTAGTTTGGTTACTTATGGTTAAGGTTAGGGCTTGGTAGGGGTTAAGGGTGTCATGTCGGGATTAGAGTTTTCCCCATAGAAATGAATGGAGAATCCGCACAAAGATATAATACAAACCTGTGTGTGTGCGTGTGTGTGTATGTCTATATGTGCATGTGTGTGCATGTCTCTGTGTGTCTCTGTGTCATATTTACTGGCATTAGTTATACACTAATTATGGCACTATGTAAATAAAATGTATTATTATTGTTATTGTTATTATTATTATTATTCAGTGTGTGTAGTTGATCCATGCAGCATGCCAACTAGCAGGGAGTCTCAGCTTCAGACAGCTTGTGTGTGCTCTTACACGCATACATACACCTGCATGTAGACTCACACACTGACACGCATACAGAGACGGATACTGGCACCCAGCTCTGCCGTTCCGGGGACTGCCTTCCTGAGACTGTGTTCCGGTGACTGCGTAGAAGCTGTCAAGCAGACTCCAGAGCGGAGAACGGCTCTTACGATGCACTTCAGTGAAAGGTCACCTTCCATACCACGCTACTCCCGCTCCTGTATCTGTGCACCTCATTTTGCAGGCAAAGCCCATGGAAATCAAGCAGCCATAACGTGATTTCACCATATCGAAACAACACCTGGACACAATGCGTTCTTTACATTATTATTATTCAGTCCAGATCACCGTGTTTTTCCGTTAAAAACAGACTGTGGCTCTCCCCCCAATGGAGCTCATGTACCCTGCCCCCCCAGCCAATGACGTTATTGTACACATGCCTGATACCGCCGCGGCGATGATGTCATCCGGCACGGCTTTCCGGTCCATTCCGCAGGTCATTCGCGTACTGTGTCCTGTGTCCTGATCACAGGCATGAGACCAGCCTAACAGCCCATGAACATTATTTTGCATAGATAAAATAATATAAATAAAATAAACAACAGGCAGTAATCATCAAATGACAGCATATGGCGCCTCCCGCCCTTCCCCTCTGGGTGTCTCCCACCATTACGCACAGCGGCGTAGAGCAGGGGGTGGAGCAATGCACACATATGTGTGCTGCAGGCTTTGTGCAGTGTGTAGCTGCACTGCTTCGTGCAGTGTGTAGCTGAGCCAAGGCGGAAGGCAGTTCTATCCACTCGTAACACACCACCCTGTGAGATCTCAGCCAGCGGAATGTGCGTCGATGAGTGGGAGAGGAACTCATTCACATATCTGTCAGCTTAGAAGCAAATTCTGCTACTGCTGTGGGATGGATCCCAGGTTCCATGCTGTGTAACATGCTGTCTCTTCAGCTCATGTTTATGGCCACAGACATTGTGTGATTTCATCATGCTCATTTTAAGGTGAGTCCGACATCAGTGGTGCCACCAAGCATAATTCTTATATGCACTGAAGCTAGCTTTAGCGCAGTGCCCAAGCTGATCCTTAAAGACAATGTCAGCATGGTGGTGGACGTGAAGACAGGCTATTTCCATGTGGGCAGCCTGTTGCCACACAAGTTGTTACATTGGATAGATTTTCTAGGCATGGGTCTGATGTCTGAGCTGATGGATGGCACTGCATGAGCCAACCACTTCAACTCACCCTGTGCTGCCATGGACAAGTGTCTGCAAGGTCAGGTGTCTGCGAGGGCTGGGGTCTGCATGGGCAGGCATTTGCGAGGGCAGGTGCTGCATAGAGTTCACTCACTGCATAGAGATCACTCACTGCATAGAGTTCACTCTTGCAGGGCTGGTGTCTCTGAGCGCAGGCATCCGCGAATTCAGCTGTCTGTGGGGCAGGTATCTGCGAGTTCAGCCGTCTGTTAGGGCAGGTGTCTGTGAGCTCAGCTGATTGCGAGGGCAGGCATCTGTGAGCTCAGCTGTCTGCAAGAACAGGTATCTGACAGGGCACATCTTCTACAGCAAATTCCGCTCTGCTTAGTCTAAGTGAATCTCAATGTAGTCAGAGATGTACAAGGTTAACTAACTAAAGGAACTTGCATGGCAGATGAGATAACCTAGACTAGGAGAGCTAAGTGAAAATAGTCATGGCTAGTTTAAGAAGCATGGGAGAGCCAGGTGAGAATGCAGAGCAGGGTCAGGCAGGTACGATCATCTGCAGACACAGACTGGACCATCCATGCAAAATGAAAGGAATATTTTGCCCAGCCAAAACACTCAGAAGAAAGGAAAACATTTTCAGTGATTGTCTAACATAATGACCATCTTTGATAAAAAAAAAAAATCAGGAACTTTCCGGCAAGCAGAAAAGCAATCAGTTAATCCATCATGGGCCTGCATATCCCTGATAACGTCTACGAGATATTTCCGAAATGGGCACGTTGCCAACATGAGGCTCGCTCGATCAGAAATGTTTTCGCTCCTGTCACCCCGAGTCATGTCGTCTAGCAGCTCTATTATTCATCTTGCTGTGCAATGCATCTTATTTTATAATTATTCCGAAACATAATCATGGTGTGATTATCTGTGTGTGAGCCCTGCAAAAGGCCAGTGTAGAGTTCACTCACTGCATACTGTAGAGTTCACTCACTGCATAGAGATCACTCACTGCATAGAGTTCATTCCCTCCCTCTAGCATCATCTACATGTTTGCTTAGTAACAACTCCCAGTAATCAGTGCAGTGCAAACAGACAGAGCGGTTCATGCGCAGAAACGCCAAAGGGTCTTTCCAAAGAATTATTCGGAGCTGCTCTCCCAGCCCAAGTAGATCTTAGTACACACACATCCCCCACTGCCCTAACAAAAGACATTTTAAAACTACAGGCACTGCTTTCTCATTCATATTCTGAGGAAGTGTTTTACTTGATTGTATTTGTCTGTTTTGGTTGGCTGTAAGATACACACAAATGGGCAGCTTGTAAGGAAAGCTGGTTAGCAGAGCTCCGGAAACTGGCTTTAACTTATTTGAGATCACTGTGTTATTATGCTTTTCTGAATTATCCATACAGATAAATGGCCATGTCTCCTGATGGTCTCTTGAAGCCTAGCCCAGGAAACACCCTGGACAGGATGCCAGACCATCATTGGGCACATGATCAGACAATTATTTTCTAGGTTTAAAAGTTCAAGCACAACTGCCCAAATTTTGACTGAGCAGTTGATCCATTGTAAGCCTCTGATTGGGATAATATTCTGCTGTATTTACAGGAGAATCTGAATTTGCGTGCACAGGGTTCAGGATTCCTGGCAGAAATGATGACCAGTGGCTATTCTTTTTTGATCAGTGATGGATGCAGCAGTACCACGTACCTGTTAAGTACATTTATATCTGCGGTTACTGCTGAAATACACCTCACCAGCCATGACGCTGCATAAAATAAAAGACCCTTATTCTTCATAAACATCACTCACTCGTGCCTGTAAGAGATGAACACTTGTCTTTGGCAAGTGGGACCACAGAAGCAATCGAAAAGGCCCCTTGAAAGGTAAACTCAGGATTCCCCATGAAAAGTGATCTTTCTATAGAAACCAATTGTCATTCGTTTTAAAGGAAACATCTGCGATGGATTTGCATCTTACCCGAATTGTACCTGCCCTGAACACCCCCCTCGAGGCCCTACATTGCATAACTGGTTGGAAATTAGATTGATGGATGGATGGATGGACGGACAGATGGATGGATGGACGGACAGAAGGATGGATGGATGGAGCAGTTGTTGATTCTCTCAACCTCAGACATCTTTATCTGGATTTCCGTGTTCTACACAAATGGGTTAGAAATACAAAAAGGCAATTTCTACAGGTCTTAGAAAAGGGCTGAAGAGAGCACAGAAGCGATTATAACAGGAGAGTGTGCAGGACTAGAATTAACCTTCTACAAAGGTTAGCAGGTGAAGAGCACCCAGTTTACAGCTGGGCGGTGGCACAGCGTTTGTGTCTTTAAGCGTTTGTGCATGTTGTGTATTTTAAGCATTTTATTTCAGGAAGGTCCTATTTTTATGGTATATGTCATATAGGGGCGCAGGCTAAGAGATAGAAGTGAGTCCCTCTCGATCAGCGGGAAAGTTCATCGTATGTCGACCATAAGTGTAAAGAGGAAGACAATGGCTGAAATGATAACACAACTCTGTGGCTTTATCCCATAGGCTGTCCCCTCATCCCAAAGGTAAACACGCCTGTGATGATACCCGTTTGCCAGGGGGCAGTGCTGCTGTCCCACGCTCCGGAGTAGGATTCGTTTGCTCTTCCTGTGTTGCATGGGTCTCCTCTGCAGGCTCCAGCTTGCTCCGGTTTTGGCAGATATTCCCTGCATTGGCAGTCAGGAGCCCCGGGGTAGCCTGGGTTTGGCTGCAGGACGGTCTGAGAGGATCAGGCATCTGCCAAGCCATCGTTTTAGGGCCTCCCCCTACCGGCAAACCCCCCCCAGTCTGCCCCATTGCACGAGTAGGTGAGATCAGGTGTCTCAACCAGCCACCTATATCCAAGCAACATCTCAAAATACCACATATCCGTCCATTTTATATTGGACAGAATAGCTTTCAGGTCAAAGGTCAGGGTCAGTAGGGGGCGCTATGATGAATATAGAAAACACCAGGTGAGGAGTGAGTATGTTTGTATTTGTGGTGTGGTGGCATCCTGGCATTTGCTTGTCATTCTATCTTTACATTAATCATCCCCCCAACCCACCCCCCCAACCATGCCACCACCATCAAAGGCCCTAGTGCCACTGCTGCCTCAAATGTGAAAAGGCATTATAGCCATTTAGGTAAAGTCACATTGAAAGATGTTTTATGCCTGAGTTAATCGTGCAATCCGATATTCTCTGAAGCAGCCTTCAGTCCGTAGAAACACGTCTTCTTCAGGCTCGCCATGTCTGGGCCCCCCTGGGCTGAGTCCCAGAACGTGGCCGATCGTACTCCCCCGTGTATCGCCTGCGTGCAAATGAACGCTTTCAGAAGAATCTTTTAAGACTGAGAGACTTTGAGGTCAGTATGAAAGATTGCTTTACATTATGGCATGCTTTATCACGCACCCAACGGCCTCCAGTTTTTTTCCATTCGGGGAGGGGGGTCATTTTTGTTATATACATATTCTTCTGTAAAATGCCATGTAAGACAGTGAACGCATTACGCATCATCACAGTTATTTTTCCCCAGGGAAATTTGACACACAAGGCTAAAATTGATTTTCGGGGTGTAAATAAGAATTGCAGCACATTTGAGTATGGCTCCATGCCCCGTACCTTACGGCTGTACTATACTCACTTTTTCTGCTCTGCTTCCCATGTCGCTTTGGGGTATATTTACATGCTGGGGGGGGGCTGGCAGTCATCTAAGGCCACCCTCTTTGAGACATCTCACCATGGACATCAGCAGCCGAATCTCCAAATCCCAATAATTGACTTTGCAACAGTCGTATCCTGAGGCATCTGGGCTGGAGGGGAGGTCAGTTTGCTACAACATCGCCCTCCATCTACCTCCTCATTCCACCAGCACCTCCATCTTCTGTGCCCCATCCTGGGTCACAGACTGGCAGTTAGGGAGCTACCGACGACACCCCTGGATATGCCTTGACTTGTAAGCTTGGAGGGGGGGTAATTCTTCAATATGAGAAGTGGGGACCCCCGGAGGAATGCTCTGTCGCTGCAGCCAGAGACATCAACATGGTGCTTCTCAATTAGAAACATTTTAGTGGCGTCTAATTGCCCCTCCAGGGAGAAGCTCTTAATTATTCCTGCCTGAAAGCCTCAGCCAGCAGGAGTGGGGCTG
>JAODKC010000036.1:21503827-21523519 GCA_026777985.1 Mormyrops attenuatus
AACCCAAATGGGGGACCAGAACAGAGGACCCAGGCAGGCGATTCAAACAAAGAACCCAAATGGGGGACCAGAACAGAGGACCCAGACAGGGGATACAAACAAAGAACCCAAATGGGGGACCAGAACAGAAGACCCAGACAGGGGATCCAAACAAAGAACCCAAATGGGGGATCAAAACAGAGGACCCAGACAGGGGACACAAACAAAGAACCCAAATGGGGGATCAAAAATGAAGACCCAGACAGGGGACACAAACAAAGAACCCAAATGGGGGACCAGAACAGAGGACCCAGGCAGGCGATTCAAACAAAGAACCCAAATGGGGGACCAGAACAGAAGACCCAGACAGGGGATCCAGATGAAGGACCCAACTGGAAGACCTAAACAGGGGCCCCAAACACAAAACCCAAATGGAGGACCCCTAAACAGGGGACCCAAACAAGAAGACCGAAATGGAGAACCCAAACAGGGGACCAAAACAGAGGACCCAGACAGGGTACCTAAACAAAGAACCCAAATGAGGGATTAAAACAGAGGATCCAGACAGGGGACACAAACAACCCAGACAGGGGACACAAACAAAGAACCCAAATGGAGGACCAAAACAGAGGACCCAGACAGGGGATCCAAACAAAGAACCCAAATGGAGGACCAAAACAGAGGACCCAGACAGGGGACACAAACAAAGAACCCAAATGGGGGACCAGAACAGAGGACCCAGGCAGGCGATTCAAACAAAGAACCCAAATGGGGGACCAGAACAGAAGAACCAGACAGGGGATCCAGATGAAGGACCCAAATGGAAGACCTAAACAGGGGCCCCAAACACAAAACCTAAATGGAGGACCCCTAAACAGGGGACCCAAACAAGAAGACCGAAATGGAGAACCCAAACAAGGGACCAAAACAGAGGACCCAGACAGGGGATCCAAATGAAGGACCCAAATGGAAGACCCAAACAGGGGCCCCAAACACAAAAACCCAAATGGAGGACCCAAACATCGTGACACTTTTAGACTCATCGTTAGATGTGTGAGAATGGCCCACTCCCCATGATTGTCCCCTGCCGGCCTGAGTCTCTCTCTCAATTGGATGATGGGGCTTTGCATAGGTGCCACCCATGGGGTGCCTGACAACAGGACGTCGTTACCACTGTTGAAACTCCAGCCGAGCCTGGAGCCCATATTACGTGAAGCGGGAACACAGTTACTACCTCAGTCTGCTTTGGCAGCGTAGGGTTCATGTAAAACTCAGGTGTCCTCGAGGGCAATCCCAGATGAGGCAGAAATGCCTTACAGCGCCCCCGTGATTAAATGGAGGCGTTCAGACGATCTGGTCAGATCTTAAGATGATAATTACAGCGTCTTCACGCTTCACTCATATCAGATTATAGTATCAGGAATGAAGAATCTAGAAGGCACAAATAAATACATTTTGAGGAATTTCCTTGGTAAAGAATATCACATAAACAAGTAATACATTTTGAGGTCAAGCTAAGCTACTGTTAATGTCTTTTGTGTTTGCTTTGAAATCTATCCATTTATCCAACCATCCGTCCATCTTATCCCAGGACACTCAATTCATGAGACATCCAGGACTAGATGCCAGTCTATCATAAGACATAAGATAAGAGA
This sequence comes from Mormyrops attenuatus, assembly GCA_026777985.1. Classification (NCBI taxonomy): domain Eukaryota; kingdom Metazoa; phylum Chordata; class Actinopteri; order Osteoglossiformes; family Mormyridae; genus Mormyrops; species Mormyrops attenuatus. The sequence continues at coordinate 21,505,462 of JAODKC010000036.1, forward strand.
TGCCCTAGGGGCAGGATGCCAGTGTACCAGTCAGTGTGGTCCACTAAAGCAGTGTTTCCCAACCCAGTCCTCGGGGACCCATAGACGGTTCCCATTTTAGCAAAAACATGGACTGTTTGCGGGTCCCTCAGGACCAGATAGGGAAACACTGCACTAAAGAATCAAGTAGCAGGCGAAGATGCATGACAGACAAAGACCTTGACAGTCTCTTAGGATTCAAGTCGTGCTCTTTTGAAGCTTCCGGGGGAGATAGTGCCGCAGTGTTGGGACCTCACTCTGACAGTGACGAGGACCTGAATCCTCAGGAGCCGCATCATGTGACTCTGCGTCCAATCAAGTGCATAAACAGGCCCAAGTGCACCAAATATGGTCCCAACTCCCAGCATACAGTATGCAAGGGGGGCATTAAGATTTCCATATTTAAAGAACAATGAATATGCAAATCCATCTGTCTGGGTGACTGTCGGTAAGTGCATCCCTCCCGGGACATGTCATTGGGTGGTGGGGAGGCAGAGGTACCACCCCTTCACTAGACAGGACGCCCAATGCCTGGACAGATGCTCCTGTATATTTATGAATCCTTAAGGAGCAGAAACTCATAAAAACAGCCACCGTGAGTCATGGGCAGCGAGGGACATGAAGACCTTCGCACTGTGGGTGAAGTCTACAATGACCATCTAAAGGCACCGTTACCACGTTAAATGGTCAAGAGTGAGGCTTGCTCACACACACTCATACACTCACACAGGGAACTCCTGGCTAATCTCCCAGTAGCGCATGTTCAGGCCCCAGCTCTTACAGGATTATGATTCTTATGAATCTCTGCCTTTTATTTTTCCAGTGAGTAACGGCTGTTTACCTGGATCTCATTACTCGATAAAAAGGGAAACAAAAAGGAAAAGAGGAAGATGAATGGATTTGCAAGGTGATCCTGTCGCTCCTGGGAATTGAACGCCGGACATCTCTGAGCACCCCGGGGGCACGGCAAAGAGGGCGAGTGCTTAGTAACTGCTGAACGTATCACATGGTGGTGCTTAGCACAGCGGGCACATGGGGGCGAGACAGAAGGCTTCGTTAAATATAACCTGGATTCGGCCTACATTAGGCCACGATGAAAGCCAGCGGCAGCAGCTGCCTTGTGTAGCAAACACTGAATCCTTCCAGAAACTCTGCAGAGAGACACCATACCTCTGTCAACAGATTGTCTGTGTGTATCCTTTATGCCAGCTGGAGTCTTTTAATTTTTCTGACAGCTATGTCTCAAATAAAGAACAGAAACTGAGGAAGACAGAGCTGATGGTGACAGCCGAGGCACCTTCTAGGCACACGCAAAACACGCCAATTCACCGGTGCGCTGCCCTGTCCTCAGGTGCTCTCTGTTGAGCAGACTGATGCTCAATAGACACGAGTGTCCTTTGGGTTTAATTAATGGATACAATTTTCTCAGATTATTCTCAGAACGCTTGTTTTCTTGCCACAATTAAAATGTTTATTAAGATGAATCTTAATTCAAGAAATAGAACTTTAAAATGACAATAAAACAGTCTGTTATGCTATAAAAGGTGTACAGCCTATAAAAGGTGTACAATTATAAAAGGTGTACAGCCTCTTGAATGAGGGCATAACAATGTTCTTACAACAATTATGTCAGCCTATAAAAACACCCCTGCGGTCTGTTGTCACCTCACTGAGGTGAGGGGTGTATCTCAATACCCAGAACGCAAAGTACATACTTGTGGTCTTGGCAAGTGGGGCAAGAATGACATCCAGGTATTTTTACCATCCTCTGTATTTCTGTTCTTAATATTGGGACTGTACTTCGGCAAAGGAAGATGACATAAAATGGATACATGAGAAGACAAGTACAGTCCAGTACAGATATTGAGGCATGACAAAGGCATGAAAGACATTGGCCAGGGTGAGGTCATGTGATTAGTATAGATGGCACGTACTGCACAAACAAAGTGCTCCCCCCAATAACTGCGTATGGGCAGTGTCCCAGCGAGCACTGTGCAAAGGGTGAAAAGACCAACCAGGCCGACTCAGTGGTTTAAGCGATAAACCCTCAACGCTTATAAAACTCCTGACTAATTCCCAAAATGGCCCAGTCAAGCAATCCATATGTAACAGGTCAAAGTGTGGACGTGCCCTTTCGGACAGCGCCAGCCCTCCTCAGGGCGAGCGGGGTTATATCACGCTAATTATTCCTGCCGTTTCAGTGCCAGTTTCCACAGCCCCCACGCGCTATGTACCTCTACTGCAATAATTAGCATTCTTAATACACTTTCTCCTCTTAATTAAGGCAGCGATAACCAGCAAGGACACAAGACTCTTGTCAACACGCAGCAAATTGTTCCTTGACAAAAGCTTGACCGCGCTAACTGAGTGGGCCACGGATGTGAGCCAGGATCCTGTCTTTTCTGGAGACATATACGGATAGGGCCCGTCCCCCCCCCCCGAAAAATGCCTGCTGGTGGGGTATAATAATGAGACAATAGCAGAGGATTAATTTGCCCGAGGCGCCAACAGACGTCCAGGTGATGGGCGAAGTCGCCATCAGTTGTTATGCTCATGATAAGTGTCGCTCACTGGCACAGACACAAGCGCATGGCAGCTGACTTATCTAAATATTCCTACAGAATCAGGGTAGTTTTTCAACAGAGCTGAAACTCCAAAAAGATGTCAAGCCCAATTCCACCACACACTCTGATCCTGTCTAGGCTCCTTCAGGAATAGGTCACTGAAATTTGGCTAAACTAATTTACACAGTGGCTGATACCTCCCAACGCTGTGAGCGAGTCTATTCCAGACAAAAACCGGCTCATTCAGCAAATCGACCTCTGACCCCAAGTGCCTCATTTTCATTTGTGACAGTAATAAAATCACGTAGCCAAGCACACATCTGCCCGGGTTGCCAAGCCTTGGGGGACCGTGTCAGGACCATGACGGGTGTGATGCAGATTGGGTGCACAGGGGGAGGGTTGTGACGAGGGGGTCACGGTGATTGTGAATGGGCCCACGAGGGCCGCTGTCATGCGACACACTTGCCAGTTTAATGGTTCTGTTGCATGCCCCACCCAAGTGGACCCGCCATCTACGCCCGTCTCCCTCTCTGCTCTTCTCTCCCCCCAGGGGGGGTCTGCTCCGACAGCTGGAGACTTTTTAGCTGGGCCGCAGAGCTTGCTTTCTCCAGCGGTCCGCAAAAGCGGAGAATAAACAGGCCACCGGCACACTGAAGCGGCTTCAGACCGAAAAACAAACTGCCCATGGCGACCATTAAGCCTGTCCTCTTTAGTATGGCATCTCAGTGGACTGTAGGTCTTAGCGAGTAGCTATCAGCTAACTGCAGTGAAGATACTATGATGTTTAAAAACAGCACCGTGGTCTATCAGAGTCATTCAGCACCACCCTGACTGTCGCTAACATCCTTGGACAAAGACACTGCCCTGTATGGTATCTGTGATGACCTGAGCCTTTCTCCTGGAAGAGATATTTCCTACACATTTAGGCCTGCAGCCCATGGCTGGATTTGATTTTCTCACTCCTGAGGTCAGATGACCTTCTCTGAATCAGCAGACTGGCTTTCCTCCATAAACTGACCCACACACAGCATTCATGGTGCCACACAATACATGTCATAGTGTCATACTGGCTGGTTTGGAACTTAACTAAATGGTTTGAAGTATATAAACAAGTGTTTTCCCATTAAACATTGGGTGCCCATAAGGAAGGAGCCTAGAATGTATCTCTATAAATAATTTTGAGGCTTCAGTCTTGCATCTGAAGGTCCTAAAACGGGAAAGTCTAGGGCAAATAAGCTCCAGTCAGCCCAGTACCACTGTGACCAGCACCACAGACAGCATCCAGTGTCACTGACAGATCTGCGCTTACAGCAGGGGTGGGGAACCTGATCCATGCAGGTTTAGGTTTTTGGGATGTCCTCTCAATAACAGTTGATCCCCAGGACCGGAGTTGGGAACCACTGTTTTATTATTGGCTGATGGAGAGGTCATCCCAGTAACCCGTACCCACACTGGCCCTCCATGGATCAGGCTTACAGGAAAGCAAGCACAAGCACCGACATCATACGATGACGGCCATGGTGGCAAGTCATGCTGTCGCTACTGATATTATTAACTGATATTATTATCTCTTATTCTGAGCACCGTGTTAATATGTTTCGTATGGGTTCCTAACCTTTGGTAAGACAGATGAGGACTTAGAGTTCTGTTGTTTTAGAACCTATTGCTCTGCTACTGTAGGTGTTGTAACAGCAGACCACTGTTACTGGTCTGGGTCTCCTGACTGGTTGTTTTATTGCTGGCCTTGGATGCTCAGACCAGCTAACAGGAGTGAAGGTCACTTTATTCCTTTGATAGTTTCAAAATGAGGATCAGATATCTTAACATCCAAAAACATTTAAAAAGGCTAAACTCACTTTAGAACTTATGTACTTTAGGTTTCTGACTCCAATTTAAGCGTAAAAATCCAGTGTGTCTACTCCCCGGTCAAGCGAGCCGAGTGCGACTCAAGGCACAGCAGTGGATTAGTCTGCACTGCACCGACCCCACTGCACATTTATCAGGTACACTTTGCTGTTCAGCCTTGACTCTCTATTACATTTTGTTCTTATGACCTTTTCGTGATGAATTTAATAAACTGTTTTCATGCAACTGTATGGTCACTTCTGTGCGTTTGATTCATACAAATAAGCGGAACCGCCGGAATGTGTTCAGTCATCCAGAGCTGACTGCTCAGAAGACTGATGCAGTTCAGCAGTTCAGGTCCCTCATTCAACACGCCGCAAACGCACACACATCACTGACGCGAACACGATCCAGCGAGTTTTCTGCTGCTTACAGACTGTTCTTTTTTGTGGTGTATTTTGTGCATTAATAAAATGCGTGTGTGTTTTGTGTAATATACTGTAGTATTGCTTACCAATATATCTTTGTCGTGACTGTAACATCTAAAAAAGATAACAACCCTAACATTAGCATCTAATGTGTACAAATGCACACATCAGCATTTTACATGCACATAAGTATTATTTGTTATACATTTTATTATGCTCAGCCAGTGTTTCCTTTCTGTCAAACACAAACACAGGTCTGTTCAGGATCAGGGCAAAATGTGTCAATAAGATGGGTGACTTAGGCCAATCCTGAAAACTGGCCAATAGGAACACTGCAAAAAGTGGTCTTTCAAATATATGATAAACTGTTTCTGTTTTGAGAAAAGATGGCTTAAAACTAGCAGAATTATCTGCCAGTGCAGTAAGACTTCCTAAAAAAATTTATTAATCTTATTCATAAGATGTTCTGTTAGTCAGTTTATTAATGAAATTTGAATTTTGTCAAAATATAAGAAAATTATGCTTAGTTTGTTATTTTTTGCAGTGAAGAGAGGTAAGTGGCATTCCGATGGGACATTTGGACAATTAGTTAATGAAGAAATCCTGCTTTGTGGAATGAAAGTGGAAATGCCCAAATACTGTCCACACTCAGGGTGATGTGGCAGACCCACAATATCCCCAGCGGCATATAACACTGTGTATATCTGTAATGTCAATCTGTGATGTGTGACTACTGTATCAAAGCTTTGCCAAGCTCTTTGGGAAGATTAATGAAAAAAAAAATTAATTGAATAGAATAACAAAAACACTGCAAGGAAGCATCTGAAATGAGCCGGCTTGGGTTCTGCAGAGCGTTTCCACCTGACCGAGGAAGTATCCAGAATAGTGAAAAGTGATGCTGGGCGACAGCAGTCTCTCCAGCTCCCATTTAATACCTCATTTTCGCTATGAATCACCACGGTGCTGAAAGCAACTTGATGGTTTTGGAGAGGCACCATCCATCTTATTAGTCTATGTCCCATCGAAGGACTGAACGCAGAGAAATTGACTGTTCACTTTGCAATGCTGTGCTTTGTATTTGGCGCTGAGACAGAAACAGGCTCTCCTGACCCCAGATGGAGAGAGAGCTCTTACAGCCTGGCCCCATCTGTATGCTTGGATGGCTCCACTTCACCTTATTCCTATCAGAAAGCCTATGCAGAACTTTTTCGGGTTGAATGATGTAGAAAATCTTTGGTGTTCATCTTTTCTTAAGTCCACTGGCTGCCTTGCATAGCACAGGTACAGGAATCCATTAGTTTCTGTATATCTCATTGTATTTGGGATTCAGACCAGTTACCTCCCAGACTTGAACGCAGACTCCTAACCTGCAGAGCCAAAAACCACCCCCAAAGGCCAAGCAGAATTTCCCGAGACATTCGGCAATAAAGATTGTCCCGTCGTTAATGGACTGCAGCTCTAAACTGAGAGTTTGCTATTGTGACCTGTGACAAGGGTCCACAGTCCGTGACAGTGACTTGTTTACAAGGCAAGCAGAGTCAGAGGGGATCCTTCTCCTCAGTAAATACAGCCGGCAGAGCTGCTATACGAGACATCGCATGTAAATCATGCTCGGTTCAGCACTGCGGGGAGGATGATTAACGTAAGGCTTTGGGGGCTGACAGAAGGTGCCGGAGGTTTACACAGCACAGAGCCAGAAAGGTAAACAAAGCTGTGTCCTCGCGAGTATAATTCCTTTAAGTAATTTATATCTTTATTCTTTTGCTCAATTGAGCCTGATTGGATTATTTGTTACACTGCAGTGGATTAGCACCATACCACTAGGTTGGGAGAAATGGGCTAGTCAATTCCCATTGGCTGAGTGGGGGCAGGATGAGTTGGGGGAGGGACCGATCCTGTTGGATCACAGAATGTGCCCCCCCCCCCCCAGCATTTTAAAGGATACTTGGCTCTCATATCAGTGAGTCGTGTGAGATTTACATTTCCAGGATTTGAACGCATGTAAACATGGACATAATTTTTATTTAAGAGAGAATGATTTTGGAAATCACTGCCACAGAAAGGTAACCCTTCACAAGTAACACTAAAAGCAAACAGACTTGCCACTTCCAGGCAGAGGAATTTGAGTTTTAATTAGATTTCATGACTTGTTGTCCATTCACGGAAATGATGTAGAGCATCATTCAGCATTGCAAGTTAGAAACACGGTCAGATAATGTGGTATTTGTGATCCTGCCCCCTGTGCATTCTGGGTAATGCTGCCTGCCAGCACATGGATGAGCCCCCAGCCCTCACCAAGCCCGCTCAGGCCTTGTGTGGGACCTACTCAGAGATGACCTGTCAAATTCAGGGAGGCCGTGATGTGATACACGCCTGGTGTTGCCCACGGCCTTGATCACAAGGCCCAGCTGGCCAACCGTTGTTTTACAGTCTCACTCCACGCACACCCCCTGCCTGCCTGTACATGTAGCCATCTGTCACTCAGAGCCTGCTCCCATAATGCTCCACTGCCACACTGTCACCAAGCACCAGAATACTGCCACGCTTTCACCATATGAGACAATGGAAAGGTACACACTACAAAAGACAATGATCAAGGACTATTTCATTTTTTCACAACAGTGATAATGGTAATTGAACAAGCAAAATTAAATTATTCTATACCAAAGCTGCCCCTGTCCTCTCAAAAAAAGCTAACAAACTGAGTGAGGTGTGGGCCAGTTTTTTCCCTGCATAACTGATAAATCTTGGCTGCATGGCAGTAGATATTCAAGCAAGGCCTCTTTTCTGTGACATCCCATTGTTTGCACTGGAACAGGCAGCCTGCAGCAGCCAGGGAAAGGGTCCCTACAGAATGTAATGTAATTCCCTGAATTGCATTCCTGGAAAAGGCTCTGTGGGTCGATTTGATAGAGACTGGATCTGATTTAACAGTAGAAACAGCGTTAAACTATTGGGTTAGGAAACTGAGGGCAAGGATGGAATGGCTGCATTAATGAAATTTCCAAAAGCGTGATATTTAATCAACTACGCAATCAACTCGTGCTAAAGTGCAATGCAGTAAACTGTAAATACAGAGGACACAATCTCACTCGCACTTCAGCTGGCCCTGTCCCACCTAGAACACCGTAATGCCCACATGGGAATGCTGTTCATCGACTTCAGTTCAGCATTCAACACCATCATCCCTCGGCAGCTGATCGGTAAGCTGGAGCTGCTCGGACTGAACACCTCCACCTGCAATTGGATTCTGGACTTCCTCACTGAGAGGCCTCGGTCGGTCCAGATCAGCAACACCAGCTTCAACACCAACACGCTGAGCACAGGTGCCCCCCAGGGATGTGTGATGAGCCCGTTGCTCTTCGCACTGCTGACCCACGACTGCACTGGAGAGAGTGAAGAGCGCCAAGTTCATTGGTGTTCACATCACAGAAGACCTCTCCTGGATCATCAACACCAGTTCACTGGCAAAAAGATCGCAGCAGGCCTGCAATTTCTCCATCGACTGCAGAAAGTACACCTCCCCAAACCCGTACTCACCACCTTCTACAGAGACACCATTGTGAGCGTACTGACCAGCTGTATTACAGTCTGGTATGGAAACTATCACGCCTCAGACCGCAGAGCCATTCAGAGGATTTTGCGGACAGCTGAGCGCATCATCTGTAGCTCTTCACCCAGCCTGCTGAACATTTACACCTGCAGCCTCAGTGCAGGTCTGCTAGACTGTGCAATAGCTTCTTCCCCTAAGCAGTCCAGCTCCTGAACACCATGCTGCCCCCCTCCACACTGGACTGTCTCCTTATCACCTTGCTCTGCCCTACTTAACTCCCTTTATACAGAGCAATGTTTTGTTCTCATTGCATACTTGCAAAACTGGTCATATTTGCACAATGCAATTACACAACGAAATTGCACAGCAGTACACATCTACACTAACTACACTGCCAGCATATTTGCACTGTTTCTCATAGTCTACAGCCTATTGTTGTATAACATATATTGTATTGTCATAGCCTCCCTGATGTAATACTACTACTAAGTAGGACAATCAAGTTAGTGAATATAAAACTGATCTCCGTCAGTTCACACTGTAAGCCAAGGCAATGTTCGTTTTCCTGTATTCTTGCTTATCATAATTATTCCTCCTGTAAGCACATTCAGTACTATAATCATTTTGAAAGGTTATGCATGTTTGCTCTTCACGTGATTCTAGGGCTATAAAGACTGAGAGGTTGCAGAATAACATAGACCAGCGTTCAGAGATAGGAAGATGATCACATGACCACTGGGCCCCTGAAAAGGGAGAATGAGCCAGGCTTATTCTAAATTAAAAGGAGCTAGTCTTTAGAACGGGCTTAATATATAATTTTTTGAACTGTTCATAATTTTATGTGTTATAGTTTGAGGGTTCAGCTAATTAAATGACAACTGAGGTTCTACAGTAAGGTGCAGAATAATGAGTACAGATCACTATTACAAAGACAGAGTTGTACTCCAGTTTATTAACATGGTAACTATGTAGCAAATACAGTGGAGAGGAGATCACGAGTGTTTTCTCGAAATGTCATCTCTGAGTGTTACATTTTATTGGGTAGAATGATAACTATTCACCACCATCTTATCATTTATATCACAGAAAACAATAAAAAATCATTTTCAGTTTGAAAGATATAGTTTGGCTTGTTGGTGCCTGGTAGATCGTGTGAGTGTGTGTAACTGCAATGGAATGACATCCTGTCCAGGTTGTACACCGCCATGTGTTTCTGCACTGCCTGTTACCTGTGTGGGGTAAGTTTTTGGAAATTGGGTGGGGGGCAGTTAGGGAATTCTTGGGACCTGCTGGTGAGATGGATGGATGGATGGATGGATGGATGGATGGATGGATTTTAAAAAAACTGCCATAGTTACCTGAGAATAATGTAAATCCCAGCCTAGTAATGTTTTTTTTTTTGTTAAAATAGGGTACGAGCTGAAAGTGAATTCAGCCATGTCACGGCAGATTTTCGGAGGGGAGGGGGTCACGCTCCGGTGAAATTCCATCATGATGTAAGTTTGAAAAAACGGTGAAAATGGAAAAGTGTGAAAATGCCTGTAAATTGTGGAGTGCAGTAAGTAGAAATTGCATTAAGGCTCAGAGGCCCCACACACATCTATACATTTATAGCTACATATGAGCACACATCCCCCTACACCCCCATTCCAATGACACACTGGGCAGCCTCTCTACTAATGAAGCACTAGGCTGTTGATTTTTATATTTTATATTTATTATTGTTGTTGTTTACTGGTGCACATAAAAATACAGGTACTGGCTTTCTGTTTAGGTGGGTTATTGGCACGAGGGCAAAGGCCATCCAGATGTTATGGAAACGGTGAGACTGAAGTTAGTTATTTTTTAAATAAGCTTTGAGATTTAGCACATTTTGTGGTGGATTGTGAAGGGAACCATGAATGAATGTGGCTTCATTGAGAGGAGGTGTTACGGGTTTTACCATCTTGAATAAGGAATCAGCACAGTGTTCAGATGGTTTCGCACCAAACAGTGGAGGGCCCTGAGAGAATACACAGCTCATGGGCCGGTCAGCAAAATGCTCCAGGGTCCAGGGTCCAGGCTGCGGCCTGCACAGAAGCACATTGGGTCCAAACCCGAAGACCCAGAACAGCAAAGTGACCACAGAGCGGCTGATCAGCTGGAGGGGATGCAGCAGGCATCACGGTTAACCGCCGACCTACCCCCTTCAGGGGTGATTCCTCAGCGTTTGGACAGGACCCCGTATCGCCTGAGCAAACACATTACCGCTTTTATACCAACCACGCTGGACGCGGCAAGCTTTGTTTACGAGGTGCGTGGTGGGAATTCCCCTGACCCCACAGCAGCAGACGTGCCGGAAGGTAGTTCCTGAGTGTTTCGGTCATTTAGGGGCACCTGACTGAAGATTGATCCAACGCTAATTTGAAGGGTTTTCATGTCAATAAGCGTCATTGTTAGACAGACCTATAGGAAAACATAGAAAACATTTCTCTGTCGATTTCAAACCGAAAGGATAGGAGCTGTTATGTCTATTTCTGACTGTTTTAAAAGCAATAATAATAATGCTGATGATGATGAATAGAGGAGTGGGTGTTTTGCATGCTGGGAGGATGCCGGCCACGTGCCCCGACCGCCTTTCCTGTCTGCCTGCTCTGAGTTGTGCGCCCCCAGCCCCAGCTGCCCCTGAGCTTTGTTGCCGCTGAAGCACATCCACGGGCCTGCGGACTGGTGTTGGCTCACTCACCGCTTTGCTCCCCTTCTTTTTCATTGTTTATTTATTCAGGAGTCCCCCCCGCCATCCAACATCACCCCACTCCCACCCCCTGCCCCAGGCTCTCCTCCAGCCCTGGAAACCCACAAAGTCAAAGCACTGGATTATTATTCTGCTGCACAGCAGCCTATACATTTTTAAGTACATCTATGTGCAAATTACCAGGAAACCTCAGAAATGATCTGAGAAGAGCTTTCAAGTATGGCAACAAAACAAGTATTTTTCAAGAAGCGCACTGAAACAAAATGAAATGTCATATTTTATACTATATTTTTTCATTTATGACGATTAAGAACCGATGAAATATGACGTTTACACAGCCAATAACAACATAAACATTTTTTTTAAATCCTTCAGTTTTATATATTTTTCTAAAATGTGTTTCTGCATTTAATGATAGCATTTATGTATTTTTAATTGTTGGTCTGCAGTGAATTTCATCCACTGCAGGTTCATTTCGGTTGATGGACCTGAGAGAGGGATATCTCTCAAAGGCGCGCTAAGATGAACAGATAATCATGCTTCATACTTCACATGAAAGTCCTGCTTCATCCTGTACCCGGCTGTGAAGCCGCACTGCACCCAGTGGGAGCATGTAACACAGTATGGATGCCACTGGTAAATGGCCCCACACTGGGCTCCTCCATTTCGAACAGGGGGCAAACACCCCCCCAACACAGCAGCGACAGGCGAATGGAATGGAGCTGTCCTCAGCACAGCTGGGACAAAAACAGCCCCATCTCCAAGATCCCAAATTCACAAGGGCATGTTTGATGTCTGATCATGGGGAGGGTTCAGGATGTGGCTGATTGAAGCAGCCAGGCTCGGCACATTGGCAAATTAAATGCATCGATTTGCACCCGTTTCCTCTGTAAACACAGCCTGAGGATGTCAGCTTCCAGATGGAAGCAGGCATCAGGGGTATAAGGAACCATCCATGGGCTTCTCCAACTGCTTAGGGGAAGTCCCCAACACAGGACCCTGTGGAAAGCAACCGGTGCCACCCACAGGAACCAAACGAATCCAAGCAAACAGAGACAACGCCGGTCATGACCCACAAGGTGACGGATCCAGACTCCCAGAAAGCCAAGAGACACCATGAAACCCAAATTAATAATCTGGGGACAAGGAAATGGAGACACCGATAGCCATGACCCACAAGATGCTGGATCCAGACTCATGGAAGGCCGTAAGAGACCATGAAGCCCAAATTAATAATCCAAGTCAACTGGATTTTATTGTCACATCATCTATACAGTACAGTTATACGAGATTTCATTCCCCAGGACTGCAGTGCAATGTAGAACAAGACAAGGGCTATACATTTGGTGGGGGGGCAATACATATAAACAACATACAAACATATATACACTCTAAATACGGTGCAATTTCACAATGCAAACAATAGAAACCGTGCAGGAAAAAAACACTCACACACAAGGTTGTTACCACGGCATGGCGGAAAGACAGATGATCCAGAGTGCAGCCCTCAGATGAAGGGGTCTTTAACTGAAGACAAAAAAAAATTAATCAGCAACAAAGGGACCACGAGGGATCTGAACACAGGTGCAACACAGGAGAAACACAGGAACAAGCACAATGACCAAGTGAGGAACAGAATAAGGGCAGGGATTTAAATACACACAAGACGAGGGCTAGACAAGGGACAGGTGTGGGCCATAACCAATTAAGCAAACACTGAAGAATACAGAAACAAGACATTGGTGAGGGTAAATTAACAACACTACAGATTCAAACACTAAGAGACTCTGGGAACATGAGCTCGGCTCTCAGCCATACACTCAGCCCATATAGACACGTGGTGGACTGGGGAACAGGGGAACACACTAGGATTTGTGAAGCACACAAGGCCAGGGGAACACAAAATAGGATGGCCAGTGACACCAACTGGCCAAACAGGGAAACAGCTGCAGCAGGGATGGACCCTGACAAGAGTGCAATTAGACAGGACATTTGAAACAGATTGGTTGTGTGGGAATGAGGTAGGAGTTAAAAGTCGAATAGCAGCAGTTACGATGAACACATTTACGGAATAAATTGTCTAGTGCAACAAACGGCGGTATGGGGACTTACAGCAAGTGTCTGGTGCAGAGAGTAGCGTGAGGCAGTGTAGTTATGTTGAGTGGATGAAATTGAAGGCTGGTCAGTAGTCAAACGGCTTGGGGAAAGAAATTATTGCAAAGTCCGGCTGAGCTGGTCCGGATGCTTCGGTTTTTTCTGCCAGTTGGCAAGAGGGTAAACAGATCATGGGAGGGCTGGGAAGGGTCATCCATAATGCTGGAGGCCTTGCGGGTCCAACGTTTGTGGAAAATGTCTTGGAAGGAGAGCAGATAGGTCCCAATGATCTTCTCAGAAATACATACTATCCACTGCAGGTTCTTGCAAACTGCCACATTGCAGTTCCTGTGTCAGACAGTGATGCAGCTGGTCCTATTATATATTATATATCACTGCAGTCGGGAACCGAGTGTTGAGTGGGATGGGCAATTTCAAGTAGGAGGGGCAATGTCGAGTAGGAGGAGTTTACCACGAGGGGTAGGAGGGGTTTATAATGAAGGTTAGGGTTAGGATGATAACAGATGATAACAGTTATAAACCCCTCCTACATTGCACCTCCTACTCAACATTACCACTCCCACTCGACATTCAGCTTCTGGCTGCATCAATATGCCTCTCACCTGGTCAGGATGTCGCGACCCTGTCAAAGGTGGTGAGCATAGGGAAAAAGAGTCTGGCCCTTCTCAGTGTCCACAGGAAGTGAAATGTTTTCTTTGCAATGGAGGAGGTGTTGAGAGTGCAGGTGAGGTCATCAACCACATGCATACTAAGGAATTTGGTGATCTTGCCTGACTCCCTCATGGTGCCCTCATTGTGGATGGGGTGTGGGGGGGGTTGGTGCACTAGCACCTGACCTCCTGAAGTTGACAGTCACTGTGGTGTCATAAGCACATAGTCATTAGCAGCTGAAGCTGTACTTTGCAATGATGCAGTCATGAGTCAGAAGCGTGAACAGGAGGGGGCTGAGCACATGGGATGGGGTTACCGGTACTCAGTGAGAAAGTATGAGAGGTATTCTGCCCCACGTAGACTTTCTGGGGTCTTCCAGTTCAGGACCCAGCTGCACAGAGACATGCTGAAGCCCAGCTGGTGTAGCTATTCTACCAAGTTCTGCAGGACGGTGGTATGGACGGTGAATGCTGCTCCAGGGACAAGAGAATGGAGACATGAATGGTCAAGCCCCAGAGGGTGATGGATCCAGACGTTTTGAAGACCATGAAGCCCAAATAAATAATCCAGGGACAAGGAAGTGGAGACACAGGTGGCCGTGACACACAAGGTGACGGATTCAGATGTTGGGAAGACCATGAGACACCATGAAGCCCAAATTAATAGTCCGGGGATAAGGAAACCAAGAAGAGGTGGCCATGACCAAAAAGGTCAATGATACACAACTTTTTCTTTATCTTTATCTTCCTCTTAATGCTTTTGACTGGTGTTCATTTCAAAACCTTCATATATCTCTAGAGGAGATTAAAAAGTGGATGGCTTGCAATTTCCTTTTTCTTAATGAAAGTAAATATGAAGTCATTTTATTTTGCCAGCATACAGGTATCCAATATCTTAACCCAGAATCTATGTGAGTTGTCCTAATACATAAAAACATCTGGCACAAGTTTGGGTGTCATTTTTGACTGTGATTTAAAATCTGATAGGCAGGCAAACACAGTTATTAAAAAGAGCTTCCAGTTGAGTCAGATAGCAAAAGCCAAGCCATTTTTTCCGCATTGCGATCTGGAGGACGTTATTCATGCTTCTCGTTTGGATCATTACAACTCTCTGTATATATGTGTTAGCCAAAAATGCTGCTGCTCATCTTTCACTAGTACTAAAAAGGGGGGTCATATCTCCCCAGTTTTAGCCTCGCTTCATTGGCTTCCAGTGGTATTCAGGATTAGGTTTAAAATGTTACTATGTGTGTTTAAAGCTCCTAATGGGTCAGCCCCATCATATAGCAGGGCTACTTCACCTCCAAACTAGTACTAGATCACTGCAATCTTTCACTTAGGTCCTTTAGCCAAACCACGGTTAAAGACTGGGGAAGACCATACGTTTGTAGGATGCGCTCCAACTCTGTGGAAGGGACTGCCAGTCCATATTGAATGCACACCATCAACCACTACTTTTAAAACAATTATTGAATTATTTGTTGTTAATTTTGTGTTCTATTGTCTTTGCTGGTATTCTGTACAGCACTTTGGTTAACACCCGGTGTCATAAAATATATCTGCTTAATAAATAAAGTGAAATAAAGTGATTGAAGGTGATCCAGACTTTCAGAAGACGGTGAGACAACTTGAAGCCCAAATTAATAATCAAGTGCATGGAGCCACGGGCGAAAATAACCCACAAGGTAATGGATCCAGATGCTCAGAAGAAGAAGCATTTTGTAGCAACAGAGAGAGCATATCCTAACGTGAATCTCAATTCAGATGCTTTTATTCCTGATTAAGATCTTTAGAAGGAAACGTCGGCCACACGGACATGAAATTGTGAGCTTTTTCTCAGTAGGGCTCATCATAATTCTGGTGATGAGTCCTAAATGACCTGTTCAGAAGGTCACTGTTTTGTGTCCCGTGTCGCCTTGATGCATTGACTTTCACTGTGCTGCTCTTCATTGTTTAAGCAACACTGCAGGTTTGATGCCGGACACCACCCTTGCCCTGCTGCCTGAGGCGGGGCCATCCTCTGGTGTGACAGGGTGGGGCGGCCCCCCAGGAGACAGGGACTCATGGGGTCAGGCCCCACTTCTCCCACAATCAGCCACGGCTTCCGCTTGAGTTCCCTTGCCCTCCACCGCTCCTTCCCTCCCGTCTCCCCTGGGATTCGGGCCTTTTTACAGTTCACCGCATGGAGCAGGACAATATTCCTTTCTTCGCCGTGGCAACGCTGACCGGGGGCGTGTCACAGCATGACGCTGCTCCTGCAGGGTCAGAGGTCACAGGGAGGACAGAACCTGGACAGACCCACATTCTTACACACTTCCTAATTTAGTTTTTACCATTTTACTGCCCATGACAAGTTGAAGCACCTATGCTGAGGGCTGAACCTTACTCTGGGACAAAGGGGAGCACCGTTATTCATGGGGCCAGAGTGACCCAGCCATGAGGAAACATGCCCAGCCAATTGTTTCAGTAACTCCTCCAACTGGTTCCACCTGCACATTGATGACCTGCTGGGGTTTGTGAAGGACACTGTGACCTCCACCTGGGAACCCTCACCTGGTCACGCACCCCAGTGTGCCAGCCCATTAATCACTTACCATCTTTCCCTCCTTCCGTCTCCTGCACTTCCTGAAACTTCTGACAGCAGACAGCAGCAGTGCTAATGAGCCCTCAAGCCACGCATTTGTGTGGGTCCCCAGGGGATTAGGGGCCCCAGAGAATTGGGGCCCCACTACACTCAGGGGGGGCAGGGGACCCCAAAGTGACTTTTTGAGTGAGATCCTAGAAACAACAAACCTACAGCTGACAGCAGAGGCGCCCTACCTCATCTTCTCTGTTGCCCAGAGCCCGGTTCTGGGGCCCGGCACCCCTACAGAAATGTGTGCGCTCAGAAGCGGCAACGCTGAGATCCAGGAGGCACGCGGCAGTCAGGGCAGGGTGTAACACAGCAATCAGACCGCACGCCTGAGTTTATCTCCCCGGCAAGCATACCATAATCAGTTCATTTTCCCTGTGAAATCTTGTCACGATAGGGAGCGATACAGCTTTCTCGTGGATATTAATGGCGAGAGATGGGCTGTTATATTGGTTAGAGGCCCCCAAGGGAGGGGTTGTGCCTCTTAAACACAAAACACAAAGAAAATGGAATTATTACTTTAAAAAAATAATAATGGTGATGAATTGATGGAATGTTGAAAAAAGTGGCTGAGCTACACAAGCCGGCTTCCAGTACGAGCTGATGACACACAGACTCATGCAGATTAAGCCGGCGGGAACCAGCCATTCTCTAGCCCTAATGATCCAAACGGGTTCCTCTCCTGTTTGATTAATAGTATTTGGTTTGTGCGCGAACTCCTGGGAATGGGGGAGGAGGTGGGGGCGCCATCTCGGAGTTGAGTGCCAGGACGAGCCTGGAGCCTTCCCATTCTGCCGAATGAAAACGCCGATTCGATGGAAGTCATGCTTCAATGATCAGCCCTTAGCTAACAAACAAACCTCTTTGCTGGAATCTGTCCATAATCCGTGTTAGTGAGAGTACAGATATGTAGATTATGGTCTCCTATGTTCATTAAAGTTAATTTTAGTGGCATGGAGTTTAGCGTTTCCAGTCAAGCCGTTTAATAGAGGGGATAAAAACCAAACAATGCATTTGTAAAATACAGGCAATACAAAAAAATACAGACTTAGGGATGAACGCATCCAACCCCACCCCCCTGAGGCCAGCCGGCGTACTGTGTAGACCCTCCGGTGTCTGGCCCGGCATGCCGGGTGCATGTTTACGGCTGAGGAGAGAATAATTGATTCCTGTGGAGGGTGCTGGATTTCACCGGGGCCAGATTGTTGGTGACCGCCCGTCGTCTTTACCACGCCTGCGGTCCTAAACACCCGTAAAGCCTAACCCTGCGGCTCCAGGGATGGGCACGTTTGGCCCACTTTGGGTGAAGATGCCAGGCCACTAATTCACCCCCCTCCCCCCACGTCTAAGTGTAGCCCCACACACGGCTGCCTCTTCCCTCCCCCTGACCCCCCGGCTCGATTCCATCAAATATTCTGACTAGAAAAAAATCCTTCCTCTGCCCTTCCCCCTCTGAACTAAATCCCTTCCCCCACCTCCCACCCCCCGTACAGCGATCTGAGACACAGCCTGAAACGTA
>JAODKC010000036.1:21526132-21537409 GCA_026777985.1 Mormyrops attenuatus
CTCTCCTGCAACCTTCTGTGGACAGTATTCAGTGACTTTGGGGTCACCTCTTTCCTCTGTGAATTTGCCCCCCCCTTTCCCCAGTGACTTTGGGGCCCCCCTTTCCTCAGTGACTTTGGGGCCACCCCTTTCCTCTGTGAATTTGGGGCCACCCCTTTAGTTTGGTGACTTTGGGCCCCCCCTTTCCTCAGTGACATTGGGGAGGAACACAGATACACTGGCGGGGTATAAACCGCACTTTACTTTCAATGAGAACTGAAACAAAGGTAGTAATTTTCCATAAATATAGTACTTTTTTCCTTCAGTAGCTCTGCAAAGTACTTTTCTCCATGGTGTCAATTTCCTCATGTCCTGCTGTTTTCCATAAAATGTATATGTGGTATGGGGCAGCTGGGGAGCGATTCCTCTGACATGGAACTCTGTAATCTGCACATTACACCCCCCGGCGGCTCCTATATCACTGCTTTCCACTCCAGTAACACACCGTCACCCAACCAGGCAGAACCAGCTTCGAAACTCAATCACCTAGAGACATGGCTGTGTTTTGCAGGGCATTCATCAGACATGTGCAGGGGGGCCAGTGGTGCCTGGGCCCCATCTTTTTTGTGAAAAAAGTGTTGAAATTGAAAATGTTCCACTTTTGAGGTTCTGGGTGCCCTTTTTTCACCAATAATGGTTGGCAAAATTAATCAAGAGGGACCCCCCCACCCCTCGAAAAGTTTCTGCACAGCCATGGTAATTGTTTCATTCACATTAGCGCACAGTGCTAATAAGCCTTTATCCCTCCCCAGTACAAATGCTGAATTATCGTTGGTCGAAATAATAATCGATACACTTCAACTGATTTTTCAGATGAAAATGTCTGGTGTTGCTGACTGTCTCCACAGAATCTTGTATTATTTCAATCATTTCGTCCACAATGTTGGAAGTACACGGTGCTGGTGAGCCGGGCTATATAGCATCACACACACACGCCCCCCATACCCCCACTGCTCTCCACCCCATGGCCAGGGCCACGGATGAATCTATCAGGCTCATCACGGCCATTTTCATGGTCATCATATTCATCATGCTTTCCCAGTAAGGGCATCCTTCAAAGGAGCTAAAGGTGTCCTTCTAAAATTACACAAAAATGTGCTTTTAAAAAATCTATTTTTCTATATATATATAATGCATCATTTTGCAAATATGATGTCATCTTCAGTATGACAACTGTCATAATAAACTGGAAAATCATATTTCAAACAATGTTCAGAAATGTTCTTACAGGTGTATTACATCATCTTGAAAGCATGTACTGTGTCTGCCCATCCATCTACCCACACACTTTCCATAAGTGCTCGTCCAGAACAGGGTTTCTGAACACAGGTTTGTTTCTGACTCTGAGGCAGACTCTGCCATGCTGGACCTGACCGCTCATGCACTGAGCGCAGCTGAGCTCTCTGAGCCAGCCAAACCACGATTTCCTCTCGAGAAGGATCTCTGTGAGGATGTTTACAGACGCCTTTCATGCAGAAACTAGCGTGAATAAATAATGGACCATTGTTTCTGCTGAATAATTCATAAAACGATCCTATATTGTAGGCCCAAGTGTTATGTCAGTGAGGCGTACGGAGGGACAGAGAAACACCCCCCACACCCCCTCTCCCCAAAAATCCAGCTTTTTGTCGCCCCACACTGCAAACATTCCACCCAAACCTTCCATAAGGACCTCAGACAGTGTGACGAATTCGCCTCCCTTTTTGTCACTATCAGTTACTGAATCGTCCCCAACACACTGTGGATCTGAGACAGTTCTCAACAATACGATAAAAAAGTGACTTAACCCAGCGTCCTCCTGATATGGTTGGACAAACATGTTTGCTCTGCCCCTCAGGGGACAGTGACCCTGTCTGCTGTTGGGAGTTTAACTGAGTTTGGGCTGCAGCTTGCTGAAACCCTTAGAGCTGAAATGTTAATAGAAACACATGCAGCTCAGCACTCAAATTTAGCCTGAAATGTCTGACTGACGTGTATGTTTACATTTCTGTGTCTGCCGCTCCGGAGGCCGCACGCGTACGTCGCACATGCCTGTCACACTTGCACAAACACTCGAAATCATCACCCGTAACGGGATTCCCAGTAAACGCAACAACCGAAGACTTGCCGTTTAATCCCACACAGCCAACAGCCTCCTATTTATAGGCCTTGTGCAAACAAAACAGCTCCACATCCTTTTCAGAATGGCACTGAATCCATGCCCCCCCTCCCCATCCCACCTCACCCCATGTAACCCAGAGCTGAGATTAGCTACTGGGACATATGTTGGATTTGGACCTGGGACAGGTGCAGAGTGGCAGGTGTAAAAGGTCACCCTGAATCAGTTCTATTTGCCTCGTCAAACAGTGGTTTGCGTATCTGAATAAACTCCAGAAGGTGGCAGAGAGTCCCTTGTGTTCTGAGCCCACACCGCGGCCAGAAATTCCAGCCCAGCTTCCCTGATCCCACTCTGATGGAACCTCTGAGAAAAGGTCCAGAGGCGGAGCAGAGGCATCCTGCTGGCTTTCTGAGGCACCACACCACAGGGTTTTTACACAGATGACACAGCAGCCTGAGCATGAATTTAGCCAGAACATCGTTTAAAAAGCAGGATCTGGGCATCGTCGTCAGGCCTGTAGGCCTCAGGAAGCTTCACGGTGCTCTTGCCACAGGGAAGCAGCAAGGGTGTAGAGATGAAGAGTCACATCCTGGGCTTTGTGAATGACATTTCCCAGAATCCCTTGCACCCACCTGCTGGTTTCCTGGTATCTGCACCAGAGAATGTTTCCACTGATTGCCTCATTGTTTTAGTGTTTTCACCCATTCCTAATTTCAGCTCCTACCTGCCTGCTACTTTCTAGTGTTCTTGTATACTAGTCCTGTCCTGGTTTTTGACTTTTGCTTTGTTCTTCTCGCTTTATGCTTTGGATTTGGTCACCGAGACTCATTATTGACCCCAACCTGTTCTTTCACTGTTTTTTTGCCTTTCCCCTTTGTACTTCTGCCTCTCCAGTTGTCCCATGGGTTTCGACCCTTGGAGTGGACACTGACCCCGTGTGGCTCATGGACACCTAGCTTCTGTTCCTGCCATTGCGCTCGATATTTATTGTGCTCAATAAACTACCTGCCAGCCTTTTTGCATGTAGTTTTGCATGTTACTACAAGACAAGAATGTCCTCATTAATGGGTCCTCATGAGGGTGTACAGCCATGAACATATAGCTGTCAAAGGGGAAAGAGAACACCAAACTCCAGGAGGACAGGGCATCTTCTCCGCAATGAAGGATTCAACTATACCTTGCTTGAGTCAGCACATCAGGGGTTTTCCTGAGAATATCCAGAAAAATGGCATGAAAGTGTAGGACAAGAGGGAAGAAATGATGATCGGAGAGTCTACATCCTTAGAACAGAACTGATGATGAATGTTCGCTGGTGTGGGATTATTGCTTAGGAAGAAGCCGAGCGTCAAGTCACTGGCAGTGAAAGCATCACTGGAAGCCAGAAAAATCCAGGACTCTCACTTCATAACAAGACTGATCTACAAGCTAAAGACGGAATTTCCAAGAATCTAAGAATAAAAAGCTAGAAAACAGACACGGGGAGCACCTCTCCTTTCATGTACATTTAAAAAAATCACCCAAGAGGCAAAAAGTATTAATGACAAAAATAGGTGTGTGAATAGCCTCTGACAGGGAAGTCAGTTTATAACTTTATAGTTTTATTTAGATGTTAAGGTTAAGAACTGGACAAGGGAAGGAATGACAGAAAGGACAAAACGCAGGATCAAATTCTTAACTACAAATTCCCTCTTCTTTGGTGCAATTTCCGATTCCCAGTCATCCTACACTACAGATCTGCAGGAAATTAACTGTGTTGCTTTTTAAGCTGCCTATGGTGCTGTTCATTGGGAAGACTTTGCTGTAGATGTGTAACAATAAGGCCCTGTGTGGCTTTGTGTGGGTAGGCTGTATGAACAGGAAACGTCAGGACGAAAACGTGAAGTGTCATGCAGAAAGAGTTCCGGCAGACCGACACAGCAGGATCTCAATCCCTTCATGCTTCATATTACTGCAGACATCCTTGCTTTAAAGAGTTGGACATACTGTACATTTTCATCTAGTGTTTTAATAAAGGCAGTTACAATGTTTAAGTCTCTGATTGCATTATAAGTTAGCACATAGAGGCAGGCCTGGGAATAGGGGTGTCAGTATTTTATTTGGGAAAAAGTCCTCGATTTAAGGTCAATATTGAATCGTTCTGCAAATAAGCTACGGCACCAGATTCATTAGCATTACACACGAATGAAAAGTGGTACTTTACATGGCCACTTAGAAATATCCATCATGGCACTGCACAGGCACTGAGAATTCACTAAAAGCTGCCATGTGGAGTTGGCAGGTTACATAGGGAATAAGATAAGACAAGACAAGAGCTTTAGTCATGCATTTGAGGGAACATTTATTTGTCCATTATCACAGACAGGATAACTACAACAAAGTATAATTTAGGAGGAAATAAATAGAACAAATAATATTAAAGAATATTTAAAAAGCAGACAACAACTAAATTTATAAAGAAATTAGAGTTGTGGAAATATTGTTCAGCTATTGCAATGACAGCCCAGGCTCACCATGTTCAGATCCACTGCGGGTCCTCTCAGATCCATGAGGAAGGGTGACCTTCTGTGCCAGCTGACGACCCAGAGACGCAGGCTGGGGAGCTGTACTGTGAGGTCATCAGTCAGCTGACGAGACACGGGAGGCCTCCGCCCATGAACGGGTGCCTCGTGAATGGAGGAGGCAATGGGAGACAGGTGTTGTCTGTTTCCCCAACTCAGCAGCTAACACCTGAGGCGTCCGCTCTCCAGGGAGGACAAAGTAAACAGCGGCGGGGGGGAGGTTGGTGACTGTAGAGCAGTTCTCACTGAAGGAAGGACAGAAAAGACCGCGCCCACTGTGCTAACATCACAAGGCTGACTCTATGCATAGGCATCGCATCGGCAAGTCCTCAGTACTACAAAGCTTTTGTTATAAGACTAGCATTGTCTTCTGCTTCTACATCGATTTACTGGGAGAGGAATCAAAGCATGCCAGCAACTCTCACTGCAATTTAGCTTGGACCCAACAGGTTCATTCTGGGAAATTTTGTTCAGTTTTCATTGTACTCTTGCTTGAACAATCAAGATAGTCTCTAACTATCTATAATACAGGTGCATCATTCTACTAAACACGCATGTTTATGTAAGATCTGATTTGGTTGAGATGGCAAACAGATCTATGTAACAGGAGGAGAGAACAAGAAGTTTATTTTGATTTTGGGTTTGGAGATGGGGGAGAGAAACATTAAGGAGCGCTAGTTTGGCTTTGGGCCACGGGGAGTAGATCTGAAGACTGCACACCCCGATTTCCCATCACTGGTGTATGGAAATACAAAAAAAAAGCCAGCAAATATGAAAGCACACCAACAAATGGGAAAACATGGCAGCAATTATGAAAACATGGCAGCAAATATGAAAGCACACCAGCAAATTGAAAGTGCACCAGCAAATTGAAAGCACAGAAGCAAATGAGAAAACACACCAACGAATATGAAAACACCACATTACCGGCACTGAAAACGGAAAGGGTATGTACTTACTGATCATCACATGCTTGCTACTGATTGGACAGGGAGCCTGTCAATTGGCCTCCCATTGTCTTACAGGGATAGACATATTTAAGTGAGAAATGTTTTGTCCTTACTGTGACCAATGGTCTGAATGTATCGCTACTTTTTGCTGTGCCTGTGGCAAGGCACTTAGTATTTTAAAATGATTTGTCCATGGGGCATGAGAGACTAGAGGACAGGCGCAGTACTGGTTATGGTAAGTACACCAAAACTGGACGGCTAGCTGTGTAGAGACACTTTATCCAAAGACACTAATGTACCTAACAAACATGGCTGAAAGTAAATGAAACAAATGCCACGCCGATAGTCACAAGATAGTATTTCAGTAAAGTTATCATTTAATTTGGATTACTGTATCAAGCGATAAATTCTGTATGACACCTAGTTCATTAAAATGGATCATAGTCCTGGGCCCCATTCCCTGTACTTAGAGGGGCAATACAGTGACAGTGTGGTGCCAGACAGATTTTCATCTTTGACTGGGGGAGCAGACAGGAAGTGAGTGATATGTCTGCGGAAGAATAGAAATGACTCGTGGGATCCCATGATAGGATACGCATTGCTCAAATATGATTTGGGTTAGGGTTCAGCCAAATGAAAGGCACAGAGCCAGAGATGCTCATACTAGTGATGGACAAAATGATGTCTCATGAACCATTTGCTGTATTTTTTGACCCCAGTAGATGGTGCTCTTTGGTTGCTTTGGGGCATGTTGTGCGACACTTTCCCCATGTGCCGAATCCCGAGCAAGTGCAGCTGAGTGGCATCATGGTACTCTGAACGGCACCGTGCTGGATCAAACCTTGTGGTGTCCTCCCGGAGCTAACTGTAATGAGTCTTTGCTGTTTCAGAGTCTGAGGATGTCATCTCCACTCCAGATGAACCTGAAACAAGGGTTGCATGCCAGACTGATCTGACTGTATGATTTGTTAGCCATGGAATCATGCATCAGGTCTATTCCATGTGAGCAAGACAGTCTCAAGGGCGTCTCGTAAATCTCCGTATCCATGTAGAAAGAGTGATCAGGCTTCTCAGGAGGAACTATTCAATCTTGCATTGTACCCTGCCTTTGGAAATGTTAAATATAAAAGAGGGAGACAAATAGGCTTAAGTAGACAAAATAGGGAGAATATGTCATGCCTTAAATCTGTCAAAGTCTGTCATCCCATTTGAGTGAGAATTTTCTGGAACTTGAAAAATAAAGCAGCAAATACAGAAAAACTGAAAAATGACCGATTCATGCATAGTGACTTTATTCACATGCGTCATAGAACTCGTTGAAACAGTGAAATTCTTGTATCGCAATTAGAGGGGAGGAAACAGGTTCGTGGGGGACAATAGGAGATGAGACAGTGGTAAAAGTGCAAACAAATATATAAGCAGTACACAAATCTGTGAACTTCTCCATCTTTCCTGGCAGGGAAACAGGTTCTTGCAGTAATAATGAAGTGACAGGAATAATAAGAACGGACACTGACGCAGATCAGTGACAGAAAGATGATCTTCATTCCAGATGGTGACACAACGGTGTAAACACCCAGACAGGAGAATCGGGGGTTGCCAAGCTGGTTGATGAGAAGCTGAGGTGGAGTAGTGGATGGTCGTTGTAGGAGTTGAGGCAATGATTGTTGTCAGGTCAGGCGATCGGCGTCTGTCGTAGATGGGCGGAGGCGACGATCAGAATCTTGGGGACTGGCGAGGGTCGTGCGATTGGCTTCGACGGGCTTGGCAGCTCTCTGAGTCTAAGGAATGGAGCAGAGGTTGATACACAGAGGAGAAGACTTGGAAAAAAACACTCGAACTCTGTTACCACCATGAAGATCTTGTAACAAGCAGGTGAGTCTGACCTCCCCATAGAGGCAACTGATTCAGGGGAGATGGGTAACAGCTGGGAAGGTGTGGCTCGAAAGTGGAGCCACCTGGGCAATCATGAAGAGGTCGCGTTCTCCCGGTCAGGAGTATCTGAATGACGAGGATTCCCCCAGGCGTGGCTGTAGTGATGGAGGCGGGATACCTCTGGGGTGCTCCCTGTTGTGGTTGACTTATTGAGTAATTATAATAACACAACAGCAAATAAACAGATCTTGAAACAAATAAATTGATCTGCAAATTACCTGCAAACTACATTCAGTTATGTGCGATCATACCAGATTTGTTGTAACAACAATGAAAACAGGCACAGCACTGTAATGTAAACATTACAGTCCAGAGCAAAGTAATGGCTTAAGGTTCCCATTACATGATGAAATTAAGATAATGTTAATATATGATAAAAAATGATGAGTTAGCAAGTGATTTATATTTGTACTTATGTGTGAATACACAAAGATATTTTATCTGCTTCAGTCATCTGCGATAAGATAATCCTCATAACTAACAGCTGGCGGCTCACAACCATCAAAGTCTTTCACTTTCCATGTGTACGGTCACATCTAATGACATCCATTTTCTCTTTGTACCTTTTGCTTGCATCTGGTGGTAGCTGATTCCCATACTCAGAGTACTCCATTACTACAACTAACAAAGGCATCAAGATGGTGATTCCAGGTACCTAAAGATGTACCTTTGGGTTAACTAGTTATGACTTTTGGCTGATTTTTGGCTGAACCTCAATAGTTGACTACTCTGTGACTCTTTATATTTAACTAGTTAGTTGAAACAAAATCTTGGTCTGGATTTTGGTCTGGATCTTTCTGGTCCTGAAGTTTCCACCTCTGGTAAAATCCAATTTATTAATATATAATTAGACCCTATGCCTTTTTTTTTTTAATGTGACAAATAATTTTTATTTTTGACCGATAATCTTATATTTAGATTGATTTTCCATCTGTAAACTGTTTCTCTATGGCTTACGTGATGTAGATGACTAGTAACTGGATTCATGTGAATGAAGGGGCCTGTCGGCTGATGTTACCCGGTCTCAGAATGTCTGTGCTTTCCCCCTGCCTTGTGATGCATCAACACCAACTCAGTATATGTGATTTTCAATTTCCTTCCTCACTGCTTCAAAAGTGGCCTTGTTCAGGTAAGATGGATTCCAAAGCCATGGAGTCTCAAAGTCAAGTTTCACTAAGCAGGGCATGACTTTTTAAACAGGATGTATTAAAAAAGGACACAGTACATCCTTTAATTTAGTAATGCAGCTGTGTAGCCAAGTCACATTTTCAAATACTTCAACAGACGCTGGTTTGAGTAAAATGAAAGTGGCTTTAGGAGAATTTGTTAACTTGATTAATTACAGACTGATATGAAGGCAACCGATGTTTAATCACTCTTATTTTACACAGAGCAGCTACTTCTCAGAGGGCTGCATTCCTAAGAAACATTCCCATAAATGTCCCACAGACCATTATCACTCCGAAGTGTCAACGTTTTTCCATGAAACAAGGAAAAAATAATGGGCTCCGTGCCGCTTCCTTTCCTGAAACAGGCATCTCCAAAATGCTCTTCAACGAGATGGTGACCAGCACTGCAGTTTGTGAGGAAACCCCAGCTGACGTGGGTATGTAGGGGCTTCTCACCTCCTGTCAGCGTTCTCCGCAGACTCGGGGATCACCCAGACCCCACTGTAGACATAAGGAGCATTTCGGATAGACAGGATTAGGCACCTTGTTAGAGATAAGCTGCTTACACACCGCACATGTATCTAAGCACACCAGGAGTGTCCACCAGACAGGCGTGATAGTGCGACACTGTAAATTAACTGGCAACCGACATGCCAACACTGTGGCGTCACACATTTTCAGAGTGGGGTGGCTGAGCAGCATCCCAGAGCAAACAGCTGGCACGTTCTCCAACCTGAACGATCCACATTGCCCGTGCTATTAATGACATTCCCCTGTCCTGCAGACCTGGTAGTAAACATAGCCATGCCTTCTGTCATCCACGTGAGGTACATCTGCCTATAAACAAGTATAACAGAAGAAAAGAGGACTCATAAAATGACAGGACATCAGCTATCACTTCAATCAAAGGCTGCTGTGCTCAAACAGTATTCTGAGAGCATCACTCAGGCTCTTCAGGAGTTTAATGTGCAGATAAATGTGGTTTTATAGAAGCTCAAAGACTATTGGCTATTATTAAACAAGCTAAAAGGTAATTGGCTATCCCAAATCAAAAATCACTGAGGAACCGAAATTCGATCCTAAAGATGCCAGAAGAGCAGTGCAATCAGAAGGTATTTCATGGAGTTCAATTCCAGAAGATATCGACCAGAATGCAGCTGTTGGTTTTAGGTGCCTTTTCCCAGAGCACATTTTAACAGTTTCATTAAGCACTCAGTACATCTTCAAAGTGAGCTGTGCCAGTAGCCCTATTGCTGGACAGTACCTAGTTTCTGAACACACATAACCTCCTCGTGGATTCCTACTGATTCCTGTAGGTGTATTCATTTTGTTTTTAGTTAGTTAGCTTCTGACCAGGGCCAGGTTTGTTGTTTCTTCCTGCCCCCACCCCCCAGTTTAGTGATTGTTTATAGCCAAGTGGGGGACTAAACCTTGGGGGCTCTATGCAAATGCCTGTCTTGAATGGTGATAAACACTGCTGCAGCTTTTCACTAGTGTCCCCTATAGACTCTAACATTATTAAGGGCCTAATATTTGATAATGTTCCTCTAGCAATCTAGCCTTTGGCGGCACTCTGGTCGGACCCCCCACCTGAACTTACACCTTACCTTCTGCCCGCCCTCACCCCTCAGTATGCATTGTGCCTACCTCTCTTAGTTGTATAACAGCACAAATTTGGCTCATTACATATTAAAGGGCAATTACCTTCAAGAAAATCCATCTCAATTTTTAAGCCATGACCTCACTGAAAATCTCGTTTTTTGAGGGGAGGGGCAGGGGGGGATTGAGACAGGTGAACAAAACAAGGTCTTTAATCTCGCCCACGGTGTCTGCTCGCCTGTCACTGGCAAAGGCCCGAGACGAAAGTTAATCGAAGTCCCCTGTGCGTCACTGTAACGAGGAGCGGCACACAGGACGTGTGATGGCGCCAGTCCCTATGGCAACAGGACTCAGCCATCCAGGAGTGATAAACAGGGTTATCTATATTCTTGATTCACTGGGTAATTAACAAGTTGGGAGTACGAGGATCTCAAAAACTTTTCAGAGACCATTGAAGAAAAGCCCCAAATTTCCTGATAAGGTGGTACAGCACAAAACATCCAGGTAAGACAGAGGAGGGCCGGGGACATGGCAAGGCAGGGCGGTGTCAGGGCACAGCACCAAACATCCAGGTGGGATGGAGGAGCGCCGAGGATATGGCGAGGCAGGGCGGTGTCAGGGCACAGCACCAAACATCCAGGTGAGACGGAGGAGCGCCGGGGATATGGGGAGGCAGGGTGGCGTCAGGGCACAGCACCAAACATCCAGGTGAGATGGAGGAGCGCCGAGGATATGGGGACAACAGGGCGGCGTCAGGGCACAGCACCAAACATCCAAGTAAGACAGAGGAGGGCCGGGGACATGGCAAGGCAAGGCGGTGTCAGGGCACAGCACCAAACATCCAGGTGGGACGGAGGAGCGCCGAGGATATGGCGAGGCAGGGCGGTGTCAGGGCACAGCACCAAACATCCAGGTGAGACGGAGGAGCG